>JARGYO010000094.1:41516552-41876552 GCA_029206835.1 Rana muscosa
TGGGGACCCGGGTCCTGCCCCAGGGGACATGTATCAATGCAAAAAGAAGTTTTAAAAACGGACGTTTTTTCTGGAGCAGTCATTTTAATGACGCATAAAGTGAAAAAAAAAAGTGAAATATTCCTTTAAATATCGTACCTGGGGGGTGTCTAAAGTATGCCTGTGAAGTGGTACGTGTTTAGAACTGTCCCTGCACAAAATGACATTTCTAAAGGAAAAAAAGCCATTTAAAACTGCTTGCGGCTTTAATGTCATGTCTGGTCCCGGTAATATGGATGAAAATCTTTGAGAAAAATGGCATGGCTACCCCACCAGCCCCCCCCCCCCTACCCCAGCCCATTACCAGCCCCTTTGGGTCTTGTATGCATATTAAGGGGAACCCCGCACACAAAATAAAAAAGGTCCTATATACTCTGAAAAGCAGTATACAGGCGGTGCAAACAAGACAGGGACTGTAGGTTTGTTCTTAAGTAGAATCTGTTTGTAATTTTTAACACGTACATTGTTTAAGTGTAGCTCCAGCCAAAAAATTTATTTTTAAGCTTTTTGGAAAACATAGGGAAGGGTTATCACCCCTGTAACATTTGTTTTGCTGTCTGTGCCCCTTGTTCAGAACATTTCACCTCACTTTGCGTCCCAATGACAAATGTTTTTGAAAAGTGGGGTTTTTATTAGACATGTGCACACTGAAATATTTTGTTTTGGAATTTCGTTTTTTGTTAGAAATTGCATTTGTCCGAAAATCTGAATTAATTAAGGTCGAATCTGTCATTGAAGGCTTTTGGTGTCTGTCGAATGTTCAAAGAAGATTCGACGGAGCAGCGGAACTGTACGACGCCGCAATCGTACATTTCCGGTCGAATGTTCCGCCTACAAGCTAGCTATAGTAGAATTATAATGTTGGATGACTAGTAATAATTATATTTATTAATTATTATTACTAGTCAACCAACATTAGAATTTTCTATAGCCTATGGGCAGAGTATTTGACTGGAAATGTACGATTGCAGCGTCATACAGTTTATCTGCTCCGTCGAATCTTCTTAGAACTTTCAACAGACACCATAAGCCTTCAATGACAGATTCGACGTTTGTATGTTTTTCAATGCTTTGTCGAATCTTCGTCGTGCACGTTGAACTGTCAAGTTAGTTCTAGCTATTTTATTGCTCCTCTTCTTTGGTTACAATCAGCCAATAACATTCATCATCATCATTATTTTTATTTTACTTCCCCCACCCAATTCCAGCAGCGATCTTTTCTCTCTATGTCAAATCTTTTCTCTCTATAATGTTGAATCTTTTCTCTCTATAATGTTGAATCTTTTCTCTCTATAATGTCGAATCTTTTCTCTCTATGTAGAATAATCTTGGACTAATAGAGTTAAGGTTAGGCACATTCGACAACAGGTTCGATGGACACAGATTGTTATTGTCAGCCTCATGTCGAATCTCTTATCTATATCGAACTGTTGTTGCAACGAAAATGAAAATTAAGCATTTGTTTATGTCAGATCTTTCGGTTTTCGGATTCTGCATTTTCGTTTTCGTTTGTTAAAACGATAACGAAAATACCTGAAATTCGGACGAAAATGCATTCGGACGAAAACGAATGCACATGTCTAGTTTTTATTGAAACAAGGATTGGTGATAAAGCATCAGTAGACAGGAGACACCTTTTTCCCATATTATCTCTTACAGGAGAGAATTTCCCTTCCTAGGGGTAGATTTCCTCTCACTTCCTGTTGTCTCCTTCCGTTTGCAAGTAGGAGTCGTTTGTAAGTTGGATGTTTGAAAGTAGGGGCCTGCCGTATATACTCTGCTGATATTTGCCCCTTACATTTTGGTGTTGCCACAACACTGTGAGCCCTCACAGTTATTCTTGGTGGGCGCTGGAGCGCCCTGCTGTGAACTATTATATCAGGAATTGGATTTGCATGCCATTGTTGAACAGTGGTAGTAAAAATTGCGCCTTTGGTGGTGGTGCTGGTGCCACAACACTGTAAGCCCTCACAGTTACTCTTGGTGGGTGCATGAATGGGCCCTGCTGTGAATTATTAGATCAAGAATTGTAATTGCATGGCCCTGTTGAACAGGGGCTGAAAAATTGGGCCTTTGGTGGTGGTGGTGGTGTTGTCACAACACCGTAAGCCCTCACAGTTACTCTTGGTGGGCGCATGAATGGGCTCTGCTGTGAATTATTAGATCAAGAATTGTAATTACATGCCCCTGTTAAACAGGGGCAGAAAAATTGGGCCTTAGGCACTGGTGCCACAACACTGCAACCCCTCACAGATACTGTACTTGGAGCACAGCAATGAGCCCTGTTGCACAGTATTGCATCAAAAATTGTAATTACACGCCCCTGTTAAACAGGGGCAGAAAAATTGGGCCTTAGGCACTGGTGCCACAACACTGCAACCCCTCACAGATACTGAACTTGGAGCGCAGCAATGAGCCCTGTTGCAAAGTATTGCATCAAAAATTGTAATTACACGCCCCTGTTAAACAGGGGCTGAAAAATTGGGCCTTAGGCACTGTTGCTGGTGCCACGACACTGCAACCTCTCCCAGATACTCTAGTTGGAGTGCAGGAATGAGCCCTGCTGCAAAGCATTGCATAAAAAATTGTAATTACATGCCCCTGTTAAACAGGGGCTGAAAAATTGGGCCTTAGCCACTGGTGGCGGCACCCAGAAACAAAAAAGTTCTTCCAAGCTATCATCAAGAATCGGATCATTGAGGAGGAGGAGGATAGTCAGTCAACATAACAGGACAGTCACTCAGCATCAGCATCAGTCTTGAAGGGATGTGACATTTGAAAATAAATTATTCTGTTATATCAGCTTCAGGTGCTTGGTAGCTGGTGGTGATCTAAGACTGGTTCCTCTTTATGAAGGTCAGTCGATCAACCGAGTCGGTGGACAGGCGCACCCTGTGATCCGTGACAAAGCCTCCAGCACCACTGAATGTGCGTTCCGAAAGAACGCTGGATGCAGGACAGGCCAGTAGCTCAATTGCATACTGTGCAAGCTCTGGCCAGTGATCCATCCTCAACACCCAGTAAGCCAGAGGATTTTCGGTGGGAAAGGTGTCCAAGTCTGACCTTGCCCCTAGGTATTCCTGCACCATGTATATCAGACGCTGGCGATGGTTGCTGGAACCGATCATACCTTGGGGCTGCGTACTAAAAGATTGTCTGAATGCATCGGTCAGATGGCCACCTTCTCCACCGCTCCTTCTGCTACTGACCAAAGCCTCAGCAACTCATTGTCCAGGACCAGGAGTTTGTAACCTCCCACTCTCTGGGAACGCGTTGCACAGACCTTTCTGCAAGGCCTCCCGGAGATGTCTCATCCTTTGCTCCCTCTGCGACGGCAAGATAAGGTCCGCAACCTTACCCTTGTACCGTGGATCAAGGAGAGTGGCCAGCCAGTAATGGTCCCTCTCCTTGATCCAAAGAATACGAGGATCCTTCCGCAGACTTTGCAGGATCAGGGAGGCCATGCATCGTAGGTAAGCTGAGGCATTCGGTCTGGAGTCCTCTGGGTCACTAAGGACGACATGATCCGCAGCCACCTCCTCCCAGCCACGTACAAGTCCACGGGTTTGTTGGGACTGTAAATCATCCCTAAAAGACTGCTGCTGTTGATGCTGAGTGCCATGCTCCACCTCCATGCTGACACAATCCTCCTCCTCCTCCTCGTCCTCTTCCTGTGTGATGGGTGGAACAGAAGGAACACTGTCTGGGTAAAGGGGGCCTTGAGAGGCAAGGAAGTCCTCCTCTTCCTGCCTCTGTTCTGCCTCAAGTGCCCTGTCCATTATTCCACGCAGCGTATGCTCCAACAGGTGGACTGTCACGTACCTGGCGGTGACGAGCCCGGTTAGCAGAGGGAGGCCTCCCTTACGGCTCCCACCAGCGGCCCCTGGTGGTATAACAGGAGGCACGGAGGTGGAAGGGGTACGAGTGCCTGGCAGGATCAAGGACTGCAGCAGGTGATCAGGAACCGGCAGGTGAGGAGACAGGAACCAGGAACTACAGCAGGTGACCGGAACCGGGAGGCACAGCAGGTAGACTGGAACAAGCAGGTAAGTAGACAGGAACCAGGAACTACAGCAGGTGACCGGAACTGGGAGGCACTGCAGGTAGACTGGAACTAGCAGGTAAGTAGACAGGAACCAGGAACTACAGCAGGTGACCGGAACCGGGAGGCACAGCAGGTAGACTGGAACTAGCAGGTAAGTAGACAGGAACCAGGAACTACAGCAGGTGACCGGAACCGGGAGGCACAGCAGGTAGACTGGAACTACCGAGCAGCGGCAGGTGATCAGGAACCTGGATCAGGCAGGATCGTCAGACAAGCCAGGGTCGGGTAAACTAGCAGGCAGCGAGGTACAGAAGGATCAGGCAATACGGAAGTCAGAGGCAGGCCAAGGGTCAGGTGCAGGCGTATAGCAGGAGGGTCACTGAAAGCCGGGTCAGATACAGGTGGTTAAGCAGATCAGGTTACTTTGGGTATACGCTGTAGAGCAGACAGCAGGGACTGTCTGCAAGTGAGAGGTTTAAGTAGCCTTTCTGCCGTCACCTGCGGGGTGCACGCGCGCACGTGCGCGCACGCAAACGGGACCCAGGAAGTCCCGGGCGTCTGTTCCTGACAGGATCTCCATGACATTGCCCCCTCCCAAGGGGCAGCCTCCGGATGCCCCTACGGGTAAGCTTCTCGGGGTAAGACCTCCTGAAGGCTTGTATCAGGTCTTTGGCGTGAATGTTCTCTTCCGGTTCCCAAGAGTTTTCCTCTGGTCCGTAACCCTTCCATTTTATTAAGAATTGATTCCGGTTATTTCTTCTTCGTGTGTCCAAAATAGCTTCTACCTCGAATTCCTGTTCCCCGTCTATGAGGACGGGATCAGGGTGAATCGGGGTCCTTCCTGGGAATGGGTTGGAAACTGATGGTTTCAACAGAGACACATGAAAAACAGGGTGGACCCTCATGGAGTCGGGGAGCTCCAGCTCGTAGGCCGCTTCATTCATTTTCCTCTTGACAGGAAATGGCCCTAGAAACTTGGGACCCAATTTTTTGGACGGGCAAGCCAATCTTAGATTGATGGTAGAGAGCCATACTTGGTCGCCTGGTGCCAGCGCTAATTCACCCCATCTCCTCCTGTCGTAGACCGTCTTGTTATACTCCTGCGTTTTCGCCATGGTTTCGCGTAGAAGCTGGTTGTTAGAGGAGAAGAAATTTACCTTTTCCAGAACTGCGGGCACCGAGCACTCTGGAAGAGAGTTGGGCAGAAATGTGGGGTGAAACCCGAAGTTCGCGAAGAATGGGGTCTGGTTAGTTGCGGAGTGGATGGAATTATTGTAGGCGAATTCAGCTAGCGGAAGCAGGGAGAGCCAGTCATTCTGAGCAAAGGAGGAGAAACAATGCAAATATTGCTCGAGAGTCTGATTTGTTCTCTCCGTCTGTCCGTTGGTTTGAGGATGGTAGGCCAAAGAGAATGATAGTTCTATTCCCAGGGGCTTGCAGAGGGACCTCCAGAACCGGGAGGTAAATTGTACCCCCCGATCGGAGACTATATTAGCAGGTACCCCGTGGAGCCTGATGAATTCTTTAATGAATTCTTGCGCCGTTTTTGGGGCCGAGGGGGTCCCTCTCATGGGAACAAAATGTGCCATCTTGGACAGACGGTCCACTATCACAAAGATAGTGGTATGTTTCTCAACCGGGGGCAGTTCAACTATAAAGTCAATAGAAAGCATTTTCCACGGTCTATCCGGAACGGGTAAGGGCCTCAGTAGTCCCCAGGCTTTGGATCTGGACCCTTTATTCCGGGTACATGTAGTACAGGACTCCACGAACCTCCTGCAATCCTCGCGTAGTCGAGGCCACCAGAAGGTACGTTGAACCAACTCAGTGGTTTTAGCCACGCCAAAGTGCCCCGCAAGGGCATGATCGTGGCAGAGCTCTAGCACAGTTATCTTTAGTTCTTCTGGTACGAATATCCTGTCTTGATGCCAGAGTAATCCATCCCTGGTCTGCAGGTCCAGCTCAGAAGAGAGTTCTTGTCTAGTGGTGGCTTGTCTGATCCGGGTAAGTAGGTCCTCCTGAAGTAGAAGAAAGTTCCCAGGAGCGAGAATTGTATCGGGTGAGGAGAGTTCTTTGGACCCATGGAACATTCGGGACAACGCGTCAGGTTTAGTGTTCTTGGCACCGGGGCGGTATGTGACATGGAAGGAGAACCGGGAAAAAAAAGGGCCCATCTGGCTTGTCGTGGCTTTAGTCTCTTTGCAGTCTTCAGGTACTCTAAGTTCTTATGGTCGGTAAATACTAAGATCGGGTGAGCAGCCCCTTCCAGTAAGTACCGCCATTCTTCCAGGGCGGACTTGATCGCCAAGAGTTCCCGGTCTCCCACGTCATAGTTCTTCTCTGCCGCAGATAATTTGCGAGAAAAGAAGGCCACTGGATGAAGTAATGCTTTGGTTCCTTGCCTCTGTGACAATATTGCCCCTACAGCGACCTCAGAAGCATCTACCTCAAGCACAAATGGTAGAGAGGAATCTGGATGTTTTAAGATGGATGCAGAGGTGAAAAGACCTTTGAGAGCCTCAAAGGCCTCTTGGGCCTCAGGGGACCAGTGGAAGCGGGTTTCTTGCTTGGTTAACTGGGTAATGGGCGCAATGATGGCGGAGAACCCCCGGATGAACTTACGGTAAAAGTTAGCGAATCCAACGAATCGTTGGATTCCTTTCTTATCCACTGGTGCTGGCCAGTCCAAGATTGCGGTGATCTTCTGTGGGTCAGTCCTGATGCCTTCGCCAGAGATGATCAGTCCCAGGAATGCTATGCTCTCCCGCTCAAACTCGCATTTCTCAACCTTCGCATATAGACTATGCTGTCGAAGCCGGCCTAACACACTTCTGACATGCCTGCGATGGGAGTCAAGGGAGGAAGAGAAGATTAGTATGTCATCTAAATAAGCAATCACAAAGAGATCTAAAAAGTCCCGAAGTACATCATTAATAAAATACTGGAAGGTGGCAGGGGCATTGCACAGCCCAAAGGGCATCACCAAATACTCGAAATGTCCGAACCGGGAGCGGAAGGCAGTTTTCCACTCATCGCCCTCCTTGATTCGGACCAGATTATAGGCTCCCCGGAGGTCGAGTTTAGTAAAAATTACGGCAGTTCCCAATCTTTGGAATAACTCCGGTACCAGAGGAAGAGGGTAGCGATTTTTGATGGTGACCTTATTTAGTTCACGGTAGTCCACACATGGCCTGAGGGTATGGTCCTTTTTCTCCACAAAGAAAATGCCTGCGCCTGCTGGCGACGTAGAGGGGCGAATAAACCCCTTTAAAAGGTTCTCATCGATGTATTCCTTCAGAGCCCCCTGTTCTACCTCCGTTAAAGGGAAGATCCTACCAAAAGGAATAGCTGCTCCGGGAAGTATATCAATGGGGCAGTTGTAGGCCCGGTGGGGTGGTAGTGTCTCTGCCCCCTGTTTACTAAAGACATCAAGAAAGTCCAGGTAAGCGTCAGGGATGACCTGACGTTTTCCAGCCCCAGTGTCGGTACACATTAAAGTGGCAGGCCCAGGGGGCTTGTGTGAGCCGCAGGACTGTTGGCAGTAGGAGGAAGAAAAAGTGATCACTCCCATGACCCAGCTGATGGTAGGATTGTGGGCTTGTAGCCAGGGCATACCGAGAATTATGGGGAACAGTGGAGAAGAGATAATGTCCAGCCGTAGATATTCTCGGTGCACCCCGGTGGAGGTGGGGACAGTGACAGGTAGGGGAGCCGTCTCCTCGACCACGGGCCCCGACTTGATAACGGACCCGTCAGCCAGGCGAACACGTAGTCCATGGGTCTTAGGAAATAGAGGGATCAGTTGAGTGCGGGCAAAAGTTGAGTCCATGAAGCAACTACAAGCCCCAGAGTCAATAATTGCGGACACTTGCAGGGTCCTTCCTGGGAGCTGCAGGGTGATAGAAAGAACAAGGTGAGAGGAGGATTTGGTCTGAGGGTGGATCACAACAGGAGAAACTGCTAAGCACTTACGGAACTTCAGAGGACAGTTCTTAACGAAGTGTCCGGATTCCCCGCAGTACAGGCACAGATTATGCGCACGCCGGTGTTGGCGTTCCTCCGGAGTAAGTGAAGGGCGGAGGACCCCAAGCTGCATGGGTTCAGGAGCATCGTATGAGGGGGTCAGAGGTGCTGCAGGAGCTGGGTGCAGATGACTGGGGACCCGGGGTCGGCCGGGTGAAGCCCGTGGCCCTCTCAGCTCTCCGTTCCCTCAGGCGTCGGTCAATCTGAATTGTCAGACCGATCAGCAGGTTCAGATTCTCTGGTATTCCGACCCTAGCCAGTTCGTCCTTCAGGGGGTCAGAAAGGCCTATACGAAACTGGTGATGGAGGGCAGCGTCATTCCAGCTGGTATCTGCGCTCCAGCTCCTGAATTCAGCTACATAGTCTTCCGCTGCTCTGCGTCCCTGCTGAAGGGTCCGCAGGGCGTTCTCTGCAGTGACCGAGAGCTGAGGGTCCTCATACAGTTGGGCCATGGCGTCAAAAAAAAGAGTGAGGCTGTCCAAGGACGCATCTTTACGTTCTAGCAGGCGGTGGGCCCAGTTCTGTGGGTCTCCGGAAAGCAGTGAAATTACAAAGCCCACCTTGGTGGCTTCTAAGGAGAAAGTGCGGGGCTGTAAGGCAAAGTACAACTCACAGGAGTTACGGAAAGCCCTGAACTTGCTCCGGTCTCCGGAGAATCTTTCGGGCGTAGGTACCCTGGGTCCAGGGGGAAGCATGACCACCGTGGGTGCAGCTCCTGCTCCGGCGGAGGAAGTGGAGGCAATTGGACCCCCTTGAGCTCCAACGGGGTTGGTGAGGGCCCGCACTTGTCCTTCCAGGTGAGTGTAGCCTTCCTGGAGGCTCTTGACGGCCTCGGTCAGTCCCGCCAGGTGTCGGCATAGTTCCTCCATAGGTGAGGCTCCCTGCTCGGGCTCAGACATGGCTGTCTGCTACTGTCACGTACCTGGCGGTGACGAGCCCGGTTAGCAGAGGGAGGCCTCCCTTACGGCTCCCACCAGCGGCCCCTGGTGGTATAACAGGAGGCACGGAGGTGGAAGGGGTACGAGTGCCTGGCAGGATCAAGGACTGCAGCAGGTGATCAGGAACCGGCAGGTGAGGAGACAGGAACCAGGAACTACAGCAGGTGACCGGAACCGGGAGGCACAGCAGGTAGACTGGAACTAGCAGGTAAGTAGACAGGAACCAGGAACTACAGCAGGTGACCGGAACCGGGAGGCACAGCAGGTAGACTGGAACTAGCAGGTAAGTAGACAGGAACCAGGAACTACAGCAGGTGACCGGAACCGGGAGGCACAGCAGGTAGACTGGAACTACCGAGCAGCGGCAGGTGATCAGGAACCTGGATCAGGCAGGATCATCAGACAAGCCAGGGTTGGGTAAACTAGCAGGCAGCGAGGTACAGAAGGATCAGGCAATACGGAAGTCAGAGGCAGGCCAAGGGTCAGGTGCAGGCGGATAGCAGGAGGGTCACTGAAAGCCGGGTCAGATACAGGTGGTTAAACAGATCAGGTTACTTTGGGTATACGCTGTAGAGCAGACAGCAGGGACTGTCTGCAAGTGAGAGGTTTAAGTAGCCTTTCTGGCGTCACCTGCGGGGTGCGCACGCGCGCACGCAAACGGGACCCAGGAAGTCCCGGGCGTCTGTTCCTGGCAGGATCTCCATGACATGGACAAGAGGTACAGTGTCACTGATGCATGCACTGTGACTGCTCACCATCCTCGTGGCCTCCTCAAATGGTGCCAGGACAGTGCATGCATCCCTGATCATGCCCCACTGGCGTGGTGAAAAAACCCGAGCTCCCCTGACCCTGTCCTGGTGCCGTAGTCGCACAGGTACTCATTGATGGCCCTCTGCGGTTCTTGGGCAGGTTCAACTCCTTTTGCAGCTTAGCCAGCCGAGCACTTGCATTATATGATCTGCGGAAATGCACACAGACTTTCCTGGCCTGCCTCAGGACATCCTGTAAGCCCGGGTACCTGCCCAAGAACCGCTGCACCACCAGGTTAAGGTAGTGAGTAGTGATGAGCCGAACACCCCCGGGTTCGGTTCGCACCAGAACCCGCGAACGGACCGAAAGTTTGCACGAACATTAGAACCCTATTAAATACAATGGATGCGAACGTTCGGATTCTAAAGTGCTAATTATAACGACTATTATCCATGTTATTGTCCGAAACAGAGTTTGGGAACCCGGCTTCTGCACCAGGGGACATGTATCAATGCAAAAAGAAGTTTTAAAAACTGACGTTTTCCGGGAGCAGTCATTTTAATGATGCATAAAGTGAAAAAAAAAAAGTCAAATATTCCTTTAAATATTGTACCTGGGGGGTGTCTAAAGTATGCCTGTGAAGTGCCACGTGTTTCCCGTGTTTAGAACTGTCCCTGCACAAAATAACATTTCTAATTTAATGCAATGTCTGGTCCCGGTAATATGGATGAAAATCTTTAGGAAAAATGGCATAGCTACCCCATCAACCCCCCCCCCCTACCCCAGCCCATTACCAGCCCCTTTGGGTCTTGTATGGATATTAAGGGGAACCCCGCACACAAAATAAAAAAGGACCTATATACTCTAAACAGCCGTATACAGGCGGTGCATACAAGACAGGGACTGTAGGTTTGTTCTTATGTAGAATCTGTTTATAATTTTGAACAGCTGCATTGTTTAAGTGGAGCTCCATGGCAAATTCCTTTTTTTTAGCTTTTTGTAAAACATAGGGAACGGTTATCACCCCTGTCACATTTTTTTTGCTGTCTGTGCCCCTGTTCAGAACATTTCACCTCACTTTTGCGTCCCAATGACAACTGTTTTTGAAATGTGGTGTTTTTATTGAAACAAGGATTGGTGATAAAGCATCAGTAGAGAGGAGACACCTTTCTCCCATATTAATACTTACAGGAGAGAATTTTCCTTCCAAGGGGTAGATTTCCTCTCACTTCCTGTTGTCTTCTTCCGTTTGCAAGTAGTAGTAGTTTGTAAGTTGGATGTTTGAAAGTAGGGACCTTCCGTATATACTCTGCAGAAATTGGCCCCTTAGGTGTTGGTGTTGGCACAACACTGAAAGCACTCACAGTTATTCTTGGTGGGTGCTGGAACGCCCTGCTGTCAAGTATAATATCAGGAATTGTAATAATATATAATTGTTGATCAGTGGTAGTAAAAACTGGGCCTTTGATGGTGGTGCTGGTGCCACAACACTGTAAGGCCTGACAGTTACTCTTGGTGGGCGCAGCAATGGTCCCTGCTGTGAATTATTAGATCAATAATTATAATTGCATGCCCCTGTTGAACAGGGGCTGAAAAATTGGGCCTTCGGTGGTGGTGGTGGTGGTGATGGTGGTGCTGGTGCCACAACACTGTAAGGCCTGACAGTTACTCTTGGTGGGCGCAGCAATGGTCCCTGCTGTGAATTATTAGATCAATAATTATAATTGCATGCCCCTGTTGAACAGGGGCTGAAAAATTGGGCCTTTGGTGGTGGTGGTGGTGGTGATGGTGGTGCTGGTGCCACAACACTGTAAGGCCT
Organism: Rana muscosa; assembly: GCA_029206835.1. NCBI lineage: Eukaryota > Metazoa > Chordata > Amphibia > Anura > Ranidae > Rana > Rana muscosa. The sequence continues at coordinate 41,528,167 of JARGYO010000094.1, forward strand.
GACAGTTAATCTTGGTGGGCGCAGCAATGGGCCCTGCTGTGAATTATTAGATCAATAATTATAATTGCATGCCCCTGTTGAACAGGGGCTGAAAAATTGGGCCTTAGGCACTGGTGGCACAACACTGCAACCCCTCACAGATACTGTACTTGGAGCACAGCAATGAGGCCTGTTGCAAAGTATTGCATCAAAAATTTTAATTACACGCCCCTGTTAAACAGGGGCTGAAAAATTGGGCCTTAGCCACTGGTGGCGTCACCCATAAACCAAAATGATCTTCCAAGCTATCATCGTTAATCGTATCATTGAGGAGGAGGAGGAGGATAGCCAGTCAACAAAACAGCACAGGCACTCAGCATCAGCATCAGTCTTGAAGGGATGTGACATTTTAAAATCAATTAGTCTGTTATATCAGCATCTGGTGTGTGGTAGCTGGTGGTGATCCAAGACTGGTTCATCTTGATGAAAGTCAGTCGATCAACCGAGTCGGTGGACAGGCGCACCCTGTGATCCGTGACAAATCCTCCAGCAGCACTGAATGTGCGTTCTGAAAGAACGCTGGATGCAGGACAGGCCAGTAGCTCAATTGCATACTGTGCAAGCTCTGGCCAGTGATCCATCCTCAAGACCCAGTAAGCCATAGGATTTTCGGTGGGGAAGGTGTCCAAGTCTGACCTTGCCCCTAGGTATTCCTGGACCATGTATATCAGACGCTGGCGATGGTTGCTGGAACCGATCATACTTTGGGGCTGCGGACTAAAGAATTGTCTGAACGCATCGGTCAGACGGCCACCTTCCCCACCACTCCTTCTTTGACTGCCCGAAGCCTCAGCAACTCGTTGTCCAGGACCAGGAGTTTGTAACCTCCCAGTCTCTGGGAACGCGTTGCACAGACCTTTCTGCAAGGCCTCCCGGAGTTGTCTCATCCTCTGCTCCCTCTGCGACGGTACGATAAGGTCCGCAACCTTACCCTTGTACCGTGGATCAAGGAGAGTGGCCAGCCAGTAATGGTCCCTCTCCTTGATCCGAAGAATACGAGGATCCTTCCGCAGACTTTGCAGGATCAGGGAGGCCATGCAGCGTAGGTTAGCTGAGGCATTCAGTCCGGAGTCCCCTCTGGGTCACTAAGGACGACATGATCCGCAGCCACCTCCTCCCAGCCACGTACAAGTCCACTGGTTTCTTGGGACTGTAAATCATCCCTAAAAGACTGCTGCTGATGATGCTGAGTGCCAGCCTCCACCTCCATGCTGACACAATCCTCCTCCTCCTCCTCCTCCTCCTCTTCCTGTGCGATGGGTGGGACAGAAGGAACACTGTCTGGGTAAAGGGGGCCTTGAGAGGCAAGGAAGTCCTCCTCTTCCTGCCTCTGTTCTGCCTCAAGTGCCCTGTCCATTATTCCACGCAGCGTGTGCTCCAACAAGTGGACAAGAGGTACAGTGTCACTGATGCATGCACTGTCACTGCTCACCATCCTCGTGGCCTCCTCAAATGGTGCCAGGACAGTGCATGCATCCCTGATCATGCCCCACTGGCGTGGTGAAAAAAACCCGAGCTCCGCTGACCCTGTCCTGGTGCCGTAGTCGCACAGGTACTCATTGATGGCCCTCTGCTGCGTGTGCAGCCGCTGCAGCATGGCCAACGTTGAGTTCCACCTGGTGGGCATGTCACATATAAGGCGGTTCTTGGGCAGGTTCAACTCCTTTTGAAGCTCAGCCAGGCGAGCACTGGCATTATAAGATCTGCGGAAATGCACACAGACTTTCCTGGCCTGCCTCAGGACATCCTGTAAGCCCGGGTACCTGCCCAAGAACCGCTGCACCACCAGGTTAAGGACGTGAGCCATACAGGGCACATGGGTCAGTTGTCCCTGTCGGAGGGCGGAGAGGAGGTTGGTGCCATTGTCGCAAACCACCATTCCTGGCTTAAGCTGGCGTGGCGTCAACCACCTCTCGGCCTGCCCCTGCAGAGCAGACAGGACCTCTGCCCCAGTAAGGCTCCTGTCCCCCAAACACACCAGCGCAAGCACGGCATGGCATCTTTTTGCCTGCGTACTTGCGTAGCCCCTTGAACGCCTATGGAGCACCGCTGGTTCCGAGGACAAACCACAGGAAGAGGCCATGGAGGAAGAAGAAGAGGAGGGGGTGGAGGAGAGAGGTGTGTCACAACCAGTAGTAGCATTTTGGAGGCGTGGCGGTGGAACAACCTCCAACACTACTGCACCTTGTCCTGCATCCTTCCCAGCTGCCAAAAGAGTGACCCAATGGGCCGTGAAAGAAAGGTAACGTCCCTGTCCATGCCTGCTGGACCATGAGTCAGCGGTAATATGCACCTTACCGCTGACCGCCCTGTCCAGCGAGGCCAAGACATTGCCTTCCACATGCCTGTAGAGAGCCGGAATAGCCTTCCGTGCGAAAAAGTGTCGTTTGGGAACCTGCCACTGAGGAACCGCACATTGCACAAACTCACGGAAGGGGGCCGAGTCTACCAACTGAAAAGGCAGCAGTTGAAGCGCTAGCAATTTAGCCAAGCTAGCATTCAACCGCTGGGCATGTGGATGGCTGGGATTGAACTTCTTTCGACGGTCCAGCAGCTGGGGCAGGGAAATTTGCCTGCTAGAATCGGACGTTGGTGTACTGCTAGCAGAGTGCCCGCAAGTACTTGCCTGTGACACACCTAATTCTACACCTTCATTCCTCTCAGAGCAGGTTTCAGAGAGGAGTGAAGATATAGTGGGGTTGGAGATCCCAGCTGATGCGGTGCAAGAAGAGGTCAGCTTTGTTCTTTGGTGTGGGTCTTTAAGGTAGGCTTGCCAACGAGCTGCATGGCAGGTCAACATATGTCTGATCAAGCATGTGGTGCCCAAGCGGCTGATGTTTTGGCCACGCGATATACGCTTGAGACATATGTTGCAAACAGCAGCTGTGCGATCTGATGCACTCGCCTCAAAAAAGGCCCACACCAAAGAACTTTTTGAATGACGGGCAGAGGCAGCGCCCTGCACAGGCGGAGCTCTGCGGTGTGATTCCGTCAGTGTGCTGCCCATACGCTGGCCACTCAAGGGCATCCTGCCTCGTTGGAGATGTGCCTCCTCCTCATCTCCTCCTCTCTCCTATTAGGCACCCACGTGGAGTCAGTGACCTCATCATCCCCTCCCTCCTCATCACTGGAGCCAATCTGGCAGTATGCTGCAGCTGCTGGAACATGACTGCCAGATTGGTGTCCTTCTTGAGCATCCCCTCTCTCTGCTCTCACGCTGCTGCCTTCCTCTAGCTGGGTATCATCATCAGATCCTTCCAAACGCTGGGCATCCTCCTGGAGCATGTACCCAACACTGTGCTCAAAGAGTTCGGGGGACTCCTCAGGAGGAGGGCATGGTGGGTCTAGGGAAGGATTGACTAATGAAGATAATGATACCAGAGAAGAGGACGCTTTGGCAGCTGCTTTGCCAGTACCCTGAGCCTGGGTGAGAGAGGATGAGCAGGATGAGGTGGGCTTGGTCATCCACTCTACCAAGTCTTCGGCATGATGTGGCTCAACATGTCCAGCTGCCGAAAACAAGGACAAGCGTGTCCCATGGCCATGTGCTGATGACAATGCACCGCGTACACAACCAGCACTGTTGCCCCCAGACACAGAGCCTGCTTGCCCTCTTTTTTTGCCTCCTGACTGTCTGCCTCTCCTTGGTTGCCTTCCAGACATTTTAATGGATGGCCTGCAGGGAGATGGGAAAAACAGCAATAAGGGCTACCTTCAGGTGTATATTGTGCAGGAGGCTTAGCAACAATGACGCTGACACTGTCCCCTGCCTATCCTTCTCTGTCCCTAAACACAAGGATTGAAAATATGGTTCAGCAAAAAAGTTTTAGAACAGAATAGCACACTGACACTTTCCCTCACTGTCCTACTCTGTCCCTCCCTACAAACAAGATTTAGCACAGAATAGCACACTGATAATTTCTACGAGTGTCCTTCTCTGTCCCTAAACTCAAGGATTGAAAATATGGAACAGCAAAATTGGTTTAGAACAGAATAGCACACTGTCAGTTTCACTCACTGTACCTCTCTGTCCCTCAACTCAAGGATTGAAAATATGGTTCAGCAAAATAGTTTTAGAACAGAATAGCACACTGACACTTTCCCTCACTGTCCTACTCTGTCCCTCCCTACAAACAAGATTTAGCACAGAATAGCACACTGATAATTTCTACGAGTGTCCTTCTCTGTCCCTAAACTCAAGGATTGAAAATATGGAACAGCAAAATTGGTTTAGAACAGAATAGCACACTGTCAGTTTCACTCACTGTACCTCTCTGTCCCTCAACTCAAGGATTGAAAATATGGAACAGCAAAATTGGTTTAGAACAGAATAGCACACTGTCAGTTTCACTCACTGTACCTCTCTGTCCCTCAACTCAAGGATTGAAAATATGGTTCAGCAAAATAGTTTTAGAACAGAATAGCACACTGACACTTTCCCTCACTGTCCTACTCTGTCCCTCCCTACAAACAAGATTTAGCACAGAATAGCACACTGATAATTTCTACGAGTGTCCTTCTCTGTCCCTAAACTCAAGGATTGAAAATATGGAACAGCAAAATTGGTTTAGAACAGAATAGCACACTGTCAGTTTCACTCACTGTACCTCTCTGTCCCTCAACTCAAGGATTGAAAATATGGAACAGCAAAATTGGTTTAGAACAGAATAGCACACTGTCAGTTTCACTCACTGTACCTCTCTGTCCCTCAACTCAAGGATTGAAAATATGGTTCAGCAAAATAGTTTTAGAACAGAATAGCACACTGACACTTTCCCTCACTGTCCTACTCTGTCCCTCCCTACAAACAAGATTTAGCACAGAATAGCACACTGATAATTTCTACGAGTGTCCTTCTCTGTCCCTAAACTCAAGGATTGAAAATATGGAACAGCAAAATTGGTTTAGAACAGAATAGCACACTGTCAGTTTCACTCACTGTACCTCTCTGTTCCTCAACTCAAGGATTGAAAATATGGAACAGCAAAATTGGTTTAGAACAGAATAGCACACTGTCAGTTTCACTCACTGTACCTCTCTGTCCCTCAACTCAAGGATTGAAAATATGGTTCAGCAAAATAGTTTTAGAACAGAATAGCACACTGACACTTTCCCTCACTGTCCTACTCTGTCCCTCCCTACAAACAAGATTTAGCACAGAATAGCACACTGATAATTTCTACGAGTGTCCTTCTCTGTCCCTAAACTCAAGGATTGAAAATATGGAACAGCAAAATTGGTTTAGAACAGAATAGCACACTGTCAGTTTCACTCACTGTACCTCTCTGTCCCTCAACTCAAGGATTGAAAATATGGAACAGCAAAATTGGTTTAGAACAGAATAGCACACTGTCAGTTTCACTCACTGTACCTCTCTGTCCCTCAACTCAAGGATTGAAAATATGGTTCAGCAAAATAGTTTTAGAACAGAATAGCACACTGACACTTTCCCTCACTGTCCTACTCTGTCCCTCCCTACAAACAAGATTTAGCACAGAATAGCACACTGATAATTTCTACGAGTGTCCTTCTCTGTCCCTAAACTCAAGGATTGAAAATATGGAACAGCAAAATTGGTTTAGAACAGAATAACACACTGTCAGTTTCACTCACTGTACCTCTCTGTCCCTCAACTCAAGGATTGAAAATATGGAACAGCAAAATTGGTTTAGAACAGAATAGCACACTGTCAGTTTCACTCACTGTACCTCTCTGTCCCTCAACTCAAGGATTGAAAATATGGTTCAGCAAAATAGTTTTAGAACAGAATAGCACACTGACACTTTCCCTCACTGTCCTACTCTGTCCCTCCCTACAAACAAGATTTAGCACAGAATAGCACACTGATAATTTCTACGAGTGTCCTTCTCTGTCCCTAAACTCAAGGATTGAAAATCTGGAACAGCAAAATTGGTTTAGAACAGAATAGCACACTGTCAGTTTCACTCACTGTACCTCTCTGTCCCTCAACTCAAGGATTGAAAATATGGAACAGCAAAATTGGTTTAGAACAGAATAGCACACTGTCAGTTTCACTCACTGTACCTCTCTGTCCCTCAACTCAAGGATTGAAAATATGGAACAGCAAAATTGGTTTAGAACAGAATAGCACACTGTCAGTTTCACTCACTGTACCTCTCTGTCCCTCAACTCAAGGATTGAAAATATGGTTCAGCAAAATAGTTTTAGAACAGAATAGCACACTGACACTTTCCCTCACTGTACCTCTCTGTCCCTAAACTCAAGGATTGAAAATATGGTTCAGCAAAATAGTTTTAGAACAGAATAGCACACTGACACTTTCCCTCACTGTACCTCTCTGTCCCTACAAACAAGGATTAGCACAGAATAGCACACTGTCACTGACACTCTCCCTACCTATCCTTATTTGTCCCTAAACACAAGGAATCCAGGAATAGTAAAGGAAAAATAATGACACTGTCCCTGCCTATGCTTCTCTTTCCCTGCTCCGGAACACACTACACAAGGCCGCCGCGCTGGCGGCCTTTTATAGTGTGGGGCGTGTACTAAACCCCATCAGCAATAATTGGCCACAGGCATCCTGCCTGTGGCCAATCATTGCTCTCCTCGCTGCCGGCGCTGTGATTGGCCAAGCATGCGGGGTCACAGTGCATGCTTGGCCAATCACAGCGCCTGGATGACACTGCGATGGCGTAGTGCATTGTGGGCCGTTCGCGTCACTCGAATTTGGCGTGAACGGCCCAAATCGTTCGATCTTCGTCGAACGATCGAACAGCCGATGTTCGAGTCGAACGTATGTTCGACTCGAACACGAAGCTCATCCCTAGTAGTGAGCCACACAGGGCACATGGGTCAGTTGTCCCTGTCGGAGGGCGGAGGGGAGGTTGGTGCCATTGTCGCAAACCACCATTCCTGGCTTAAGCTGGCGTGGCGTCAACCACCTCTCGGCCTGCCCCTGCAGAGCAGACAGAACCTTTGCCCCAGTGTGGCTCCTGTCCCCCAAACACACCAGCGCAAGCACGACATGGCATCTTTTTGCCTGCGTACTTGCGTAGCCCCTTGAACGCCTACGGAGCACCGCTGGTTCCGAGGACAAAGCACAGGAAGAGGCCATGGAGGAAGAAGAAGAGGAGGGGGTGGAGGAGAGAGGTGTGTCACAACAACCAGTAGTAGCATTTTGGAGGCGTGGTGGCGGAACAACCTCCAACACTACTGCACCTTGTCCTGCATCCTTCCCAGCTGCCAAAAGAGTGACCCAATGTGCCGTGAAAGAAAGGTAACGTCCCTGTCCATGCCTGCTGGACCATGAGTCAGCGGTAATATGCACCTTACCGCTGACCGCCCTGTTCAGCGAGGCATGGACATTACCTTCCACATGCTGGTAGAGAGCCAGAATCGCCTTCCGGGAGAAAAAGTGGCGTTTGGGAACCTGCCACTGAGGAACCACACATTGCACAAACTCACGGAAGGGGGCCAAGTCTACCAACTGAAAAGGCAGCAGTTGAATTGCTAGCAATTTAGCCAAGCTAGCATTCAACCACTGGGCATGTGGATGGCTGGGAGTGAACTTCTTTTGACGGTCCAGCAGCTGGGGCAGGGAAATTTGCCTGCTAGAATCGGACGTCTGTGTACTGCTAGCAGAGTGCCCGCAAGTACTTGGCTGTGACACACCTAATTCTACACCTTCATTCCTCTCAGTGCAGGTTTCAGAGAGAACTGAAGGTACAGTGGGGTTGGAGATCTCAGCTGATGAGGAGCAAGGAGAGGTCTGCTTTGTTCTTTGGTGTGGGTCTTTAAGATACGCTTGCCAACGAGCTGCATGGCAGGTCAACATATGTCTGGTCAAGCATGTGGTGCCCAAGCGGCTGATGTTTTGGCCACGCGAGATATATGTTGCAAACAGCAGCGGTGCGATCTGATGCACTCGACTCAAAAAAGGCCCACACCAAAGAACTTTTGGAATAACGGGCAGAGGCAACGCCCTGCACAGGCGGAGCTCTGCGGTGTGATTCAGTCGGTGTGCTACGCTTACGCTGGCCCCCCGAGGGCATCCTGCCTCGTTGGAGATGTGCCTCCTCCTCATCCTCCTCCTCTCTCCTATCAGGCACCCACGTGGAGTCAGTGACCTCATCATCCCCTCCCTCCTCATCACTGGAGCCAATCTGGCAGTATGCTGCAGCTGCTGGAACATGACTGACACATTGCTGTCTTTCTTGAGCATCCCTTCTCTCTGCTCTCATGCTACTGCCTTCCTCTAGCTGGGTATCATCATCAGACCCTTCGAAACGCCGGGCATCCTCCTGGAGCATGTACCCAACACTGTGCTCAAACAGTTCGGGGGACTCCTCAGGAGGACACGGTGGGTCTAGGGAAGGATTGACTGATGATGACATTGATACGAGGGAAGAGGACGCTTTGGCAGCTGCTTTGCCAGTACCCTGAGCCTGGGTGAGGGAGGATGAGGAGGGCTTGGTCATCCACTCTACCAAGTCTTCGGCATGATGCGGCTCAACACGTCCAGCTGCCGAAAATAAGGACAAGCGTGTCCCATGGCCACGTGCTGATGACGATGCACCGCGTCCACAACCAGCACTGTTGTCTCTAGACACAGAGCCTGCTTGCCCTCTTTTATTAGCTCCTGACTGTCTGCCTCTCCTTGTTTGCCTTCCAGACATTCTAATGGCCTGCAGGGAGATGGGAAAACCAGCAATAAGGGGTAGCTTCAGGTGTATATTTTGCAGGAAGCACACTATGCCCGCTGTAAGTGCTGCAGATGCCTGCCTGTGTTACACAACAGGAAAACACAGCAATAAGGGCTAGCTTCAGGTGTATATTTTGCAGGAAGCACACTACACCCGCTGTAAGTGCTGCAGATGCCTGCCTGTGTTACACAACAGGAAAGCACTGCAATAATGGCTAGCTTCAGGTGTATATTTTGCAGGAAGCACACTATGCCCACTGTAAGTGCTGCAGATGCCTGTTAGTGTCACACAAAAGGAAAAAAAACACGAGCAATAAGGGCTAGCTTCAGGTGTATACTGTGCAGGAGGCACACTACGCCCGCTGTAAGTGCTGCAGATGCCTGCCTGTGTTACACAACAGGAAAACACAGCAATAAGGGCTAGCTTCAGGTGTATATTTTGCAGGAAGCACACTACGCCCGCTGTAAGTGCTGCAGATGCCTGTTAGTGTAACACAAAAGAAAAAAACCACAAGCAATAAGGGCTAGCTTCAGGTGTATAATGTGCAGGAGGCACACTACGCCCACTGTAAGTGCTGCAGATGCCTGCCTGTGTTACACAACAGGAAAACACAGCAATAAGGGCTAGCTTCAGGTGTATATTTTGCAGGAAGCACACTATGCCCGCTGTAAGTGCTGCAGATGCCTGTTAGTGTAACACAAAAGAAAAAAACCACGAGCAATAAGGGCTAGCTTCAGGTGTATACTGTGCAGGAGGCAGACTACGCCCGCTGTAAGTGCTGCAGATGCCTGCCTGTGTTACACAACAGAAAAACACAGCAATAAGGGCTAGCTTCAGGTGTATATTTTGCAGGAAGCACACTATGCCCGCTGTAAGTGCTGCAGATGCCTGTTAGTGTAACACAAAAGAAAAAAAACACGAGCAATAAGGGCTAGCTTCAGGTGTATACTGTGCAGGAGGCAGACTACGCCCGCTGTAAGTGCTGCAGATGCCTGCCTGTGTTACACAACAGGAAAACACAGCAATAAGGGCTAGCTTCAGGTGTATATTTTGCAGGAAGCACACTACGCCTGCTGTAAGTGCTGAAGATGCCTGTTAGTGTAACACAAAAGAAAAAAAACACAAGCAATAAGCGCTAGCTTCAGGTGTATAATGTGCAGGAGGCACATTACGCCCGCTGTAAGTGCTGCAGATGCCTGCCTGTGTTACACAACAGGAAAACACAGCAATAAGGGCTAGCTTCAGGTGTATATTTTGCAGGAAGCACACTATGCCCGCTGTAAGTGCTGCAGATGCCTGCCTGTGTTACACAGCAGGAAAACACAGCAATAAGTGCTAGCTTCAGGTGTATATTTTGCAGGAAGCACACTATGCCCGCTGTAAGTGCTGCAGATGCCTGTTAGTGTAACACAAAAGAAAAAAACCACGAGCAATAAGGGCTAGCTTCAGGTGTATACTGTGCAGGAGGCAGACTATGCCCGCTGTAAGTGCTGCAGATGCCTGCCTGTGTTACACAACAGGAAAACACAGCAATAAGGGCTAGCTTCAGGTGTATATTTTGCAGGAAGCACACTACGCCTGCTGTAAGTGCTGAAGATGCCTGTTAGTGTAACACAAAAGAAAAAAACCACGAGCAATAAGGGCTAGCTTCAGGTGTATAATGTGCAGGAGGCACATTACGCCCGCTGTAAGTGCTGCAGATGCCTGCCTGTGTTACACAACAGGAAAACACAGCAATAAGGGCTAGCTTCAGGTGTATATTTTGCAGGAAGCACACTATGCCCGCTGTAAGTGCTGCAGATGCCTTCCTGTGTTACACAGCAGGAAAACACAGCAATAAGTGCTAGCTTCAGGTGTATATTTTGCAGGAAGCACACTATGCCCGCTGTAAGTGCTGCAGATGCCTGTTAGTGTAACACAAAAGAAAAAAAACATGAGCAATAAGGGCTAGCTTCAGGTGTATAATGTGCAGGAGGCACACTACGCCCGCTGTAAGTTTTGCAGATGCCTGCCTGTGTTACACAACAGGAAAACACAGCAATAAGGGCTAGCTTCAGGTGTATATTTTGTAGGAAGCACACTATGCCCGCTGTAAGTGCTGCAGATGCCTGTTAGTGTAACACAAAAGAAAAAAACCACGAGCAATAAGGGCTAGCTTCAGGTGTATACTGTGCAGGAGGCAGACTACGCCCGCTGTAAGTGCTGCAGATGCCTGCCTGTGTTACACAACAGGAAAACACAGCAATAAGGGCTAGCTTCAGGTGTATATTTTGCAGGAAGCACACTACGCCTGCTGTAAGTGCTGAAGATGCCTGTTAGTGTAACACAAAAGAAAAAAACCATGAGCAATAAGGGCTAGCTTCAGGTGTATAATGTGCAGGAGGCACACTACACCCGCTGTAAGTGCTGCAGATGCCTGCCTGTGTTACACAACAGGAAAACACAGCAATAAGGGCTAGCTTCAGGTGTATATTTTGCAGGAAGCACACTACGCCCGCTGTAAGTGCTGCAGATGCCTGCCTGTGTTACACAACAGGAAAACACAGCAATAAGGGCTAGCTTCAGGTGTATACTGTGCAGGAGGCTTAGCAAAAATGACACTGACACTGTCCCCTGCCTATCCTTCTCTCTCCCTGCACACAAGGTTTAGCAAAGAATATCACTGACACTGTCCCTGCCTATCCTTCTCTCTCCCTGCACACAAGGTTTAGCAAAGAATATCACTGACACTGTCCCTGCCCTTCCTTCTCTCTCCCTGCACATAAGGTTTAGCAAAGAATATCACTGACACTGTCCCTGCCTATCCTTCTCTCTCCCAGCACACAAGTTAAATGAACAAATAGCACTGACACTGTCCCTGCCTATCCTTCTCTCTCCCTGATCCGGAACACACTACACAAGGCCGCCTCGCTGGCGGCCTTTTTTAGTGTGGGGTGTGTACTAAATCCCCCTGAGCTATAATTGGCCACAGGCATCCTGCCTGTGGCCAATTATGGCTCTCCTCACTGCCGGCGCTGTGATTGGCCAAGCATGCGGGGTCACAGTGCATGCTTGGCCAATCACAGCACCTGGATTGCACTGCGATGGTGTAGTGCATTGTGGGCCGTTCGCGTCACTCGAATTTGGCGCAAATGGCCCAAATCGTTCGATCTTCGACGAACGATTGAACAGCCGATGTTCGAGTCGAACGTATGTTCGACTCGAACACCGAGCTCATCCCTAATCAAGATGCTCCAGGATTGGCCAGCCCAGTCACCAGACATGAACATCATTGAGCATATGTGGTGTAGCATGAAAAATGAAGCATGGAAGACGAAACCAAAGAATATTGATGAACTCTGGGAGGCATGCAAGACTGTTTTCTTTGCTATTCCTGATGACTTCATCAATAAATTGTATGAATCCTTGCCAAACCGCATGGATGCTGTCCTTCAAGCTCATGGAAGTCATACAAGATATTACATTTGGATCTCACAGCACCACTACTTAATTTGCTGACATATTTTTGGATTTTCAGTAAAGTTGTTCAATTTCTGTATAGGCAACAAAACTTTTGTCTTGCCAAAATTTGACCTGTCTGTCTTGATTAAATGATAAATCTTTTTTCAGTGAAACTAATTTATTTCAGTGCATTAAACATCATTTGGGAGGGCTTTAGCTTTTCATAGGAGCTATTTCTAACACCAATTGATTAATTAAAAGTCAGGTTAATAGCAGGAGTTTCTACAAAATAGGGAAGCGACAAGACTTTTGTCAGGGACTGTATGTAAACGGTGTTCAAACCACGCATGTGAGGTATCGCCGCGATCGGTAGAGCGAGAGCAATAATTCTAACAAAAGAACTCCTCTGTAAATCAAAACTGGTAACCTGTAGAAATTTTTTAAATGTTACCTATGGAGATTTTTGAGGGTCAAAGTTTGTCGCCTTTCCACGAGCTGGCGCAATTTTGAAGCGTTATATGTTGGGTATCAATTTACTCGACTTAACATTAATTTTCACAATATAAAAAACAATTGGGCTAACTTTACTGTTTTCTTATTTTTTTATTCAATAAAGCCACGTTTGAGTCTAGAAGCGTTTAAAAAAAATATATACAGTGGGTACGGAAAGTATTCAGACCCCCTTAAATTTTTCACTCTTTGTTATATTGCAGCCATTTGCTAAAATCATTTAAGTTAATTTTTTTTCCTCATTAATGTACACTAGTGGTGCAACAGATCGGTGGTGATCCGTGATCCGTCACCCTGTTCGGATCGTATCACCACGCGATCGGCGGAGCGCTCCGGAGCCTCGGCCATAGGAAAGGCCGCGGCTTCGGCCTAGCTCCGGAGCGGCAGCCATCTTGGTACACCCGGTGGCGCCGCTGTAATGACGGTTCGTCGCCGCCATCTTGCTCCACTCACACTCCTGCACAGTAATGATAGTAAGAAGGGGCCAAGCGGACATCTTGTTACACCCAACGAAGTTTTAAATGTCCCAGTTATTTTCAACACAAAATGGAGTTTATATGCTTAAATACATTATTTGGAAATCCAACAGACTGTTTACATGTTAAATTTTAAAAGCAGCAGCAAACCTGCTGACCTTACATGCTTGCTAATGTGACAGAACACCTCTGATTTTCACATTTAACATTTAGTTAAATGTGAAAATCAGAGGTGTTCTGTCACATTAACAACCATGTAAGGTCAGCAGGTTTGCTGCTGCTTTTAAAATGTAACATGTAAACAGTCCGTTGGATTTACAAATACTGCATTTAAGCATATAAGCTCCGTTTTTGTGTTGAAAATAACTGTGAAATCTAAAACTCCAGTGGGGGTAACAAGATTTGTGGGTTTTTTTTTGCCGATCCGAAAATGATCCGATCCGTGACTCCTGATCCGAGGATCGATCCGATCCGTGAGTTTTTTGATCCGTTGCACCCCTAATGTACACACAGCACCCCATATTGACAGAAAAACACAGAATTTTTGTCATTTTTGCAGATTTATTAAAAAAGAAAAACTGAAATATCACATGGTCCTAAGTATTCAGACCCTTTGCTGTGACACTCATATATTTAACTCAGGTGCTGTCCATTTCTTCTGATCATCCTTGAGATGGTCCTACACCTTAATTTGAGTCCAGCTGTGTTTGATTATACTGATTGGACTTGATTAGGAAAGCCACACACCTGTCTATATAAGACCTTACAGCTCACAGTGCATGTCAGAGCAAATGAGAATCATGAGGTCAAAGGAACTGCCTGAAGAGCTCAGAGACAGAATTGTGGCAAGGCACAGATCTGGCCAAGGTTACAAAAAAATTCTGCTGCACTTAAGGTTCCTAAGAGCACAGTGGCCTCCATAATCCTTAAAAGGAAGATGTTTGGGACGACCAGAACCCTTCCTAAATCTGGCCGCCCGGCCAAACTGAGCTATCGGAGGAGAAGAGCCTTGGTGAGAGAGGTAAAGAAGAACCCAAAGATCACTGTGGCTGAGCTCCAGAGATGCAGTCAGGAGATGGGAGAAAGTTGTAGAAAGTCAACCATCACTGCAGCCCTCCACCAGTCTGGGTTTTATGGCAGAGTAGCCTGACGGAAGCCTCTCCTCAGTGCAAGACACATGAAAGCCTGCATGGAGTTTTTTTTTTAAATCAGAAAAGTTTTTATTGAATGATATAAAACCTGCCATACACAATGTACATCAAAAAATTACAAGAAGAGGGTTCCCGAATAAAGCAGAGATATTACATAAGAATTAATGCCGCATAGTACATATATTCAAGTCACCACTCCCAGTGTAAAGAAAAGAAACTTGGTGTATGTATCCACAAAATTACTCCTTCAAACAGCACACAAAAACAAAACAAATTAAACAAAAAACAAGAATATAATAAGGCACATATCTTGCATATAATCACTCTCTCTTCTCCCCCCTCCCCCCCAATGGTAGCATGTAACAGTAAGCGTAGATTACACTGATGTGCACATGCCACACGGACGCCCCACTCCCACCGTCTCTCCACTCGATTCCATAGTGTCCATCACTATCTATGTAACCTCTACCCCCCATTGTTTGGCCTATCCTTTAGCATTGCAGTAATCTGTCTTTAACCAATTGGTGGGGTGCTAATCCCGGTATATCAAGCCACGCCTGCCACATTGAGTTAAACTTGCGCGGAGCATTCCTATGTTGGTATGTTAGTTTTTCCCTAATTAAAAGTTTGTTCACCTGATCAATCCACTGTTTTCTGGTGGGTACCCTGGGGGTAATCCAAAGCTGAGCTATCAGTTTGCGTGCCATATATAGTAAACGGATGACCGCCGTAAAGACCAGCGGCGATATAAGTTCCCCATCCAGGGCACCCACCAGACATACAGCGGGAGTTCTTGGAATCGCATAGGTGAATACCTGTGTAATCACCTCTAATACCTCAGTCCAATAGTGGAATAATTTGGGGCATTTCCAAAACATATGCATGAGGTCTCCATGATCCCTCATGCACTTAGGACACAGTGGGGAGTCTCTGAGTCCCCAGTCATGTAGCCTGGCCGGAGTTCTGTATACCCTGTGCAGCAAGTATAAGTGAGATAGCTTCTGAGAGGGAGACACCGATACCATCGGAGCTGTCATCAGACAGGTCTTCCACGTTTCCCCATCAATAGGCCCTATATCTTCCTCCCATTTCTCTCTACATGGTAAACTAGATGGATCTTGAAGTGCATTGAGCAAAATGTGGTAGCCTCTTGAGATCATCCCCTTCTTTTCTCCTTCCATGAAGATCCCCTGAATTATGGCGTGGTCGGTTAGTCTAAGCAGTCCTTGTCTAGATTGTACCTGTAGTGCGTGTCGCAGCTGCAGGTACTTAAAAAAATTAGAGCGGGGTATACCAAATTCAGCCTGGATTTCTGAAAAGGATTTTAGGACCCTGTCATTGTATAGTTGTGCTAAGTATCTGATCCCTGCTGCTTCCCACTGCCCGAATCCTGTAAATTTGTACAGTTCTCTATAGTGGAGATTATGCCAGATGGGGGTGAGCGATAAGAATCCCTTAATTCCCAATAATCTTTTAACAGAGCTCCATAGGGTTTTTAGTAGGAGCAATGAGGGGGTCCCACTCAATAAATGTGCATGACCAGCCTCCAAGCCAGACAACGCCGGGGCCTCGTCTGACGAGGTGGCCAGAAGTCTGCGAATAGGGTCCGACGTGTTTACCAGTCCCCAACCTCCCAGCTGCTGTAATTGAGCTGCTAAAAAATAGGCCCTGGCATGGGGAACCGCCAATCCCCCCTCGTCTTTATTATATTGTAGAGTAGATAATCTAATCCTCGCCGTTTTCTTGCGCCAAATCAGTTCTCTAAATTGGGAGTCGATCCTATCAAACCAATAGCGTGGAATCCACACCGGGGAATTATGGCTTATGTATAATAATTGAGGTGCCCACACCATTTTTATGAGGTTCACCCTCCCAACTACCGATAAGGGTAGTTTACACCAGGCACTGCACTTGGTCCGATATTTAGCAAGTAACGGGACGAGATTGAGAGGAATGTACTGGGAGACGTCTGTGGACACCTGTATCCCCAGATAGCGGAAGGACGACTCTATTTGTATCATCGATGCGCACTCCGGGAGGGGTGCAATTAGGGGGTCTAATGGCATTAGCACCGACTTATTCCAATTAATGGAGAAGCCAGATAATGCACCAAAGGACTTAATGCGCTGCATAAGCGTAGACAAGGAGCCCTGCGTGTCGCCCAGATATAGAAGGGTATCGTCTGCGTACAGGGAGATAACGTCTATCCCCGTGGCACGCTTGAATCCCACGATCGTACTGTCCCCCCTAACTCTTGCAGCAAGAGGTTCCATTGCCAGGGCAAACAGCAGGGGGGAAATTGGACACCCCAGTCTAGTCCCTCGAAACAATGGGAGTGGGTCAGAGATATCCCCATTAACCCTGACTCTAGCCGAAGGATTAGCATACAACAGTTTAACCCAATTAATGAAGTTGGCACCTAACCCTGCATGTTCTAGCACTTTCCACAGATAAGGCCACTCGACATTGTCGAAGGCCTTAGCTGCGTCCAGTGAGAAAATGGCTCTATTATCAGTGTTTTCCACCGGCAGCTGTAAGTTTAGGAAAAGTCGCCTTATATTTTGGGCAGTGGCCCTGGTAGGTATGAATCCCGACTGGTCCTCATGTACCAGTTTGTGAACCACCTTTGACAATCTCGTCGCCAACACCCGCGCCAATAACTTGACGTCGGTCGTAATCAACGAGATAGGTCTATATGAGTCAGGCTGCGATGCGTCCTTACCGGGTTTCAGTAGAACTATTATAACAGCTTCATTCATTGAATTAGGAAGTACACCCTCTCTAAGCGCTTCATTATAGACCTTTACAAGTACAGGTAGCAGTGTAGCCGCATAACGCTTGTATACCTCGGACGGAATGCCATCTGCCCCCGGAGACTTGTTATTTTGAGTCTGTTCTAATGCAGTGGCCAATTCATCCTCCGATAAAGGGGCATCCAGCAGGGCTGCGTCCGAAGCAGACAACTCGCACTCCCCCAAAAATCCCAATATGTCTCCCTCCGTGGGTTGTACCTTTGAGGTATATAGATCAGCATAAAAAGACCTGAAAATTTGCATTACCATAGAGGTCTGGGTGTGGGTTACCCCCTGAGAGTCAGAAAGAATTGGAACCAATGACGTAGACCTCTGCGTTTTCGCCAGTAGGGCAAGCATGTGGCCAGTTGATTCCCCTTCCTCAAAGTGTGATTGCTGTAGGAAAAAACGTTTATTTTCAGCAAGCTGAAGAGCTAGCTGAGTAGACATTGCTTGTGCCCCCAACCAAACTCTCTTCGTGGCTGCAGTAGGGTTAGAGACGTATGCCTCCTCCGAGTCTCTCAGAGTTTGACACACCTCTCCTTCCCAGGCCTTCGTGTCCGTTTTTATCTTATTAATAGTGGTAATAAATTGACCTCGCAAAAAAACTTTAGCCGTATCCCAGACAACCCCCAACCTGGCGGAACCTATATTCTCCTGCAAGAACCACTGCAGGTTCTCTCTAATTGGGTCTGGACTCTGAAACAGAGAGAGCCAGAACGGGTTCAGTTTCCAACTCGTAGGCTTTGCGGCAACAGACAGCTTTAACGTAACCCAGATGGAGGAGTGGTCAGATACATGTCTGTCTCCATAGCCAGCGTCAATGACCAACCGTAATAAGAGGGCATTGCCTAATCCCATATCAATTCTAGACAGACTCCCGCTCGCTGTTGAGCAGCAGGAGTACTGTCTAACTTGAGGGTGACTCACTCGCCACATGTCCGTCAGCCCAAGCTCCACAAGCAGTCCGGCAAAGGATGTGGATCCATCCCTTCGGGTGGAAACATTTGCTGGGACTGGTATTTTGTCTAGATTATGGTCAATATAAGTATTAAAGTCTCCCACTGCCAGCAGCGGAACATCCGGAAACCGAACCATAAACTGTGCCAGACACCGGAGGACCTCGGCTGAGTAAGTAGGTGGGATATACATACCCGCCACAACACATAAAACGTGTGATATTTTACTTAATAAGAACTAGGCTTGTGCAATTCGTTTCGTAACAAATCGAAATTCGTCCGAATTTAGCAACTTTCGGACATTCGGAAGCATTCGAATTTCCGAACAGAGCAATTACGAATAAAACCGAATCCGAAATAAATTATACCGCAAAATAGCGAATGCCCGAAGGTCTTCGGCATAATTCGTTATGAAAAAAGTTACGAATGTACGAATCCATTCGAAGCACAATAACACTCACTCTGCTCTCTGCTTCTCCCTCACCATGCTGAACTCCCTCTCAAAATGGTGTACAGGGGGCGGAGGCTATAGCCGCATGAAAAAACTAAAGTAAAATACGAGATTTCGAATCCATTCGAAGCACAATAACACTCACTCTGCTCTGCTCTCTGCTTCTCCCTCACCGTGCTGAACCCTCTCAAAATGGTGTACAGGGGCGGAGCCTATAGCCGCATGTAAAAAACGAAAGTAAAATACGAGATTTCGAATCGTTACAAATAACCGCTATGTATTTAGAAAAGTACAAATCCATTCGAAGCACATTAGGCATAATAGGCAGCGTCGTTGTGAGAGAGACACGGAAAATTACGAATCAACGAACCCAAAAAAAGTTACGAAAGTAGGAGTTGTGTCCAGAATCAACTAAAAACAACGTACTCTACCGAAAGTACGAATTATAAAGCAACAAAAAATTCAACGAAAAATGTCGCTTGCGAAAATACGAATGAGTCCGAACACGAAAAATCCCGTCTAGCAAAATTACGAATGATTACGAATCAACAGGACCGGAAAGAAACGAACCGAAACGGAACGAATTTTTCCGTTGTGCACAAGTCTAATAAGAACACATATCTTCCCCCCGGGTCAATGAGCTGTTGTATACATTGGAACTGAACATCTTGTCGGATCAGGATGCTCACCCCCCTGGCATAGGTAGAGTAAGTAGAGTGAAATTGTGATACATATATCTGGGGGCTAAAGCTGGGGGTACTATCTGAGGGGAAATGCGTCTCCTGTAAACATACAATACCCGCTCCACCTGCCCTGAGATGTCTCAGGACCGCCAAGCGTTTCACAGGGCTGCCCAATCCCCGAACGTTCCAGGACATTATTTTCACATTAGCCGACATAGGAACATAGCATAAAGCAACGGAGGGTTCTACTGGGACCCCCTGTAGGATATCTAAAATCATAAAAGGTAGGACTAACTGCAAAAAGAAAAGCAACAGAAGATGTCCAATGGTGGCGTGGTCTGAGATACCTTATACCTTCTGACATTGTCCATTTAGACAAGGGGCTGAGTTCACACAGCCGGGGGCTCCATGTAGAAATCGAGAATAGTGCAAAGTCTAGTGAGGAGAGGGAGAGAGCAACATAGTCAAAAAAATAATGATAGAAAAAAAACATCAACAGTAAACATAAACTTGAAGCCAAATGGGCTCCCAGCCACTGGGGCCGAAGTGCAAAGAACCCCTAGACATTTGCTTTGGGGGGGGGATAGCAGAGGAAACTCCCGCAGAAATAGTTTCTGGATGGTATGAGGTGTTTCACATTTGCAGTCAACATGTAGTGAACAGTGATACAGAGGTCTCCGTATCCTCCATCTTCCGCCTTTTTTATAAAAGGCTCCTCCTGATGGTAGCAACTTATTCTCCTTGGGCAGGACGTTGTTGTCTGGCAGCTCTAAGTGCTCTGTCCTCACGGTCCAGCCATTGCATGGCTGCGGACGGACGGTCAAAGAACTGGGCTTCTCCCAGGGCTGTTACTCGGAGCCGGGCAGGATATAGCATGGCATATTGTAGGTTGTGGTCCCTGAGTCTTTTCTTAACATCAATAAAGGTAGCCCTCCTCTTTTGCAGCTCAGCAGAGAAGTCAGGAAATAGAGAGATTTTGGAGTTATCAATCGCCATTTTTCCAGCTGAGGTCCTGGCTTTGGACAGAATAGCATCCCTGTCTCTATATTTAAGGAGTTTGAAAAGAAAGGCCCGGGGGTGATTACCGGGGGGCAGAGGGCGGGATGGTACCCTGTGTGCCCTCTCCACAGCAAAGAGGGGTGAGAAAGTGTCTCTACCAAACGTGGATATAAGCCATTGCTCAATAAAGTCCACCGGGTTTTTTCCCTCGGCACGTTCAGGGATGCCCAGGGCACGAACATTATTCCTCCTCATGCGATTCTCCATTTCATCGAGTCGCGCTGCGTGCGCCTGCGCCTCGAGGAGGTGGCAATTATGTGTCAAGTCCCTTTGCATGGGGGGTAAATCATACTCCTCTGTACTCAGTCTGCCCTCAATCGCTGCGGTTCTCTCTCTCAATTTTTGCATGTCATGGCGCACATATGATATTTCAGCTTTTACCCCTTTAATATCGTCAGAAAGAGCAGTGATAGATACATTGCAGGATGTTATTGCTGTAAGGATGTCTCTCAACGTGGGTTCTGCAGTATCTGAGCCTGGGGATGCACTCTAAGGCCTACTGGCCGGGGCTGTGGGAGTACTCACTGCGGGCCACTCAGGTGACGATCCGTCCGCATCTTCCAAGGGGACCGTGTCATCCGTCTCCAGTGCATCCCCAGAAGTGTCCTCACAGGCAGGGGAATTAACAAGGTCATCCCTGTAGGATTTTACACCAAACAAGCGCTTCTGTGTAGCCTCCAGGTGTTGTTGCCTCGCTGCACGCTGCTGGCCGGCGCCATCTTGGATCTGCTCTTCAGCCTGGGCCTTCCCTGTATTTGTTCGCCGAGACATTGTTCCGAGCGCTGCGGGTGGTATCACCAGGATCCGTATGTCACGCCGATGTCGGTGGTGTGATTTGCGGCGATATTGTGCTTCAGGATCAGGTAGGAGAAGGATAAATGCACGGATGGCTGGCGGAGCTGGAGGTGCTCACGTCCTTCTACATCTGCTGCTAGGCCACGCCCCAAGCCTGCATGGAGTTTGCTAAAAAACACCTGAAGGACTCCAAGATGGTGAGAAATAAGATCCTCTCGTCTGATGAGACCAAGATAGAACTTTTTGGCCTTAATTCTAAGCAGTATGTGTGGCGAAAACCAGGCACTGCTCATCACCTGTCCAATACAGTCCCAACAGTGAAGCATGGTGGTGGCAGCATCATGCAGTGGAGGTGTTTTTCAGCTGCAGGGACAGGACGACTGGTTGCAATCGAGGGAAAGATGAATGTGGCCAAGTACAGGGATATTCTGGACGAAAACCTTCTCCAGAGTGCTCAGGACCTCAGACTGGGCCGAAGGTTTACCTTCCAACAAGACAAGGACCCTAAGCACACAGCTAAAATAACGAAAGAAGTGGCTTCACAACAACTCCGTGACCGTTCTTGAATGGCCCAGCCAGAGCCCTGACTTAAACCCAATTGAGCATCTCTGGAGAGACCTAAAAATGGCCGTCCACCAATGTTTCCCATCCAATCTGACAGAACTGGAGAGGATCTGCAAGGAGGAATGGCAGAGGATCCCCAAATCCAGGTGTGAAAAACTTGTTGCATCTTTCCCAAAAAGACTCATGGCTGTATTAGATCAAAAGGGTGCAAATACTAAATACTGAGCAAAGGGTCTGAATCAGGGCTTGACAAATTTACTTGGAATCTAGGAGCCAGCTAAAAAAGTTAGGAGCCAGGTTTTTTTTTTTTAACGACCAATGCGTGCAGAAGCGAACGCATACGTGAGTAGCGTCCGCATATTAAAGCAGTGTTTAACCACTTAAGCCCCGGACCATTTTGTAGCTAAAGGACCAGAGGTGTTTTCAGAATTTTGCACTGCGCTGCTTTGACTGGAAATTGTGCGGACATGCAATGTTGTACCCAAACGAAATTTGCGTCCTTTTCTTCCCACAAATAGAGCTTTCTTTTAATGGTATTTGATTGCCTCTGCGATTTTTATTTTTTGCGATATAAACGGAAAAAGACTGAAAATTTTGAAAAATTTTTTATATTTTCTACTTTTTGTTATAAGAAAAATCGAATAAACTCAATTTTAGTCATACATTTAGGCCAAAATGTATTCAGCCACATGTCTTTAGTAAAAAAAATGTCAATAAGTGTATATTTATTGGTTTGCGCAAAAGTTATAGCGTCTACAAACTAGGGTACATTTTCTGGAATTTACACAGCTTTTAATTTATGACTGCCTATCTCATTTCTTGAGGTGCTAAAATGGCAGGGCAGTACAAAACCCCCCCAAATGACCTCATTTTGGAAAGTAGACACCCCAAGGAAATTGCTGAGAGGCATGTTGAGCCCATTGAATATTTTTTTTTTTTGAAAGCGATCAGGTCTTGAAAAACATATTGCCGGCGAAGCCCCAAATTATTTTTAGGGGGGTTTCGTCGCTTGCTAATAGGATC
This sequence comes from Rana muscosa, assembly GCA_029206835.1. Taxonomy (NCBI): domain Eukaryota; kingdom Metazoa; phylum Chordata; class Amphibia; order Anura; family Ranidae; genus Rana; species Rana muscosa. The sequence goes on from JARGYO010000094.1 coordinate 41,550,794, forward strand.
GCCCCCAGTGTTTCTGATTCCCCTAAGGCCAATAGATGCTTCTTTCAAAACCTTACGGGCTATTACCGCTGTAAGACGTGTCGAGTTTGCTCCATGAATAGGTGCAAAGATAGAAAGATTTGTGGCTTCACATCCACAAGTACATCTAGGGCTTTTGAAGTGGAATCGTTTATCACCTGTGCCACAGAGGGGGTGGCCTACCTCATCCAATGCCCTTGCGGGCTGCAATACGTGGGGAGGACTAAAAGGGCTCTAAAAGTAAGATTAAATGAGCATATCAGTAACATCAAAGTAGGGTTCCCCAAACATTCGGTCTCTAGACATTATGATGAGGTACATCAAAGAGATCCGTCTAACACCTTATATATGGGGATAGATAAATACAAGCCCCATTGGAGGGGGAGCTCTTTGGTGCGGGAGATTTCTAAACAGGAAATGTCCTGGATACACAGATTAAAGACCTATGTTCCCTTTGGGTTGAATGTCGACACAGACGTAAACGCATTTATTAATAATTCTTGAAGGTATAGACAATTATTTGGTGGTTGGTGTATCAACACGTAATTTGTATTATTTATTTAATTTTCAATGTTTTGTATCAAGGATTTGTCATTTGAATATGGTTTTGTTAATATTATGTAGGGATTTATATATCTCGTGTGTTGTGACGTTATGGTCACAATTTATCGATTGAGCCTCTTTTTGTGTTCATTTCACATACACGGACTACTAGTTCTGTTAGATTAATATTCACCATTGATCACATAACTAATTTTAGTTACCAGGCTTGATCAACCCGTTGGGTTTGTTTTTCATACCCCAACATAACACAATAGGTTTTTGTTCACAGCAATTGTCTATTTTTGTGCGTCTTCCTTTGTCATCAATACATGGGGGCCTCTATTGGGGCCCACAGTGATGATTCAAGGGAAATCGACATACTTCACTATACTGGTGTTCTGACCTGGGGCCCGAGGAGCTCGGTATCACTAATCTAAGCCCTGAATATATAGGGGCCAGCTTTTGATATTTGGGTCTCCCCGTGCGCCATGATTTTGGACTTCACCCCCCCCCCCTGTGTTCCACTGCCTCTATCTCCTTCTCCACTTCCTGGTGGAGATGGGTCAGTTGTCACTGGTCTCAGTGGATAGGATAGCTCATATCTACCCATGTTATAGATAGTACCAATTGGATGCTGGAGAGGCACCCCAGTAACAGAATTCCGTCTGTGGTTCAGTTATACTGCTTTGGGAATATATGTTTAGCATGCAACCCTCAGAAAAGAGAGGGTGTAGCTAGCATGTTATGACACAGTTTGGGTGTCTGTATTACCTTCCAGGCTTGGGATCTCCGTGGTTGGGCCATACAGGCGCAGCACCCGGTTGTCTCAGTCCGTTGGAATTTTAGGGTGTGTTAATCTATGGTTCACACTCCTATTGGTTTTTTATACTAATTTTAATAATAAAATTTACAATTTATATAATTGGAATCAGTTTTGGTTAGATATTAAGCCCCCAGCTCGAGTATGGGTCGTGGTTTTCTCCGGCGTATGGACTGGTATTCTAGGTGCTTTGCCCTTGCACCTGGAGAACATTTCGATTAATGTCCACTAGGGGTCACTCTAATCGTGTTTCGATAGTGGCCCCTATGGTCAGAATAACCACACTTCCGGTTCTTTGTGAATGCAATCATTGGGCCTAATTTGACCTAGCATCGCTGATATTATTTGTATCTAGGCCTGTCTCCCTAGTTGTACTTTTACGCCAAGTAGGCTAGTCTGTTAAAACGGGCAGCATACCAGTAGCGTAGGTGTCACCGGGGATGCCTAGCGGGTACTGAAGCGAAGCTGCCCAATCGCATTATCAGTCCCACAATAGTATAGCGAATCACATTAGTGTATGCGGCCAGTGCGGCCAATAGTCTAGCGAATCACATTAGTGTATGCGGCCGGAGTCTACATTGCAGTGACACCTAGGGATGCCGCACATGTCTGATTGATGGTTTGGACTCAAAACGAGGCTTGGTTGTCTTGTACTATAAATGGAGGTGACGCAGTGCGCCGCCCGTGCCCCTGGAAGAAGCAAGTTTTTTGCGAAATGGACGTAGGGCGGAGCGACGCACTGACGTCACCTCAAACGCTTCCAAGAAGGACGGGACGGGTGTCTGATGAATGTGCAGCGGCCGGCACACCAGACTGAATAGGCAATTTTTAAACTGCATAAATGTAAGTGCAATACATATTTTTAGAGAATAAACTTTTAAAACGTTAATGCACTATGTGGAGTGTGTCTATCTCTTACATACTGCTTGCGCCCACTGATGATCATCGGAGACTGGTGATTTAGGAGTCCCAAGTGCTGTGCTGACCTGTGGGAGGAACTGCTTAATCTCTGCATTTATTGATCCTCTGTCATGGGGGGTCAAATGTAGCTGGTAAGGAGAAACTTCTGTTGTTCGGTGGTGGAACGTCACAAATTAATTTGGATGCAACAATTCACTTTATATGATTTTCTACACGGAGCACTGGTGCTTTATAATGGACTTTATTTAAGAATCGTTTTTATGGACTATATATTATGAAGTTATATCACAGTACACTTCTTTTTTGTTCACTCATTAGTTCATTATTGATTGATGTGTGTTTTAATTTAAATTTTATAATTTTATTTTTATAACAATTTTAATTTTACTTTATTTTCATTCCATAACTCCTTTGGAGTATATGTCACGGGTTAGCGCGATTTTTACTTTTTCCTTATTTTTATTTTTTTGTCTCAAGTGATTGAATAATGACTAAAAAAAAAAAAAAAAAAACAATTACAAAAAGTTGTCACTAAATGATATATTGCTCACACATGCCATGGTTATATGTGAAATTGCACCCCAAAATACATTTTGCTGCTTCTCCTGAGTACGGGGATACCACATGTGTGGGACTTTTTAGGAGCCTAGCCGCATACGGGGCCCCGAAAACCAATCCCCGCCTTCAGGATTTCTAAGGGCACAAATTTTTGATTTCACTCCTCACTACCTATCACAGTTTCGAAGGCCATAAAATGCCAAAATAGCACAAAACCCCCCCAAATTACCCCATTTTGGAAAGTAGACACCCCAAGCTATTTGCTGAGAGGCATGGTGAGTATTTTACAGCTCTCATTTGTTTTTGAAAATTAAGAACGTTTTTTTTTTTCAATTTTCAAAACTTTGTGACAAAAAGCGAGATCTGCAACATACTCACCATACCTCTCAGCAAATAGCTTGGGGTGTCTACTTTCCAAAATGGGGTCATTTTGGGGGGTTTTGTGCCATCTGGGCATTCCATGGCCTCCGAAACTGTGATAGGCAGTGAGGAGTGAAATCAAAAATTTACACCCTTAGAAATCCTGAAGGCGGTGCTTGATTTTTGGGGTTCCGTACGCGGCTAGGCTCCCAAAAAGTCTCACACATGTGGTATCCCCGTGCTCAGGAGAAGCAACAGAATGTATTTTGGGGTGTAATTCCATATATGCCCATGGCATGTTTGAGCAATATATCATTTAGTGACAACTTTGTGCAAAAAATAAAAAATAAAAAAATACATTTTCTTTTTTCCGCAACTTGTGTCAACATATAAAATATTCAATGGACTCGACATGCCTCTCAGTATATAGCTTGGGGTGTCTACTTTTCAAAATGAGGTCATTTGGGGGGGGGGGGGTTTGAACTGTTCTGGCATTTTATACACAACATTAGGAAGCTTACATCCACTCTTCTAACCACTTGAAGACAAAGCCCTTTCTGACACTTTTTGTTTACATGAAAACATATTTATTTTTTTGCAAGAAAATTATGATGAACCCCCAAACATTATATATTTTTTTAAAGCAAAGGCCCTACAGATTAAAATGGTGGGTGTTGCTTTTTTTTTTCCACACAGTATTTGCGCAGCGATTTTTCAAACGCATTTTTTTGGGAAAAAATATACTTTTTTTAATTTTAATGCACTAAAACACACTATATTGCCCAAATGTTTGATGAAATAAAAAAGATGATCTTAGGCCGAGTACATAGATACCAAACACGACATGCTTTAAAATTTCGCACAAACGCGCATTGGCGACAAACTACATACATTTTTAAAAAACTTTAAAAGCCTTTACAGGTTACCACGTTAGATTTACAGAGGATGTCTTCTGCTAAAATTACTGCCCTCGATCTGACCTTCGCGGTGATACCTCACATGCATGGTGCAATTGCTGTTTACATATGATGCCAGACCGACGCTTGCTTTCGCCATTGCGCAAGAACAGGGCAGGACAGGGGTGCTTTTTTTTTTTTCTTTTTAATTTAATTAATTTTGCTTTTTTATTTTATTTTTAAACTGTTCCTTCCATATATTTTTGTTTTTTTTATCATTTTTATTGTTATCTCAGGGAATGTAAATATCCCCTATGATAGCAATAGGTAGTGACAGGTACTCTTTTTTTAAAAAACTTGGGTCTATTAGACCCTAGATCTTTCCTCTGCCCTCAAAGCATCTGACCACACCAAGATCGGTGTGATAAAATGCTTTCCCAATTTCCCAATGGCGCTTTTTATATCCGGGGGGGGGACATTCCCTCCCACTGCTTGTAAAAGCAGTCCAGAGGCTAATTAGCCACTAGGATTGCTTTTACATGAAAGCCGGCCGCAGGCTGAAAAGAATGATACCAAGATGATACCTAAACCCGTAGGCATCAATCTGGTATAACCATTCAAAGTCCAGCAACATGCTGGTCCTTGTTGGACATGTATTGTAATCTTTTTTTTCATGCAGCCTGTTGGCTGAACGAAAAAAAGAGATTGATCGGTGCGTATGCCCACCATTAGAATACCGCCCTTCATCCACCCACTTCTAATGATGGGCATACATGCACCATTTATATATGCCGAAGCATGGGGGCATCCTCCCGCAAAAGTTATGCCGCACACACATGGTCGGACTTTTCCACGGGCAAGCCTCCGTCGGAATTTCGACCGTATGTACGCGGCATTAGGAGTAAAATCGCTCCTCCACTCCTCCGCCCCTGCTGCCCTAATGCTTCGGCATATATGCTTTTTTTTTTTAACTGTGGTGGTGAAATCACCTCCTACAGCACTGGAGTCGCAGGGATCAGGCCTGTCTCTGCGAACGCTGCAGTTATGTGTGTTGTGTTTTGCAAGTGACAGTGATCGATCGATACTGCACTTGGGTGGCCTGGGCTGGACGGAGGGGCAAAACGCAGGTGCTAGCAGGTATCTGGGCTGATCCCGCTAACACTGCGCTTTGGGAACCCTAAACTGCTGGGGACGCTAGTATAGATCTGATCAGATCAGATATTGATCTGTTTAGATACTATACCACTAAGGGAGGTGTATGCTTCACGCGTGGGTGTTAGCGCTACTGGCACTAACCTGACGCTGCCTGGGGTGTGACGCAGACCCTCTCTGACGCTAAAACCTAATTGATATCACCCGCCGGGCGATCAGGGGGTTAAACCTTTATTGGGTTATATATGGCGGGTGCCCTGACACTATAAAAAGCAAACTAACTAACCAGCGTCACCCGTAACACTTATATGGTGATCACTGGTGTAAGGGTTAACTAGGGGCAATCAGGAGGTTAAACCTTTATATGGGGGTACCCGACGCTATAAAAACCTGCGGCGAACCTAAAAAAATAACTGGCTACCTATCGGCATCACCGACACTAAGACAGCGATGCTAGGGGGTAAAAGGGTTACCTGGGGGGGCGATCAAGGGGTTAAACCTTTATTGGGTAATATATGGGGGTACCCGACGCTATAAAAACCTGCGGCGAACCTAAAAAAAATAACTGGCTACCTATCGGCATCACCGACACTAAGACAGCGATCAGAAAAACGATCGCTTAGTGACACTGGCAAAATGGGGTGAAAGGGTTACCTGGGGGGGCGATCAAGGGGTTAAACCTTTATTAGGTAATATATGGGGGTACCCGACGCTATAAAAACCTGCGGCGAACCTAAAAAAAATAACTGGCTACCTATCGGCATCACCGACACTAAGACAGCGATCAGAAAAACGATCGCTTAGTGACACTGGCAAAATGGGGTGAAAGGGTTACCTGGGGGGGCGATCAAGGGGTTAAACCTTTATTAGGTAATATATGGGGGTACCCGACGCTATAAAAACCTGCGGCGAACCTAAAAAAAATAACTGGCTACCTATCGGCATCACCGACACTAAGACAGCGATCAGAAAAATGATCGCTTAGTGACACTGGCAAAAGGGGGTGAAAGGGTTACCTGGGGGGCGATCAAGGGGTTAAACCTTTATTAGGTAATATATGGGGGTACCCGACGCTATAAAAACCTGCGGCGAACCTAAAAAAAATAACTGGCTACCTATCGGCATCACCAACACTAAGACAGCGATCAGAAAAACGATCGCTTAGTGACAGCGGTGCTAGGGGGTGAAAGGGTTACCTGGGGGGCGATCAAGGGGTTAAGCCTTTATATGGGGGGGTTAGGGGGCTACACTGGACCTAAAACACTCTGCCCTGACACTTTTACAGTCACAAATGTCACTGATTGCAGTGATCAGTAAATAAATGGTCACTGCAATCATTGACACTGTGACTGGGGGCTGGGGGGTGATCTGGGGGTGTCTGGGGGGGCCTGGGGGGCGATCATGTGCCTATGTGTGCTAGTGTTAGTGTAGTGTTTGTGCACTAACCTGTGTGTCTTCTCTCATGCGGCGCTCGGTATATGTGAGCGCCGCATGAGGGATGACATCACCTCCTCCTGCCTGTGTAAACATTACACAGGCAGAGGAAGCATTTGATTCGCCGGGAGCGATCGCGAGGGGCTGGCCAGAATCGAATGGCGGCCCCCTCATCACGGATCGCTCCCGAAGCGATCCCGGCCGCCCACTGTACCGGAGGGGGGTCCGATTGGACCCCCCACCCATACGAAGGCAGTCACGTACCGGCACGTGATTGTGCCTGTCCGTGCCATTCTGCCGACGTATAATTACAGTGGGCGGTCGTTAAGTAGTTAAACCACACATGTGAGGTATCGCCGCGATCGTCAGAGCGAGAGCAATAATTCTAGTCCTAGACATCCTCTAACTCAAAACATGCAACCTGTAGAATTCTTTAAATGTCACCTATGGAGATTTTAAAGGGTAAAAGTTTTTCGCCATTCCACGAGCGGACGCAATTTTGAAGCGTGACATGTTGGGTATCAAATTTACTCAGCGTAACATTATCTTTCACAATCTAAAAAAAAATTCGGCTAACTTTACTGTTGTCTTATTTTTGAATTTTAAAAAGTGTATTTTTTTCCTAAAAAAAGTGCGCTTGTAAGACCGCTGCGCAAATACGGTGTGGCAGAAAGCATTGCAATGACCGCCATTTTATTCTCTAGGGTGTTAGAATAAAAAATATATATAATGTTTGGGGGTTAACTTCTAAGTAAAGGGAAGGAGATGGGTGGGCAGTGAAACAGGCAAGCATTGCTTGTTGTCTTGTCATACCAACGGCCACCACAAGATGGCGCCAGATTACAGAATGAAGCCTAGGCCTGCAGAAGGCCGCAAAGCCGCGGCCTAAATTATCGGCCGGCGCAGCCCGACGAGATCACGCGATCGCGGAGGGGGCGCACTGAGATACAGGTAACCGCCAGGTCGCTAATTCTAGTCGCATTTGCGACCTGGCGCCCGGGGATTGTCGAGCCCTGGTCTGAATACTTAGGACCATGTGATATTTCAGTTTTTCTTTTTTAATAAATCTGCAAAAATGTCAACAATTCTGTGTTTTTCTGTCAATATGGGGTGCTGTGTGTACATTAATGAGGAAAAAAATGAACTTAAATGATTTTAGCAAATGGCTGCAATATAACAAAGAGTGAAAAATGTAAGGGGGTCTGAATACTTTCCGTACCCACTGTATATATATGTAGCACACGGATCCCTGGCCTTACCTCCTCAAGGCGGGACACATCGTACCACAATGCCCAGGTTCCTTCTTTAATAAGAGGGTGAGCGGTGTTCAGAAATTGTTGGGTCCCGCAGTGAGTTACCTTCCCTCGGTTGGATCTCACCCCTAGAGTGTAGGGAAAAGTCTGTTGTAGGTGCACCAATGAGGCCAATGTCCAGACAAGGTTAAACCTTAATGAAGGAAGGTTTATTTTCTTTATGCTGACAACTGGATAGGAAAGTTGGAGTTGAAGAATAAAAGAAACAGGGAGGCAGGTTCAGGCACTTGGTATCACCACTCAATCCCGAGTGGACTCTGCTCACCCGGATAGTCCCCTCTCACGGTCCTAGCAGCCGGAGTGACACACGAACTTTACTTCTCTTAATTTTCCCTTGGAGATATGATCGGGAGATTCTCTGCCACAGAATCTCTGAGCCCCGAACAGGCCCGGACTGGGACAAAAAATAGGCCCGAGCATTTTAGACTGAGCAGCCCGGGGGGGGGGGGGGGGCGCGGCGGCGGCGCTTCGTGGTGGCGGTTAATGATGGGATGTGGGGTTCCAGCACCTTGTACCTCTGGACCCCTTTACATTACACAGCACCACAGCTCTGGACCCTTTTACATTACACAGACCTCCCTGCACCTCTGGGCCCCTTTACATTACACAGTACCCTGCACCTCTGGACCCCTTTACATTACACAGCACCGCACCTCTGGACCCTTTTACATTACACAGCACCCTGCACCTCTGGACCCCTTTACATTACACAGCACCGCACCTCTGGACCCTTTTACATTACACAGCACCCTGCACCTCTGGACCCCTTTACATTACACAGCACCCTGCACCTCTGGACCCCTTTACATTACACAGTCCCCCCCAGTTTGTTACACAGACACCCCCTAACATTTCTGGAACTCCGGCATGTTACACAGACCTCCCTACAGTGCAGACCCCCTCTCTACAGTACAGACCCCCCTACAGTACAGACCCCCCTACAGTACAGACCCCCCCTACATTACAGACCCCCTCCCTGCAGTACAGACCCCCCTACAGTACAGACCCACCTACATTACAGACCCCCCTACAATACAGACCCCCTACATTACAGACCCCCTCAACAATACAGACCCCCCCTACAATACAGAACCCCCTACATTTCAGACCCCCTACAATACAGACCCCCCTACATTTCAGACTCCCCTAAAATACAGAACCCCCCTACATTTCAGACCCCCCTACAATTCAGAACCCCCTTACAATACAGAACCCCCCTACATTTCAGACCCCCCTACATTTCAGACCCCCCCTACAATACAGAACCCTCCTACATTTCAGACCCCCCTACAATACAGAACCCCCCCTACATTTCAGACCCCCTTCAATACAGAACCCCCTACATTACAGACCCCCTACAATACAGAACCCCCCCTACATTACAGACCCCCCCTACAATACAGACCCCCCCTACATTATAGACCCCCCTACAATACAGACCCCCCTACATTTCAGACCCCCCCAACATTACAAACCCCCCTACAATACAGAACCCCCCTACATTTCAGACCCCCCTACATTTCAGACCCCCTACAATACAGAACCCCCCTACATGTCAGACCCCCTTCAATACAGAACCCCCCTACAGTACAGACCCCCTACAATACAGAACCCCCCTACAATACAGACCCTCCCTACAATACAGAACTCCCCTACAATACAGAACTCCCATACAATACAGACCCCCCTACAATACAGAACTCCCCTACAATACAGAACTCCCCTACAATACAGAACCCCCCTACATTTCAGACCCCCCTACAATACAGAACCCCCCTACATTACAGACCCCCCTACAATACAGAACCCCCCTACATTACAAACCCCCTACAATACAGAACCCCCTACATTACAGACCCCCCTACAATACAGAACCCCTACATTTCAGACCACCCCTACAATACATAAACCCACCCTACAATACAGACCCCCCCTTCAGACACATAATGTACCTCAGATCAGCGCGGGACTGCATGTTGGGTCCCCTCCCCCTGTGTGGACATAAAGGAGGAGGGGGAGGCGGCTTCACTCTGCTCGGCTGTGTGAGACAGCCGAGCCGAGACTGATCAGATCAGATCAGATCAGGCCACCTTGCCAGAGAGAAGGGGATCGTTGCGGGTCCCGGCCCCCTGATGTGCCGACGGGTGTCACTGTCACTCGAGTGCGGCTCCGACTCGCAGCTGAGAGTGCATTGGGGAAGTGGCGTCACTAGGGTTGGTGTCACCTGGTGCGGCAAAACATGGTGTCACCCCCCTCCTGTCTATCCTGCCCAGCGCCCTGCAGGCAGTGCACGGTCACGAGGCGCACCCCCAAATGACCCCAGTAAATGAAAGTATAGGGTGGTATTAGGCCGGCTGGGGCGATATAGGGCAGGTTGGGGTAATATAGGGCAGGTTGCAGTGATATAGGGCAGGCTGGGGTGGCATAGGGCAGGTTGGGGTTGTATAGGGCAGGCTGGGGTGGTATAGAGCAGGTTTGGGTGGTATAGGGCAGTTTGCGGTGGTATATGGCAGGCTGGGTGGCATAGGGCAGGTTGGGGTGATATAGGGCAGGGTGTGGTGGCATAGAGCAGGTTGCAGTGGCATAGGGCAGGTTAGGGTGGTATAGAGCAGTTTGCGGTGGCATAGGGCAGGTTGGGGTGGTATAGAGCAGTTTGCGGTGGCATAGGGCAGGTTGGGATGGTATAGAGCAGTTTGCGGTGGCATAGGGCAGGTTGGGGTGGTATAGAGCAGTTTGCGGTGGCATAGGGCAGGTTGCGGTGGCATAGGGCAGGTTGCGGTGGCCTAGGGCAGGTTGCAGTGGCATAGGGCAGGGTGCGGTGGCATAAGGCAGGTTGGGGTGGCACGCATAGGGCAGGGTGCAGTGGCATAGGGCAGGCTGGGGTGGTATGGTGCCAGGTTAGGACTCTATGTAGTGACATGTGCAGCAGTGCAGTAACTTACAGCATGCCTCGAGATGAAGACACTCTGGCTGCTGTGTCCTCGTTTCTTTCTCCTTTAGCTGTGGGATCAGCCAGAGTGAACAAGTCTGTGGGAGGAGTGGAGGGGGCAGCCACACCCCCAGCTCCACCCACCAACTCCGGCTGCCTCCGGAGACATTGGAGATGATGGGGAAGACGAGACATGCTGTCCGGCGGCACGCGGGCCGCCGCGGGTCGTCACAGGCCGTCACGGGCCACTGGCGGCCCGTGGGCCACCGTGGCCCACCGGGCATTTGCCCGGTATGCCCTATGGCCAGTCCGGGCCTGGCCCCGAACCTCTCAGCGCTTGTAATTAAAGAACAGGTGCAAGTTGCTGCACATAACAAGGCCTCAGATGATTAGTGGAATCCCTCCAGAAGTTTACCGGGCCTCTCTTTCACCGTGAAACTCTCACCGATTCCTCAGAAAGGTCCTCCCCCAGTCTCCTCTTCTTAGAGCGGGTTCCCTCTCAGAGGCACCCTGGGATTCCTCCTCTTAGAGCTGAGCCCCAGCTAAAGGTGCTGGGCCCAATGGCGAAGTTGCAGCCCCAGGCTAAAGGTGCCTGGGACCGATGCATATGCGCACCCCTGGCCTGGGGGGCCAGGTCACGCGACCTGAACTCCGCAGCCCCGGAACTCTGGAACAACAACCCCTCCAGGTGGCGTCTGCCCCTTATGTATCCCCTCCCGGCATGCACAGCAGGTCGACCATGCCCACTGTACTACTGCCGAGAGAGGACACCCTAAGGCACAGCACTGTTACCAGTGGTTCAACCCTGACCTGTCATGGCAGTGCCACCTACAGGCCACAGGGAACTGCACACCAGTACAACACCTGAGGAACAAAACAACCGTACCTATCAATAAAAGCAGTCTGAGCCTGGCTACTAGCTCAGACCAACCCCTAAATTTAGGCACACAGCACCCCTCAAAGTAGAGGGGCGCTACATATATATATATACATATATATATATATATATATATTTTTTTTTTGTTAAAACGAAACGCTACTAAACGCGAGTTACCAAGTTTAGCAGCATTTACAGGCTGTTACAGGCATTTGGAATTTCAAGTGCCTCTGAACATCCGTCCTGAACGCATTTGTTTGCGTTCCAAAAAATGCTTTTAAACTCAACTGCCGAGAAACGACTGTAGACAACCCTGTGTACATGTACTGATAACATAGAGAAGAGTTCAAGGGCAGCTGAAAAAAATGCCCAACTGCTCCTAAACATCTGTTTACCAGCAGCAGTGTACATGAGGCCTTATGGTGTATGACCTGTGACATGAAACTGTCTTAGTAGCAGAGTTTGGCTGCTCCTCGCCCAGTTTTAAGCCTCCTACAGCGGTTTCTGTTTCAGTTAATGACTGTGTTTCAGCCTACATATGAAATTGATGATCATTAGCACCTGCTTGGTATAATTGGTTAATCAGACACCTGACTCTAATCCTACAAAATACCTGTGCAATTGTACAAAGTGTGCAAGTGTAAGAACTGATCAAGAATAGATGCTGGTTTGAAGCCAAAGGGTAGGTAGGTTGATTTTTCTTCTGTTCGTTCACTTTGCATTTTGTAAATTGATAAAAATAAACAATTCAAATATATATTTTTTGACAGCATTCTTACTTTACAGCATTTCTTCACACCTGCCTAAAACGTCTGCACAGTACTGTATATGAATATCTAAAGCCAGAAAATGATTTCAAATTAGTTTATATATAAAAAAGCTAAAGACGATGACCTGTGACCTGTGACCTCATGTGACTGAAGGCCAAATGATGACACAGAAGGGAGCTTGAACCGGCAATTTTCACACCTCCTGATATTTTGATACTTTGCATGACCATATATGGCCAATGATGTCACCCAGAATCCTCTGCTGTCTGTTTACATTCCAGCAGCCAGGGATGGAAGTCATTGTCAAGTGGTGAGTCATCATGGGTGGTGGCTTATTGTGATTTAAAGCGGAGTTCCATCCAAAAATTGAACTTCCGCTTTTTGGAATCCTCCCCCTCTCCGGTGTCACATTTGGCACCTTTCAGGGGGGAGGGGGGAGCAGATACCTGTCTAATACAGGTATCTGCTCCCACTTCCTGGCATAGATCACCTTGGTGATCTACGCCACTTCCGGCGCCTACTCTGTACCCCCGCTGTGTTCTGGGAGACACAGCTCCCAGAACACAGCGGGGACCAGTGAAGACGGGCAGCACTACTCGCGCATGCGCAGTAGGGAACCGGGAAGTGAAGCCACAATGCTTCACTTCCTGATTCCCTTACCGAGCATGGCGGCGGCAGCAGCGGATCCTGGAGCGACAGATCGGCTTTGGCTGTCGACATCGCGGGCGACCTGGACAGGTAAGTGTGCATATATTAAAAGTCAGCAGCTGCTGTATTTGTAGCTGCTGGCTTTTAATATTTTTTTTTTTAGTGGGACCTCCGCTTTAAGAGAGTTTACATTGTTGGACATTGCAGTCACATCTGAAAGCAGGACCATCCCCAGGGTTATGGTGAAAGTGGCCATTGTGGTCTTTATAATGCTTTCTCGGGGAATATGTTTACTCCAAGATTCCTGGAGAGGATTGGGCACGGGGAACCTGATACAAATTATTTATTTCTTAGGCATTGTTCTATGTTTAACAATAGGCTTTTTAAGTTTGAGGACATCTGAACAATGGTCCAATATAACAATGGTTTGTGCTCTTTACATAATAGCTCCCTTTCCCCAAGCCAATCCAAAATAAGATCACTAATTGAACATATCCACAAACTAGAAACAGCACACAAAAGAACTGTTGCAATCTCAACATTTGAGGACCTAACAAAAGCATGAAAATTACTCTCAGAGGAATTAAACATGAAAACCAAAAGACAATACATATTAAGGCATAAGATTTATTATGAACAGGGAAATAAGAGAAAATTGCTTGCAAAAGCGGTTCAGAGCAAAAAAGTTAATGCAACTATTCACCAAATAAGTGATAAGCAAGGTAAATTACAATCCTCGAATGAGGAGATTGCAAAGCAGTTCGAACTGTATTACCAATCCCTATATAACATCCCATCCAATCCCAAATGCCCGCATGATTCAGATAAAAGGGCAAAACTCATCCAAGACTTCCTAGGGAAATATAGCCCACCCCAAATTCCAGTGAATATAGCACAAGAACTGGAAGAACCGATTTCAAGCCTAGAATTTGACAAAGCATTAAAAGAAATGAAAATAGGAAAAGCCCCTGGCCCAGATGGATTACCCTTACAATATTATAAAACTTTCACTGCCATACTAAAACCAAGATTTCTGAAAACATTTCGGTCACTACACTCCGATAAACAACCCCCAAAGCAACTACTAGAAGCCCATATCACTGTGATACCCAAGGAAGGAAAAGATACTACTCAGGTTACCAATTACAGACCAATCTCTTTAATTAATGTAGATGTAAAGATTTATGCCAAAATTTTAGCCAATAGAATATTACCCTTATTGACTTCCCTTATATCCCTCGACCAAGTGGGGTTCATACTAGGCAGAGAGGGACGGGACAATACAATTAAAGCACTGAACATTAATCATTGGCTAACAACAAAATTAAAACAAGGTTTTTTTCTATCCCTAGATGCCGAAAAGGCGTTCGACAGAGTGGCCTGGGACTTCATTGACGCGGTACTGGAACATATAGGCATTTTGCCATTGATGAGATCTTACATTAAAGCACTATATTCTAATCCAACAGCTCAAGTCCATGGCCATCTGTCGAAAGCCTTTAACTTACGAAACGGTACCAGACAAGGATGCCCCTTATCCCCACTATTATTTGTTCTAACTCTAGAACCATTGTTAAACAGGATCAGAGACAACAATGATATCAAAGGGATTGAGATTCACAGCAAAACATATAAAATCGCAGCATTCGCTGACGATATGCTTCTTTTCCTCTCAGAACCTCATACATCACTGCCCAATCTCCTGAAAGATCTAGAGCAATACCAATTACTATCAAATTTAAAAATTAATCATTCTAAATCCAACGCCCTAAATGTCACACTACCCTCAAGCTCAGTAGAATTATGTAAAAAAAACTTTCCATTTACTTGGGCTAAACAAAACATTACATACCTAGGAATTGAAATCCCCTCTAATTTGAATAATTTATACCATTTAAACTATACTCCCATACTAAAAGAAGCACATGCAGACCTGAGGAGGTGGAATTGTTTAAACATATCCTGGTTTGGGTAGGCCTCACTGATAAAGATGACAATCTTACCTAAATTCCTGTATGTCATGCAAACAATTCCCATTAAATTGCCATCATCTTTCTTCTCATCCTTTCGTAAGGCTTGCTCCCTCTTTGTTTGGAGGGGCAAACCTCCCAGAATAAAATTTACTAGATTAAATTTACCCAAAAACAAGGGGGGAATAGCTCTACCTGATCTTAGAAAATACCAACAAGCAACACTTCTAACACGGATAGTGGATTGGAACATACACCAAAAAGTAAAAGACTGGGTGACCCTGGAACACATCCAGATCCCCCAAGAATTAAAGTCCCTACCTTTGATCCACCCCAAATTTCATTCAAAACACACAGAATCACATCCTCTCATAGGTCCAACACTTGGGATATTCCATAACACTTTCAAAACTGTAAATACATCACCGTGGCTAAGTCCACTCATGCCATTAAGAAACAACCCAGACTTCCCCCCCAGGTCTAGAGAAAAACTTCCTATCACACTGTTGGCCTCACAAAGAAATACTGGTCAAACATTTCTTTAAAGATGGAAAAAAAAAAAAAAAATTGGGCGTGACCAGGATGTGAGAGTGGTAGGCGGACGTCTCTCCCCCTCCGCTCGTGTCTCATGTTCATCATGCCGAAAAAATCAGCAGAAGCGAGCGATGTGTAATGCGGTCAGAGAAACTGCTCCTGTCTGCTGGATGTGACGAGACGAGATTCCTCTGCCTACATCCCCCAGAACCGCCAGCGTGGAAACACATGACGTCCTAACCAGGAAGTGAAGGCGGCCCGAGACGCGGAAGAACTGAGGCACGGGAGCGGTGCAACGTTTTTGTGTATCAACGTGGGGGGTGAGTGAGGTCGGGGCTGAGCCGTAATAGTTTGCCATTTCATACCGAGGGGTCTGAGGAGCCCATTGGCAGTCGAGGGGCGGACGCCGGGGTGAGAGGTCCCCCCCCCCGCAGGAAAAGCAGCAAGCAGCCTAGAGGAACTCCCTGCCTCTCTAGCCCCCCCCCCCCCGCATCAAGGGTCCATCTGTGCCAGCTCTGTGGGAGCTCTGTGGGAGCTTCAAGCAACCCTCCCCCCACACACCGACTCCAGAGGCCAGAGAGATCTCCTGCTTTCTATCTTTTTACAACTGCCACCTCCATATCCTGGGAGAGTAATCCGTCGGATGGGTGAGAGACTTCCAATATGTTATTATTGTTTATTCTCACATTGACATTTAATCCTATTAAGGGGGATATAGCATTCGGCTAGAGAACTTTCTTAAAGGAAAGGGGAGGATTTTTTTTTTCTTTCCTCTACAATCTAGCTGTGATATAGCGGGTAGGGTAAAAACAGCAGGAAAATATAAAACCTGTGGTAGCAATCCAGGCCTTATAATGGCAACACAAAGGACTACAAAAGCAAGTATAGCAGCAAGCCAGGCGGCAGCAAAGCTAGGAAGATACTCCCACAATCCAGACCAACCCGTAGTTCAGACCCCCTCAAAAAATAATCAGCAATCACAACCTAAGCAACAACCTGGTGCCACGGGGTCAAGGAAAAGCCAGGGACAAGTACAGACACTCTTAGAAACAAGTGAGACGGAGAGGAGACTCTCGGGGACCAACGAGAAAAAAGGGACACTTGGACTCCTTGCTGAGGGCGGAAGTGAGGGGGACACAGAGCCATCATTAAAGGAGGTGTTGGCAGCAATTAATTTTTGCAAAACCTCTTTATGCGCAGTAACTACCCAGCTTAGCTCCATACAGGAAGAACTCTCTTTGGCTAGATATGACTTGCAAAAAGCAAATGAGAGAACAACAGCCTTGGAGGTGAGGGTCAGCCTCGTGGAGGATGAACTAGCCCCCCTCAGAAGAGAAATGAGAGAGATGAGGGAACAAATAGCCAAACAAGAGTTGAAGATGGATGAAATCGAAAATAGAATGAGGAGGAAGAACATTAGAATTGTGGGTCTTCCGGAGCAGAGCGAGGGAGTAGACCCAGTAGCATTTGTGGAAAAATGGCTTAGAGAAACATTTGGCCAGGAAGTCTTCTCCCCGTTTCTAGCGATTGAAAGAGCACATAGGATTCCAGCTAGACCTCTCAGATCGGGTGGTCCACCCCGCCCCCTTCTAGTTAAAATGTTTTACTATAAAGACAAAATGTTAATCATCCAGAAATCCAGAGAACTGGGCAACATTTTATACAATGGATCCAGGATATCTATATATCCCGACTTCTCACCGGAATTACAAAAGAAAAGAGCCAGATTCGGAGAAATAAAGCGCAAGCTACAACAGATAAAAACTACATACGCACTATTATACCCAGCAAGACTAAGGGTGAATGCAACAGAAGGAATAAAGTTCTTTGATACGCCTGAGGAAGCAACGGAGTGGTTACAATCTTATAAAGAATCCACATAGAAGACAGGACATGGATAGTCGTTTGTTACATTTTTCACCAAAAAGAAAAAAAAAAAATTTTTTTTTTTCTGTGTTTCACATCTTAAACACGGGTTTTTTTTCTTTTTTTCTCAGAAAATTTTCGAATACTTTTCCCTTTTTTTTTTTTTTTTTTTGCCCTCTCTCCCCCTCTCCCACTTTGGCAGTAACCCCAGTAACCCCAGTGGCTGTAAGGGAGGGGAAGGGGAAGAGACGAATAGACACGTATAGAAGTAATTGGGAATAAGTAACACAATTTAAAATGCATGAAAATTTTTTTTTTTTTTTTGGGGACGGCATGAGGGAGATACGGGGGGGTGGGGGAGAGGGGGGTAAGGGGAGAGATCAAACTGAAGGGAGGGAGACACATATTGCCCCCTTTTATAAGGGGGAGATGCGTGGAACTCCTTAAGTTAAAGGGCAAGCAAAGTATCTTATTAAGTACTGAGTGTATGAGGTATAGGGGTATGAGAAACCCCCATAGGGGTATAGATGTATTTTGTTTTGGAGGGGAGGGTGGGAGGGAGGGTGGGAGAGGGAGTGAGAAAGATTTCAAACACTGGCAGGGTGAATGGTTGTTGAAAGAAGTGAGCGAGGGTCACAATAGGAAGCCCCAACCCAAGCCACGGAAGGCGGTGAGAAGGGTATTTGAGAGAGGGTGTGGGTATGTATGGGGGATATGGAGTGGTAGAACTACGATGACACTTACACAAAGAAATCACATAAAGAAAAAATTAAAAGAAGAAGTAAATAAGCACGTTTTAGTAACTAAAGGATCCACTATAAAATTCGGGTATTTTTTTACTGTATATGAATGAATAGTAGAGCACAAGTGAAAAATTTGACAATATGTTCATGGAATGTCCGGGGATTGGGAGAACCAGGGAAAAGAGCAGCAGTAATCTCACTGATGAGAACATATGGTTCTTCAATAATATGTCTCCAGGAGACCCATCTCTCGAGTATATCTATACCCCAACTGGGGTGGCGAGATTATCAAACACAATTTCATTCGGTCCATACCTCATACTCTAGAGGGGTAGGCATATTCATTAAAACTGGTATAAGGTTTAATTGTATTCAGAGTAGGTGCGACGAACTAGGGCGCTATGTAGGGATGAGCTTCGTGTTCGAGTCGAACATACGTTCGACTCGAACATCGGCTGTTCGATCGTTCGACGAAGATCGAACGATTTGGGCCGTTCGCGCCAAATTCGAGTGACGCGAACGGCCCACAATGCACTACGCCATCGCAGTGTCATCCAGGCGCTGTGATTGGCCAAGCATGCACTGTGACCCCGCATGCTTGGCCAATCACAGCGCCGGCAGCGAGGAGAGCAATGATTGGCCACAGGCAGGATGCCTGTGGCCAATTATTGCTGAGGGGGTTTAGTACACGCCCCACACTATAAAAGGCCGCCAGCACGGCGGCCTAGTGTAGTGTGTTCCGGAGCAGGGATAGAGCAGCATAGGCAGGGACAGTGACTTTTATTTCTTTCTTGCTTAACCTGGATTCCTTTAGTTTAGGGAAAGAGAAGGATAGGTAGGGAGAGTGTCAGTGTGTTTTGTGCTTGTGCTATATTGTGCTTAAAAAAAAATTTTTTCTAGGGACAGAAAACTGTAGGTAGGGAGAGTGTGTCAGTTTCTTTCACTGTCAAAGTCCTTGTTTCCAGGGACCTGGAAGGACAGTGAGGTAATTCTCCTTGTGCTAAATTGTGCTTAAAAAAAACATTTTTTCTAGGGACAGAAAACTGTAGGTAGGGAGAGTGTGTCAGTTTCTTTCACTGTCAAAGTCCTTGTTTCCAGGGACCTGGAAGGACAGTGAGGTAATTCTCCTTGTGCTAAATTGTGCTTAAAAAAAACATTTTTTCTAGGGACAGAAAACTGTAGGTAGGGAGAGTGTGTCAGTTTCTTTCACTGTCAAAGTCCTTGTTTCCAGGGACCTGGAAGGACAGTGAGGTAATTCTCCTTGTGCTAAATTGTGCTTAAAAAAAACATTTTTTCTAGGGACAGAAAACTGTAGGTAGGGAGAGTGTGTCAGTTTCTTTCACTGTCAAAGTCCTTGTTTCCAGGGACCTGGAAGGACAGTGAGGTAATTCTCCTTGTGCTAAATTGTGCTTAAAAAAAACATTTTTTCTAGGGACAGAAAACTGTAGGTAGGGAGAGTGTGTCAGTTTCTTTCACTGTCAAAGTCCTTGTTTCCAGGGACCTGGAAGGACAGTGAGGTAATTCTCCTTGTGCTAAATTGTGCTTAAAAAAAACATTTTTTCTAGGGACAGAAAACTGTAGGTAGGGAGAGTGTGTCAGTTTCTTTCACTGTCAAAGTCCTTGTTTCCAGGGACCTGGAAGGACAGTGAGGTAATTCTCCTTGTGCTAAATTGTGCTTAAAAAAAACATTTTTTCTAGGGACAGAAAACTGTAGGTAGGGAGAGTGTGTCAGTTTCTTTCACTGTCAAAGTCCTTGTTTCCAGGGACCTGGAAGGACAGTGAGGTAATTCTCCTTGTGCTAAATTGTGCTTAAAAAAAACATTTTTTCTAGGGACAGAAAACTGTAGGTAGGGAGAGTGTGTCAGTTTCTTTCACTGTCAAAGTCCTTGTTTCCAGGGACCTGGAAGGACAGTGAGGTAATTCTCCTTGTGCTAAATTGTGCTTAAAAAAAACATTTTTTCTAGGGACAGAAAACTGTAGGTAGGGAGAGTGTGTCAGTTTCTTTCACTGTCAAAGTCCTTGTTTCCAGGGACCTGGAAGGACAGTGAGGTAATTCTCCTTGTGCTAAATTGTGCTTAAAAAAAACATTTTTTCTAGGGACAGAAAACTGTAGGTAGGGAGAGCGTGTCAGTTTCTTTCACTGTCAAAGTCCTTGTTTCCAGGGACCTGGAAGGACAGTGAGGTAATTCTCCTTGTGCTAAATTGTGCTTAAAAAAAACATTTTTTCTAGGGACAGAAAACTGTAGGTAGGGAGAGTGTGTCAGTTTCTTTCACTGTCAAAGTCCTTGTTTCCAGGGACCTGGAAGGACAGTGAGGTAATTCTCCTTGTGCTAAATTGTGCTTAAAAAAAACATTTTTTCTAGGGACAGAAAACTGTAGGTAGGGAGAGTGTGTCAGTTTCTTTCACTGTGAAAGTCCTTGTTTCCAGGGACCTGGAAGGACAGTGAGGTAATTCTCCTTGTGCTAAATTGTGCTTAAAAAAAACATTTTTTCTAGGGACAGAAAACTGTAGGTAGGGAGAGTGTGTCAGTTTCTTTCACTGTCAAAGTCCTTGTTTCCAGGGACCTGGAAGGACAGTGAGGTAATTCTCCTTGTGCTAAATTGTGCTTAAAAAAAACATTTTTTCTAGGGACAGAAAACTGTAGGTAGGGAGAGTGTGTCAGTTTCTTTCACTGTCAAAGTCCTTGTTTCCAGGGACCTGGAAGGACAGTGAGTGAATTCTCCTTGTGCTATATTGTGCTTAAAAAAAACATTTTTTCTAGGGACAGAAAACTGTAGGTAGGGAGAGTGTGTCAGTTTCTTTCACTGTCAAAGTCCTTGTTTCCAGGGACCTGGAAGGACAGTGAGGTAATTCTCCTTGTGCTAAATTGTGCTTAAAAAAAACATTTTTTCTAGGGACAGAAAACTGTAGGTAGGGAGAGTGTGTCAGTTTCTTTCACTCTCAAAGTCCTTGTTTCCAGGGACCTGGAAGGACAGTGAGGTAATTCTCCTTGTGCTAAATTGTGCTTAAAAAAAACATTTTTTCTAGGGACAGAAAACTGTAGGTAGGGAGAGTGTGTCAGTTTCTTTCACTGTCAAAGTCCTTGTTTCCAGGGACCTGGAAGGACAGTGAGGTAATTCTCCTTGTGCTAAATTGTGCTTAAAAAAAACATTTTTTCTAGGGACAGAAAACTGTAGGTAGGGAGAGTGTGTCAGTTTCTTTCACTGTCAAAGTCCTTGTTTCCAGGGACCTGGAAGGACAGTGAGGTAATTCTCCTTGTGCTAAATTGTGCTTAAAAAAAACATTTTTTCTAGGGACAGAAAACTGTAGGTAGGGAGAGTGTGTCAGTTTCTTTCACTGTCAAAGTCCTTGTTTCCAGGGACCTGGAAGGACAGTGAGGTAATTCTCCTTGTGCTAAATTGTGCTTAAAAAAAACATTTTTTCTAGGGACAGAAAACTGTAGGTAGGGAGAGTGTGTCAGTTTCTTTCACTGTCAAAGTCCTTGTTTCCAGGGACCTGGAAGGACAGTGAGGTAATTCTCCTTGTGCTAAATTGTGCTTAAAAAAAACATTTTTTCTAGGGACAGAAAACTGTAGGTAGGGAGAGTGTGTCAGTTTCTTTCACTGTCAAAGCCCTTGTTTCCAGGGACCTGGAAGGACAGTGAGTGAATTCTCCTTGTGCTAAATTGTGCTTTAAAAAAAAAATTTTTCTAGGGACAGAAAACTGTAGGTAGGGAGAGTGTGTCAGTTTCTTTCACTGTCAAAGTCCTTGTTTCAAGGGACAGAGAAGGACACCTGAAGGTAGCCCTTATTGCTTTTTTCCCATCTCCCTGCAGGCCATCTATTAGAATGTCTGGAAGGCAAACAAGGAGAGGCAGACAGTCAGGAGGCAATAAAAGAGGGCAAGCAGGCTCTGTGTCTGGGGGCAACAGTGCTGGTCGTGGACGCGGTGCATTGTCATCAGCACATGGCCATGGGACACGCTTGTCCTTCTTTTCGGCAGCTGGACATGTTGAGCCACATCATGCCGAAGACTTGGTAGAGTGGATGACCAAGCCCTCCTCCTCCTCCTCATCCTCTCTCACCCAGGCTCAGGGTACTGGAAAAGCAGCTGCCAAAGCGTCCTCTTCCCTGGTATCAATGTCAGACTCATCATCAGTCACTCCTTCCCTAGACCCACCATGTCCTCCTCCTGAGGAGTCCCCCGAACTGTTTCAGCACAGTGTTGGGTACATGCTCCAGGAGGATGCCCAGCGTTTCGAAGGGTCTGATGATGAAACCCAGCTACAGGAAGGCAGTAGCGTGAGAGCAGACAGAGGGGATGCTCAAGAAGGACACCAATCTGGCAGTCATGTTCCAGCAGCTGCAGCATACTGCCAGATTGCCTCCAGTGATGAGGAGGGAGGTGATGATGAGGTCACTGACTCCACGTGGGTGCCTAATAGGAGAGAGGAGGAGGAGGAGGATGAGGAGGAGGCACATCTCCAACGAGGCAGGATGCCCTTTGGTGGCCAGCGTAAGGGCAGTACACCGACGGAATCACACCGCAGAGCTCCGCCTGTGCAGGGCGCTGCCTCTGCCCGTCATTCAAAAAGTTCTTTGGTGTGGGCCTTTTTTGAGGCTAGTGCATCAGATCGCACAGCTGCTGTTTGCAACATATGTCTCAAGCGTATATCGCGTGGCCAAAACATCAGCCGCTTGGGTACCACATGCCTGACCAGACATATGTTGACCTGCCATGCAGCTCGTTGGCAAGCCTACCTCAAAGACCCACACCAAAGAACAAAGCGGACCTCTCCTTGCACCGCATCAGCTGGGATCTCCAACCCCACTATAACTTCAGTCCTCTCTGAAACATGCACTGAGAGGAATGAAGGTGTAGAATTAGGTGTGTCACAGCCAAGTACTTGCGGCCACTCTGCTAGCAGTACACCGACGTCCGATTCTAGCAGGCAAATTTCCCTGCCCCAGCTGCTGGACCGTCGAAAGAAGTTCACTCCCAGCCATCCACATGCCCAGCGGTTGAATGCTAGCTTGGCTAAATTGCTAGCGCTTCAACTGCTGCCTTTTCAGTTGGTAGACTCGGCCCCCTTCCGTGAGTTTGTGCAATGTGCGGTTCCTCAGTGGCAGGTTCCCAAACGCCACTTTTTCTCACGGAAGGCTATTCCGGCTCTCTACCGGCATGTGGAAGGCAATGTCTTGGCCTCGCTGGACAGGGCGGTCAGCGGTAAGGTGCATATTACCGCTGACTCATGGTCCAGCAGGCATGGACAGGGACGTTACCTTTCTTTCACGGCCCATTGGGTCACTCTTTTGGCAGCTGGGAAGGATGCAGGACAAGGTGCAGTAGTGTTGGAGGTTGTCCCACCGCCACGCCTCCAAAATGCTACTACTGGTTGTGACACACCTCTCTCCTCCACCCCCTCCTCTTCTTCTTTCTCCATGGCCTCTTCCTGTGGTTTGTCCTATGAACCAGCGGTGCTCCGTAGCCGTTCACGGGGCTACGCAAGTACGCAGGCAAAAAGATGCCATGCCGTGCTTGCGCTGGTGTGTTTGGGGGACAGAAGCCACACTGGGGCAGAGGTCCTGTCTGCTCTGCAGGGCCAGGCCGAGAGGTGGTTGACGCCACGCCAGCTTAAGCCAGCAATGGTGGTTTGCGACAAGGGCACCAACCTCCTCTCCGCCCTCCGACAGGGACAACTGACCCATGTGCCCTGTGTGGCTCACGTCCTTAACCTGGTGGTGCAGCGGTTCTTGGGCAGGTACCCGGGCTTACAGGATGTCCTGAGGCAGGCCAGGAAAGTCTGTGTGCATTTCCGCAGATCTTATAATGCCAGTGCTCGCCTGGCTGAGCTGCAAAAGGAGTTGAACCTGCCCAAGAACCGCCTTATATGTGACATGCCCACCAGGTGGAACTCAACGTTGGCCATGCTGCAGCGGCTGCACACGCAGCAGAGGGCCATCAATGAGTACCTGTGCGACTACGGCACCAGGACAGGGTCAGGGGAGCTTGGTTTTTTTTCTCCACGCCAGTGGGGCATGATCAGGGATGCATGCACTGTCCTGGCACCATTTGAGGAGGCCACGAGGATGGTGAGCAGTGACAGTGCATGCATCAGTGACACTGTACCTCTTGTCCACCTGTTGGAGCACACGCTGCGTGGAATAATGGACAGGGCACTTGAGGCAGAACAGAGGCAGGAAGAGGAGGACTTCCTTGCCTCTCAAGGCCCCCTTTACCCAGACAGTGTTCCTTCTGTCCCACCCATCGCACAGGAAGAGGAGGAGGAGGAGGAGGAGGAGGAGGATTGTGTCAGCATGGAGGTGGAGGCTGGCACTCAGCATCATCAGCAGCAGTCTTTTAGGGATGATTTACAGTCCCAAGAAACCAGTGGACTTGTACGTGGCTGGGAGGAGGTGGCTGCGGATCATGTCGTCCTTAGTGACCCAGAGGACTCCGGAGCGAATGCCTCAGCAAACCTACGCTGCATGGCCTCCCTGATCCTGCAAAGTCTGCGGAAGGATCCTCGTATTCTTCGGATCAAGGAGAGGGACCATTACTGGCTGGCCACTCTCCTTGATCCACGGTACAAGGGTAAGGTTGCGGACCTTATGTTACCGTCGCAGAGGGAGCAGAGGATGAGACAACTCCGGGAGGCCTTGCAGAAAGGTCTGTGCAACGCGTTCCCAGAGACTGGGAGGTTACAAACTCCTGGTCCTGGACAACGAGTTGCTGAGGCTTCGGCCAGTCAAAGAAGGAGCGGTGGGGAAGGTGGCCGTCTGACCGATGCGTTCAGACAATTCTTTAGTCCGCAGCCCCAAAGTATGATCGGTTCCAGCAACCATCGCCAGCGTCTGATAAACATGGTGCAGGAATATCTAGGGGCAAGGTCAGACTTGGACACCTTCCCCACCGAAAATCCTCTGGCTTACTGGGTCTTGAGGATGGATCACTGGCCAGAGCTTGCACAGTATGCAATTGAGCTACTGGCCTGTCCTGCATCCAGCGTTCTTTCGGAACGCACATTCAGTGCTGCTGGAGGATTTGTCACGGATCACAGGGTGCGCCTGTCCACCGACTCGGTTGATCGACTGACTTTCATCAAGATGAACCAGTCTTGGATCACCACCAGCTACCACACACCTGATGCTGATATAACAGACTAATTGATTTTAACATGTCACATCCCTTCAAGACTGATGCTGATGCTGAGTGCCTGTGCTGTTATGTTGACTGGCTATCCTCCTCCTCCGAGTCCTCAATGATACGATTGATGATGATAGCTTGGAAGATCATTTTTGTTTATGGGTGCCGCCACCAGTGGCTAAGGCCCAATTTTTCAGCCCCTGTTTTACAGGGGCGTGTAATTACAATTTTTTTAGCAATAATTTGCCATAGGGCTCATTGCTGTGCTCCAAGTACAGTATCTGTGAGGGGTTGGAGTGTTGTGGCACCAGTGCCTAAGGCCCAATTTTTCAGCCCCTGTTTAACAGGGGCGTGTCATTACAATTTTTGAAGCAATACTTTGCAACAGGGCTCATTGCTGTGCTCCAAGTACAGTATCTGTGAGGGGTTGTAGTGTTGTGCCACCAGTGCCTAAGGCCCAATTTTTCAGCCCCTGTTCAACAGGGGCATGCAATTACAATTCTTGATCTAATAATTCACAGCAGGGTCCATTGCTGCACCCACCAAGAGTAACTCTGAGGGCTTACAGTCTTGTGGCAACGCCACCACCACCACCACCACGAAAGGCCCAATTTTTCAGCCCCTGTTCAAAAGGGGCATGTAATTACAATTCTTGATCTAATAATTCACAGCAGGGCCCATTGCTGCACCCACCAAGAGTAACTGTCAGGGCTTACAGTGTTGTGGCACCAGCACCACCATCAAAGCCCCAATTTTTACTACCACTGTTCAACAATTATATGTAATTAAAATTCCTGATATAATAGTTGACAGCAGGGCGTTCCAGCACCAACCAAGAGTAACTGAGTGCTTACAGTGTTGTGCCAACACCAACAACTAAGGGGCCTATTTCTGCAGAGTATATACGGCAGGTCCCTACTTTCAAACATCCAACTTACAAACGACTCCTACTTGCAAACGAAAGAAGACAACAGGAAGTGAGAGGAAATCTACCCCTAGAAAGGAAAATTCTCTCCTGTAAGAATAAATATGGGAGAAAGGGGTCTCATCTGTACTGATGCTTTATCAGCAATCCTTGTTTCAAGAAAAACACCACATTTCAAAAACAGTTGTCATTGGGACGGAAAGTGAGGTGAAATGTTCTGAACAGGGGCACAGACAGCAAAACAAATGTTACAGGGGTGATAACCCTTACCTATGTTTCCCAAAAAGTTTAAAAATAGATTTTTGGGCTGGAGCTACACTTCAACAATGTACCTGTTCAAAATTACAAACAGATTCTACATAAGAACAAACCTACAGTCCCTGTCTTGTATGCACCGCCTGTATACGGCTGTTCAGAGTATATAGGGCCTTTTTTATTTTATGTGCGGGGTTCCCCTTAATATCCATACAAGACCCAAAGGGGCTGGTAATGGGCTGGGGTAGGGGGGGGTCATGGGGTAGCTATGCCATTTTTCTTAAAGAATTTCATCCATATTACCGGGACCAGACATTACATTAAAGCCGCAAGCAGTTTTAAATGGCTTTTTTTTCCTTTAGAAGTGTCATTTTCTGCAGGGACAGTTCTAAACACGGGAAACACGTGGCACTTCACAGGCATACTTTAGACACCCCCCAGGTACGATATTTAAAGGAATATTTGACTTTTTTTTTTTCACTTTATGCATCATTAAAATGACTGCTCCCGAAAAACGACCGTTTTTAAAACTTCTTTTTGCATTGATACATGTCCCCTGGTGCACAACCCGGGTTCCCAAACCCTATTTATGACAATAACATGCATAATAGTTGTTATAATTAGCACTTTAGAATTCGAACGTTCGCATCCATTGTATTTAATAGGGTTCTAATGTTCGTTCGAACTTTCGGTCCGTTCGCGGGTTCTGGTGCGAACCGAACCCGGGGGTGTTCGGCTCATCACTAGCGCTATGTCTTTTTACACTGTAAGGTAGAAGATAGAACTTGTATCTTGGTTAATCTGTATATTCCTCCCCCCTTTAACACCTCGATATTGGGCAGTCTGATGGAGTTTGTTCTGGAGAGGCCGGGAGTCCCGGTGCTCGTAATGGGCGATTTTAATATGGTCCTAGATTGGGATAAAGATAGATTTCCTAGCCAGTTGCTTCAGGGTAAAACAAGAGATGCTAGACTAGTTAAATTTTTGGAAGAAATAGGGTTAAGGGATATATGGAGATTACACAACCCTTCAGCCCGGCAATACTCCTGCCTCTCCAGGACACACTCCACGCTCTCGAGAATAGATTTAGTATTGGGCAATGAGGAAGCAATACCAATAATAAAAAAGGTGAACTATAGGCCGAGAAGCCTCTCTGACCATTCCCCAATGCTGGTTGTTCTTGATACAGGAGTAGTAAGGCACCAGAGAGAGGGGAGAATTAACCCGCATTGGATGGAATTAATGAATGACACACAAGAGATATCGGGGGAGATTAGGGAATTTATAGAAATAAATCAAGGTACTGCCTCAGAACAAGTGGTATGGGACACACTGAAAGCCTTTTTCAGGGGCATAATGATACAAAAAATATCTAGATTAAAAAGACAATCCAGTCAGGAAGAGAGAACCGCTAGTGATTTAGTAAGCGAAAAAGAAGCGCAATACATTAAAGACCCAACACCTAAAAAATCCAGTGTATGGATGCAAGCACAACAGAACTACCGCCTAATAATGCTGAAGAAAGTAGAAAACAAGCAAATTTTTCAAAGCCAAGTAGCGTTTGCGGAGGGGGAAAGCGCAGGCAGGATGCTAGCTCATTTAATTAAAACTAACACACCTAGCTCAGGGGTGCCAGCAATAAGGGTAAATGTAGATAGGGTGGCCCACCAAACATCAGAAATAGCACAAAGATTCCGTGATTTCTATGCAGACTTGTATAGTTCAAGTCAAGAGGAAAGGAGAGAAGAACTGGACACATTCTTTGGTAGTCTAGTGTTGCCCTCGCTCTCTGAGCTGGATAGACAGGATTTAGACAAACCCCTGACCTTAGAAGAACTACAGTTGACCGTACAGGAGATGGCGGGGCATAAAACCCCAGGCCCGGACGGCCTCCCAGCAGAGACCTACCGGTATTTCGGGAAGGAGTTACTCCCGGAACTCACTAGGGTTCTAAACTGCTCACTAGCTAAAGGAGAACTCCCTATGTCCATGATGGACTCCACAATAATAGTTATTCACAAAGAGGGTAAGGACCCACTTGAAACCGCCTCGTATAGACCTATCTCCTTACTCAACACTGACATAAAAATGCTGTCGAAGCTCTTGGCAGCCAGATTAAACAAAATAGTTGAGAAACTGGTACATCCCGATCAATCGGGTTTTATACCAGGTAGGGCCACCTCCACAAATATAAGAAGAGTTTTTCTGAACCTCCAGATTCCAACTGAGGAAGACGGAAAAAGAGCAATTGTTTCGTTGGATGCTGCCAAGGCCTTCGACAGTATAGAGTGGCAATATCTATGGAGAGCCTTAAAAGAGTTTGGGGTTGGCCCTATTTTTATGAAATGGGTAAAGATGCTGTACAGCACCCCAGAGGCCAGAGTAAAAGTGAACAATGTGTATTCCGAGAGGTTCAGGTTGCAGAGGGGTACGAGACAGGGGTGCCCTTTGTCCCCCCTTCTCTTCGCCCTCGCAATCGAGCCCCTTGCGATTGCACTTAGGTCGGACTCTGAGATAAGAGGATTTATAAGAGGTGAGGTAGAGGAGAAAGTGGTATTATATGCGGATGATCTCCTCTTGTTACTGGGAGATACACAGCACTCTCTTGGTAAGGCCATGAAACAAATAGAGATTTTTAGACGCTTTTCAGGCCTTAATATAAACTGGGGAAAATCTATGCTGCTACCGGTGGACCCTTTATCAAACCAACTCCCGCAAGAGGCTTCTCAAATTCAAATAACAGCACAAATTAAATATTTGGGGGTGTATATATCTAGAGACCCTAACCATTATATTTCAGATAATCTGATTCCTCTGCTTAAAAAATACAAAGGGAAAATCAAGGTGTGGAAATCCCTCCCATTGTCAGTAGCAGGCCGCTGCAATTTAATAAAAATGGTGTGGATGCCACAGCTCCTATATGTCTTACAAAACTCACCAGTTTGGATATACAACAAATGGTTCCAGAAAATAGACACTACGTTTAGGGAGTTGATTTGGAAAGGAGGTGTAGCCAGAATAAAATTAAATACCTTACAGAGGACAAAACAAGAGGGGGGAGTGGCACTCCCACATCCATTTAGTTACTTTTTGGCGGCACAGATTTAATACATGAAGGGTAGTAACATGCAGGGAGAAGAGATAAGGAAGAGAATATTACTACAACATACTATACATGACTCTATAGTAGAAGCCATGGAAGCAGGTTCTCTCCCACGGAAATTACCTACCCTTGACCTTATGATCAGAATATGGAAAGCAGTGAAGATAGCGTTGGGATATGATGGCATCACGGAGTATACCCCCCTATGGGAGAATGACAAGTTAAAGGAGGTACAGAAGATGGGGACAGTTAAGGAATGGCAAAGACAGGGGATTAAATATATCTCCCAGATGTATCAAGATGGCACACTAAAAACCTTTCAGACATTAAAAGAACAATACAATCTTTCAAATAAATCCTTTTATAAATATTTGCAGATCAGACATGCCTTAACAAAACAATATAAAGGAATAGTAATGACCTGGAGCAAGACCCCCCTGTTAAAAGAAATCATCAACACTAAAACAACTAAGGGCTCAATAACAAAAATATACTTAAATTTACATAAGGGGAGCCTAAGGGAATCCCAGGGCCAGGTACAAAAGAGGAAGTGGGAAAGAGATATTGCTAACTTGTCTAACGAACAGTGGAAAAGAATTTTGGAACTTGCTTCGTCAGTCTCACTGTCTCCCTCGCAGAGGATGTCTCACCTGTTTCTGCTAAATAGAGCATATTATACTCCGTATAAACTTTTCCGCTTTGGCTGTAGAAGAGACGCCAGTTGTCCCAGATGTGGTGGAGTAAACAGTGATATAATCCATATGTTCTGGCGATGCCCAAAGTTATTCCGGTATTGGAGGGAGGTAGTGAGAACAATTGAGCAAGTTTTTGAGGTTGACATAGAGCTGGAACCCCTACAATGTGTTCTGGGCTGGGTAAAGGGTGAGGGGATAAATGCCTACACTCAGTTAGCAATAACAAGATGCTTATTTCAAGCAAGGAGGCTGATTGCACAGAGATGGCAATCAATCTCCCCTCCCCTTAGTAAGGATTGGGAGCAAAATATGAACATAACTATCCTAAACGAAAGGACAACCTACGTTAGACAAGGAGCCCTAAAAAAATTTGATAAGATTTGGAAACCGTGGCAAGAAAAAAAGAGGAAAGAAAATTGCATATAATAAGTAAAGTAGTCGTAGAAGGGAATGGATGTTGTGGAGGAAGGAAGTGTGAGTGTGATCTAGGTCAATTAGTGGCTGGATGAGAGATGTAGAAGGGAGAGTGAGATAAGAAGTATCGGGGTAGAGGAGTTTTGGATTGAAATGGTTTTAATGTGAAATGATGTTCCGATTAATTATTATTGTTTTTTTTTTTTTTTTGTATGGGAGACAGGGGGGGAGGGAAGGAGGGAATGTATGTATTGTTGGAAAATGGAAAATGTTTAATAAAGATATGAAATCTAAAGATGGAAAAATTCTATCTAGGGAAGACCTACATAAAGAATTCAATCCACTCTCAATCACACAATGGACATACAACCAAATAAGACACTTTTTGACCAAACGAGAAATGACTCAATCTTGGACAAGACCCCTGACAACATTAGAAGACCTATGTACAAAAAAAAACCCCCACAGACATATCATTTCGACCATCTACAACTCGCTTTTCCAAGGGTTAACAGACTTCTCCAGTGTGTCATGTCAAAAATGGGAAAGTGACCTAGATATCACAATGACGAAAGAAAACTGGGAAAAAATATTCATGTACGCGCACAAAGGTTCCCTAAATGTAGCCACCCAGGAGAGTGGTTTTAAAATTCTCACCAGGTGGTACAGAACCCCCACTACCATACACAAATTCTACCCCCAAAGCTCTGACAGGTGTTGGAGATGCAAACAAGACGAGGGCTCGATGCTTCATGTTTGGTGGTCCTGCCCCTTAATTCAAAGCTTTTGGAAAATGGTACATGAAACCATTAGTTCGATCACATCAGAGCACCTAAAATTTGGACCAGCACAATACTTGTTGCATTTCAATTCCATCCCCAGAAAACATTACCTGAAATCTTTACCCATGTTTATGATAAATGCAGCACGTCACTGTATACCCTATCACTGGCGCTCTAACAAGACCCCGACGAAAATAGAATGGTTCAGGAGAATAAACAATATGGAACAAATTGAAGAACTCATAAGTATCTCTCAGGAAAAAAATACTAAATTCTTGGCAACTTGGCATGATTGGATTGTTTTCAAAAACTCACAGGCATACAAACAAACAATGGAGTAGCAACAGTATTCACTCTTAAGGAGCATAGTTCATATATGTCTTTAAAAAAAAAAAATTCTATACAATTTTTTTTTATTATCCCCCCCCCCCCAAATACCCTCACAGACAGAATTGAATAAACTGTACCTTATTAGCTAGAATATTCTTCTAGAACAAAACAGAGAAAACAAAAACAAACGGTGTAATATGTTTTGACTACTAGCACTCATTGATTCCTCTAGATATAACTATATGTATACCAAGTACTACTGCAAGAGATGCTATATCCTAATTTCCAATGTCAAGAATTTCAGATGTCCATTCTTGTAAAACGATATATTATGTTATAATTTTCTCACTCAATAAAAACTTGTGAAACAAAAAAAAAAAAAAAAAGAAACAAAATGTGCCATTATGTATTTATGTTTGTGCGATTCCTTCCTTCCTTCCTTCCTTCCTTCCTTCCTTTCTTTCGGCTTAACCTCCTTATGTTTTCTTGTATCAGTTAGGGTCTCTGGCAGCAGGAATTCTGTACTCGTCTTCTTATGCCCGTGCTCACGGTCGGAATTAGCTCTCGGATATTAACATACATTAATATCTAAAGTTATAAAATTGCTTCAGGTAAGCTTATATATAAAAGCTAAAAATAATTACTTGTGACCTATAAGGCTTTGTCTCTTGGCCACACTGGACCCAATATTCCATTTGCTTCCCACCTAGTGCCATGGCCAAGGGATGGGAAATGGAAGAGCCATTCATTGACTGTCTCTGCCTGAACCACCGAGCAGTATATCTGTCTATTAAATATCGGGTCCCTTAAAGGGGACATAGAAGGGTATTGAAGCCTGTCCAGGGGCCATTTCAGGTCATAGGTAAGTACTTTGGGAGCTATTTGTAGCTGTAAAGATCGCAGTGTGGCTCAATTGACCCAAAGTCTGTTTTTTGCTTTAATCTATATATATATTATAATTTATATTTAAAATGTATTTATATATAAAAGCTAAAGACAATGACCTGTGACCTTCACGGGCCTGCCTCTTAGCCAGACTAGCCCCTATACCGTGCTATATAGATCATGCGACTGAAAGGGGTTGTAAAGGTATTTTTTTTTTTAAATAACAAACATACCATACTTACCTCCACTGTGCAGTTCGTTTTGCACAGAGTGACCCCGAACCTGGTCTTCTGGGGTCCCTCGGCGGCTGTCTCAGCTCCCCGCAAGAGCTAACCCCCATTCTGGGAAGCTCTCTCCCAAGGGGGTTAGCTTGCGGGCACGCTCCCGTGTGATACATTGGCGTCCATAGCCGCCAAGTGTATCACTCAGCCCCGCCCCCCCCAGCGGGCCGCGTCATTGATTTGGTTGACAGCAGCGGAAGCCAATGGCTGCGCTGCTATCAATCTCCAATGAAGAGCCACCTCAAGCTGGGGGAAACCATCGCGGGATCGCGCCCACAGAGTTTCGTGGCTCAGGTAAGTAAAACGGGGGGCTGGGGGGCCCGAGAGTGCAAGGTGTTTTTTCACCTTAAAGCATAGGATGCATTAAGGTGAAAAAACACAAATCTTTACAACCCCTTGAAGGCCTAGGTTCCTGGCCAAATGAAGACACAGAAGGGAGCTTGAACCAGCAATTTTCACACCTTCTGATATTTTGGTACTTTGCATGACCATATACAGTCAGGTCCATAAATATTGGGACATCGACACAATTCTAATCCTTTTGGCTCTATACACCACCACAATGGATTTGAAATGAAACAAACAAGGAGTCTGAGGAGCCCATTGGTAGTCGGGGGCGGACGCCGGTGAGAGAGGTACCCCCCCCACAGGAAATCAGCAAGCAGCCCAGAGGAACTCCCTGCCGGAGGAAGAGCGTGCGGCTCCCTTAGCAGGCAGGGGGGGCGATTGTGATTCGCGACCCCCCCCACCCAACACATCAAGTGTCTACCACTGCATCGCTGTGCCAGCTCTGTGGGGGCTCCAAGCAATTCTCCCCCACACACCACCTCCAGAGGCCAGAGAGATCTCCTGCTTTCTTTTTTTCACAACTGCCACCTCCACATCCCGGGAGAATAATCCGTCGGATGGGTGAGAGACTTCCTATATGTTATTATTATATATTCTCATATTGACATTTAATTCTATTAAGGGGGATGTAGCCTTTGGCTAGAGAACTGCAGAGCTTTCTTAAAGGAAAGGAAAGGGGAAGACTTTGCTCCTTTTTTATTTTTTTCCCCTCCTCTACAATCTAGCTGTGATATAGCGGTTGAGAGAGAAGTAGGGTAAAAACAGCAGGAAAATATAAAACCCTTGGTAGTAATCCAGGCCTCATAATGGCATCACAAAGAACCACAAAAGCAAGTATAGCAGCAAGCCAGGCGGCAGCTAAGCTAGGAAGATATTCTCATAATCCAGACCAACCCTTAGTACAGACTCCCCCAAAAAATAATCAGCAACCACAGCCTAAGCTACAAGCTGGAGCCACAGGGATAAGGAAAAGCCAGGGACAAGCACAGATAAGCAGATACTCTTAGAGGCAAGTGAGATGGAGAGGAGACTCTCGGGGACCAATGAGAAAAAAGGGACACTCGGACTCCTTGCTGAGGGCGGAAGAGAGGGGGACATAGAGCCATCATTAAAGGAGGTGTTGGCAGCAATTATCTTTTGCAAAACCTCTTTAAGCGCAGTAACTATCCAGCTTAGCTCCATACTGGAAGAATTGTCTTTGGCTAGACATGACTTGCAAAAAGCAAATGAAAGAACAACAGCCTTGGAGGTGAGGGTCAGCCTCGTGGAGGATGAACTAGCCCCCCTTAGAAGAGAAATGAGAGAGATGAGGGAACAAATGGTCAAACAAGGGTTGAAGATGGACGAAATCGAAAATTGAATGAGGAGGAAGAATGTTAGAATTGTGGGTCTTCCGGAGCAGAGCGAAGGAGCAGACCCAGTAGCATTTGTGGAAAAATGGCTTAAAGAAACATTTGGCCAGGAAGTCTTTTCCCCGTTTCTAGCGATTGAAAGAGCGCATAGGGTTCCCGCTAGACCTCTTAGATCGGGTGGTCCGTTCGGAGAAATAAAGCGCAAACTACAACAGATAAAAACTACATATGCACTATTATACCCTGCAAGACTAAGGGTGAATGCAACAGAAGGGACAAAGTTCTTTGATACGCCTGAGGAGGCGACGGAGTGGTTACAATCTTATAAAGAATCCACATAGAAGACAGGACATGGATAGTTGATTGTTACATTTTCTCTTTAATTTTTTTTTTTTCTGTGTTTCATATTTTTTACACAGGTTTTTTTTTTTTCTAAATTCTTGAACAATTTTTCCTTTTTTTTTGCCTTCTCTTACCCTCTCCCACTCTGGGGGTAACCAGAAGTAATTGGGAATATGCAGCACAATTTAAAATGCATTGAAATTTTTTCACATTTTTTTGGGGGGGACGGCATGAGGGAGATACGGGGGGGGTGGGGGAGAGGGGGGTAAGGGGTGAGATTAAACTGAAGTGAGGGAGACGCATATTGTCCCCCTCTATAAGGGGGAAATGCGTGGAACTCCTTAAGTTAAAGGGTAAGCAATGTATTTCATTAAGTATTGGGTGTATGAGACATGGGGGTATGAGAAACCCCCATAGGGGTATAGATGTATTTTGTTCTGGAGGGGAGGAAGGGTGGGAGAGGGAGTGAGAGAGATTTCAAACACTGGCAGGGTGAATGGTTGTTGAAAGGTGTTAGAGAGGGTCACAATAGGAAGCCCCAACCCAACCCAAGCCACGGAAGGCGGTGAGAAGGGTATTTGAGAGAGGGTGCGGGTATGTATGGGGGATATGGAGTGGAAGAACTGCGATGACACTTACACAAAGAAATCACATAAAGAAAATATTAAAAGAAGAAAAATATAGGCACGTTTTAGTAACTAAAGGATCCACTATAAAATTTGGGTATTCTTCACTGCATATTAATGAATAGTAGAGCACAAGTGAAAAATTTAACAATATGTTCATTGAATGTCCAGGGGTTGGGGGACCCAGGGAAAAGAGCAGCAGTAATCTCACTGATGAGAACATATGGTTCTTCAATAATATGTCTCCAGGAGACCCATCTCTCGAGCATATCTATACCCCAATTGGGGTGGCGAGATTATCAAACACAATTTCACTCGGTCCATACCTCATACTCTAGAGGGGTAGGCATATTCATTAAAACTGGTATAATGTTTAATTGCATTCAGAGTAGGTGTGACGAACTAGGGCGCTATGTCTTTTTACATTGTAAGGAAGATAGAACCTGTATTTTGGTTAATTTGTATATTCCTCCCCCCTTTAACACCTCAGTACTGGGTAGTCTGATGGAGTTTGTTCTGGAGAGGCCGGGTATACCGGTGCTCGTAATGGGCGATTTTAATATGGTCCTAGATTAGGGTAAAGACAGATTTCCTAGTCAGCTGCTTCAGGATAAAACAAGAGATGTTAGACTAGTCAAATTCTTGGAAGAAATAGGGTTGAGGGATATATGGAGATTACATAACCCTACAGCCCGGCAATATTCCTGCCTCTCCAGGACATACTCCACGCTCTCAAGAATAGATTTAGTATTGGGCAATGAGGAAGCAATACCAATAATAAAAAAGGTGAACTATATGCCGAGAAGCCTCTCTGACCACTCCCCAATGTTGGTTGTTCTTGATACGGGAGTAGCAAGGTACCAGAGAGAGGGGAGAATTAACCCGCATTGGATGGAATTAATGAATGACACACAAGAGATATCGGGGGAGATTAGGGAATTTATAGAAATAAATCAAGGTACTGCCTCAGAACAAGTGGTATGGGACACACTGAAAGCCTTTTTCAGGGGCATAATGATACAAAAAATATCTAGTTTAAAAAGACAATCCAGTCAGGAAGAGAGAACCGCTAGCGAATTAGTAAGCGAAAAAGAAGCGCAATACATTAAAGACCCAACACCTAATAATTCCAGAGTATGGATACAAGCACAACAGAACTACCGTTTAATAATGTTGAAGAAAGTAGAAAATAAGCAAATTTTTCAAAGACAAGTAGCGTTTGCGGAAGGGGAAAGTGCAGGCAGGATGCTAGCTCATTTAATTAAAACGAACACACCTAGCTCAGGGGTGCCAGCAATAAGGGTAACGAAGATAGGGTGGCCCACCAAACATCAGAAATAGCACATAGATTCCGTGATTTCTATGCAGACTTGTATAGCTCAAGTCAAGAGGAAAGGAGAGAAGAATTGGACAAATTTTTTGGAAGTCTAGTGATGCCTTCGCTCTCTGAGCTGGATAGAGAGGAATTAGACAAACCCCTAACCTTAGAAGAAATACAGCTGACCGTACAGGGGATGGCGGGGCATAAAACCCCAGGACCGGACGGCCTCCCAGCAGAGACCTACCGGTATTTCGGGAAGGAGTTACTCCCGGAACTCACCAGTGTTTTAAACTGCTCATTAGCTAAAGGAGAACTCCCCACGTCTATGATGGACTCCACAATAATAGTTATCCACAAAGAGGGTAAGGATCCACTTGAAACCTCCTCGTATAGACCTATTTCTTTACTCAACACTGACATAAAAATACTGTTGAAGCTCTTGGCAGCTAGATTAAACAAAATAGTTGAGAAACTGGTACATCCCGATCAATCGGGTTTTATACCAGGAAGGGCCACCTCCACAAATATAAGAAGAGTTTTTCTGAACCTCCAGATTCCAACTGAGGAAGATGGAAAAAGAGCAATTGTTTCGTTGGATGCTGCCAAGGCCTTTGACAGTATAGAGTGGCAATATCTATGGAGAGTCTTAAGGGAGTTTGGGGTCAGCCCTATTTTTATGAAATGGGTAAAGATGCTGTACAGCACCCCAGAGGCCAGAGTGAAAGTGAACAATGTGTATTCCGTGAGGTTCAGATTGCAGAGGGGAACGAGACAGGGGTGCCCTTTGTCCCCCCTTCTCTTCGCCCTCGCAATCGAGCCCCTTGCGATTGCACTTAGGTCGGACTCTGAGATAAGAGGATTTATAAGAGGTGAGATAGAGGAGAAAGTGGTATTATACGCGGACGATCTCCTTTTGTTACTGGGAGACACACAGCACTCCCTTGGTAAGGCCATGAAACAAATAGAGATTTTTGGACGCTTTTCAGGCCTTAATATAAACTGGGGAAAATCCATGCTGTTACCAGTGGACCCTCTGTCAAACCTACTCCCGCAAGAGGCTTCACAAATTCAAACAACAACACAAATTAAATATCTGGGGGTGTATATATATAGAGACCCTAACCACTATATTCTAGATAATCTGATTCCTCTGCTTAAAAAATACAAAGGGAAAATCAAGGTGTGGAAATGCCTCCCATTGTCAGTAGCAGGCCGCTGCAATCTAACAAAAATGGTGTGGATGCCACAGCTCCTATATGTCTTACAAAATTCACCAGTTTGGATATACAATAAATGGTTTCAGAAAATAGACACTATCTTTAGGGAGTTGATTTGGAAAGGAGGTGCAGCAAGAATAAAATTAAATACCCTACAGAGGACAAAACAAGAGGGGGGAGTGGCACTCCCACACCCATTTAGTTACTTTTTGGCGGCACAGATCCAATTCATGAAGGGTAGTAACATGGAAGGAGAAGAAATAAGGAAGAGAATATTATTACAACATTCTACACATGACTCTATGGTAGAAGCCATGGAAGCAGGATCTCTCCCACGGAAATTACCTACCCTTGATCTCATGATTAGAATATGGAAAGCAGTGAAGATAGCGTTGGGATATGATGGAATCACAGAGTATACCCCCCTATGGGAGAACGATAATTTAAAGGAGATACAGAAGATGGGAACAGTTAAGGAATGGGAAAGACAGGGGATTAAATATATCTCCCAGCTGTACCAAGATGGCATATTAAAAACTTTTCAGACATTAAAAGAACAATATAATCTTTCAAATAAATCCTTTTATAAATATTTGCAGATCAGACATGCCTTAACAAAACAATATAAAGGAATAGTAATGACCTGGAGTAAGACTCCCCTGTTAAAAGAAATTATCAACACTAAAACATCTAAGGGCTCAATAACAAAAATATACTTAAATTTACATAAGGGGAGCCTAAGGGGAACCCAGGGCCAGGTACACAAGAGGAAGTGGGAAAGAGATATTGATAACTTATCTAACGAACAGTGGAAAAGAATTTTGGAACTTGCTTCGTCAGTCTCACTGTCTCCCTCGCAGAGGATGTCTCACCTGTTTTTGCTAAATAGAGCATATTATACTCCGTATAAACTTTTCCGCTTTGGCCGTAGAACAGATACCAGCTGTCCCAGATGTGGTGGAGTAAACGGTGATATAATCCATATGTTCTGGTGATGCCCGAAGTTATTCCGGTATTGGAGGGAGGTAGTGAGAACAATTGAGCAAGTCTTTGAGGTTGACATAGAGCTGGAACCCCTACAATGTGTATTGGGCTGGGTAAAGGGCGAGGGGTCAAATGCCTACACTCAGTTAGCAATAACAAGATGCTTATTTCAAGCAAGGAGGCTGATTGCACAAAGATGGCAATCTCCCCCCCCCCCCCCCCCTTAGTAAGGACTGGGAGCAAAACATGAACATAACTATCCTAAAGGAAAGGACAACCTATGTTAGACAAGGAGCCCTAAAAAAATTTGATAAGATTTGGAAATCGTGGCAAGAAAAAACTTTTTTTTTTTTAATTTAATATAAGTAAAGCAGTCGCAGAAGGGAATGGATGTTTTGGAGGAAGGAAGTGTGAGTGTGGTCTAGGTCAATTAGTGGTCGGCTGAGAGATGTAGAATGGAGGGTGAGATAAGAAGTATCGGGGTAGAGGAGTTTTGGATTGTAATGGTTTTAATGTGAAACGATGATTTGATTAATTATTTTTTTGTATGGGAGATAGGGGGGGAGGGAAGGAGGGAATGTATGTATTGTTGGAAAATGGAAAATGTTTAATAAAGATATGAAATTTAAAAATGTATTTATATATAAAAGCTAAAGACAATGACCTGTGACCTTCACGGGCCTGCCTCTTAGCCAGACTAGCCCCAATACCCTGCTATATAGATCATGCGACTGAAAGGGGTTGTAAAGGTATTTTTTTTTTTAAATAACAAACATACCATACTTACCTCCACTGTGCAGTTCGTTTTGCACAGAGTGACCCCGAACCTGGTCTTCTGGGGTCCCTCGGCGGCTGTCTCAGCTCCTCCCCGCAAGAGCTAACCCCCTTTCTGGGAAGCTCTCTCCCAAGGGGGTTAGCTTGCGGGCGCACTCCCGTGTGATACATTGGCATCCATAGCCGCCAAGTGTATCACTCGGCCCCACCCCCCCCCCCGCGGCAGGCCGCGTCATTGATTTGGTTGACAGCAGCGGAAGCCAATTGCTGCGCTGCTATCAATCTCCAATGAAGAGCCGCCTCAAGCTGGGGGAAACCATCGCGGGATCGCTCCCACAGAGTTTCATGGCTCAGGTAAGTAAAACGGGGGGCTGGGGGGCCCGAGAGTGCAAGGTGTTTTTTCACCTTAAAGCATAGGATGCTTTAAGGTGAAAAAATACAAATCTTTACAACCCCTTGAAGGCCTAGGTTCCTGGCCAAATGAAGACACAGAAGGGAGCTTGAACCAGCAATTTTCACACCTTCTGATATTTTGGTACTTTGCATGACCATATACAGTCAGGTCCATAAATATTGGGACATCGACACAACTCTAATCCTTTTGGCTCTATACACCACCACAATGGATTTGAAATGAAACAAACAATGTGCTTTAACTGCAGACTTTCAGCTTTAATTTGAGGGTATTTAACAATCATAAATCAAACTTTCACTTTTTAATACTTGGTTGCAAATCCTTTGCAGTCAATTACAGCCTGAAGTGTGGAATAGATAGACATCACCAGACACTGGGTTTCATCCCTGGTGATGCTCTGCCAGGCCTCTACTGCAACTGTCTTCAGTTCCTGCTTGTTCTTGGGGCATTTTCCCTTCAGTTTTGTCTTCAGCAAGTGAAATGCATGCTCAATCGAATTCAGGTCAGGTGATTGACTTGGCCATTGCATAACATTCCACTTCTTTCCCTTAAAAAACTCTTTGGTTGCTTTCGCAGTATGCTTCGGGTCATTGTCCATCTGCACTGTGTAGCGCCGTCCAATGAGGTCTGAAGCATTTGGCTTAATATGAGCAGATAATATTGCCCGAAACACTTCAGAATTCATCCTGCTGCTTTTGTCAGCAGTCACATCATCAATAAATACAAGAGAACCAGTTCCATTGGCAGCCATACATGCCCACGCCATGACACTACCACCGGTGGTATGCTTTGGATCATGAGCAGTTCCTTTCCTTCTCCATACTCTTCTCTTCCCATCACTCTGGAACAAGTTTATCTTGGTCTCATCTGTCCATAGGATGTTGTTCCAGAACTGTGAAGGCTTTTTTAGATGTTGTTTGGCAAACTCTAATCTGGCCTTCCTGTTTTTGAGGCTCACCAATGGCTTCCATCTTGTGGTGAACCCTCTGTATTCACTCTGGTGAAGTCTTCTCTTGATTGTTGACTTTGACACACATATACCTACCTCCTGGAGAGAGTTCTTCATCTGGCCAACTGTTGTGAAGGATGTTTTCTTCACCAGGGAAAGAATTCTTCGGTCATCCACCACAGTTGTTTTCCCTGGTCTTCCGGGGTCTTTTGGTGTTGCTGAGCTCACCGGTGCGTTCTTTCTTTTTAAGGATGTTCCAAACAGTTGATTTGGCCACACCTAATGTTTTTGCTATCTCTCTGATGGGTTTGTTTTGTTTTTTCAGCCTAATGATGGCTTGCTTCACTGATAGTGACAACTCTTGGATCTCATATTGAGAGTTGACAGCAAAAGATTCCAAATGCAAATAGCACACTTGAAATTAAATCTGGACCTTTTATCTGCTCCTTGTAAATGGGATAATGAGGGAATAACACACACCTGTCCATGGAACAGCTGAGCAGCCAATTGTCCCATTACTTTTGGTCCCTTAAAAAGTGGGAGGCACATATACAAACTGTTGTAATTCCTACACCGTTCACCTGATTTGGATGTAAATACCC
Organism: Rana muscosa; assembly: GCA_029206835.1. Classification (NCBI taxonomy): domain Eukaryota; kingdom Metazoa; phylum Chordata; class Amphibia; order Anura; family Ranidae; genus Rana; species Rana muscosa. The sequence continues at coordinate 41,592,872 of JARGYO010000094.1, forward strand.
TCAAATTAAAGCTGAAAGTCTGCAGTTAAAGCACATCTTGTTCATTTCATTTCAAATCCATTGTGGTGGTGTATAGAGCCAAAAAGATTAAAATTGTGTTGTTGTCCCAATATTTACGGACCTGACTGTATTGTCAATGATAGTTACATAGTAACATAGTTGCATAGTTAGTCTGGTTGAAAAAAGACACAAGTCCATCCAGTTCAACCATAAAAAATAAATAAATAAATAAAATAAAATATATCGTACAATCCCATATACCCAATTCTATACCCACAGTTGATCCAGAGGAAGGCAAAAAACCCCAGCAGAGCACGATCCAATTTGCTACAGCAGGGGAAAAAATTCCTTCCTGATCCCCCGAGAGGCAATCGGATTTACCCTGGATCAACTTTACCTATAAATGTTGGTACTCAGTTATATTATGCACATTTAGGAAAGTATCCAGGCCTTTCTTAAAGCAATCTACTGAGCTGGCCAGAACCACCTCTGGAGGAAGTCTGTTCCACATTTTCACAGCTCTTACTGTGAAGAAACTTTTCCGTATTTGGAGATGAAATCTTTTTTCCTCTAGACGTAAAGAGTGCCCCCTTGTCTTTTGTGTTGACTGTAAAGTGACTAACTCAACACCAAGTTCACTATATGGACCCCTTATGTATTTGTACATGTTAATCATATCCCCCCTTATTCTCCTCTTCTCAAGAGTGAATAAATTCAGTTCCTCTTATCTTTCCTCATAGCTGAGCTCCTTCATGCCTCTTATCAGTTTGGTTGCCCTTCTCTGCACTTTCTCCAGTTCCCCGATATCCTTTTTGAGTACTGGGGCCCAAAACTGAACTGCATATTTCAGATGAGGTCTTACTAATGATTTGAATAGGGGCAAAATGATATCTCTCTCTCTGGAGACCATACCTCTCTTAATACAAGAAAGGACTTTGCTCGCTTTGGAAACTGCAGCTTGGCATTGCATGCCATTATTGAGCTTATGATCTACAAAACCCCCAGATCCTTCTCCACTACGGATCCCCCCAGTTGTACTCCCCCTAGTATGTATGATGCATTCATATTCTTAGCCCCCAAGTGCATAACTTTACATTTATCAACATTAAACCTCATCTGCCACATAGTCGCCCAATTAGACAGAGCATTGAGGTCAGCTTGTAAATTGGTGACATCCTGTAAGGACGTTATTCCACTGCATAGCTTGGTGTCATCTGCAAAGACAGAAATGTTACTTTTGATCCCAGACCCAATATCATTTATAAAGATATTAAAAAGTAAGGGTCCCAGCACTGAACCTTGGGGTACACCACTGAGAACCTTAGACCATTCAGAGTAAGAATCATTAACCACTACTCTATGAATTCTGTCTTTTAGCCAGTTTTCTATCCATTTACAAACTGATATTTCCAATCCTGTAAGACTTTACCTTACACATGAGCCGTGTGTGCGAAACTGTATCGAACGCTTTTGCAAAATCCAAGTATACCACGTCCACCGCCACCCCTCTGTCCGAGGTTTTACTTACCTCTTCATAAAAAGAAATCAGGTTTGTCTGACAACTTCTGTCTTTCATGAATCCATGCTGTCTGTTGCTTAAATAGTTTTTTTCCAGCAAGAACTCATCCATGTGGTCTTTAATTAATCTCTCCAGTATCTTCCCAACTATAGAAGTTAAACTAACAGGTCTATAGTTACTTGTTAAAGACTTTGTTCCCTTTTTAAATATAGGCACCACATTGGCCCTGCGCCAATCCAGTGGTACTATTCCTGTCATTAATGAGTCCCTAAAAATTAGATACAATGGCTTTGAAATTTCAGAGCTCAATGATGTCACCCAGAATCCTCTGCTGTCTGTTTACATTCCAACAGCCAGGGATGAAAGTCATTGTCAAGTGGTGAGTCATCATGGTTGGTGGGTTATTGTGATTTAAGAGAGTTCACATTGTTGGACATTGCAGTCACATCTGAAAGCAGGACCATCCCCAGGGCTATGGTGAAAGTGGCCATTGCGGCCTTCATAATGCTTTCTCGAGGAATATATTTACTCCTAGATTTCTTGAGAGGATTGGGCACGGGGAACCTGATGCAATTTATTTATTTCTTAGGCATTGTTCTATGTTTAACAATAGGCTTTTTAAGTTTGAGGACATCTGAACAATGGTCCAATATATCAATGGTTTGTGCTCTTTACATAATAGCTCCCTTTCCCCAAGCCAAGAAACAAAATGTGCCATTATGTATTTATGTTTGTGCGATTTCTTTCTTCCTTTCTTTCTTTCGGCTTAACCACCTTGTGGTTTCTTGTATCAGTCAGGGTCTCTGGCAGCAGGAATTCTGTACTTGTCTTCTTAGCTCTCGGATATTAACATACATGAATATCTAAAGTTATAAAATTGCTTTAGGTGAGCTTATATATAAAAGCTAAAAATACTTACTTGTGAACTATAAGGCTTTGTCTCCTGGCCACACTGGACCCAATATTTCATTTGCTTCTCACCTAGTGCCATGGCTAAGGGATGGGAAATGGAAGAGCCATTCATTGACTGCCTCTGCCGGAACCACCAAGCAGTATATCTGTCTATTAAATATTGGATCCCTTGAAGGGGACATAGAAGGGAATTGAAGCCTGTCCAGGGGCCATTTCAGGTCATAGGTAAGGTACTTTGTGAGCTATTTGTAGCTGTAAAGATCGCAGTGTGTGCAAATTGACCCAAAGTCTGTTTTTCACTTTATTTCAGCTTTAACTTACTGGTGCAGATATGAAGTAACCAAAGGGCATCAAAACATTTTTACCACTCTGCCTCTGGGCCTAGTCATGTGGCCAAATGCCTAGAAATTTGCTTATTTGATCTCAGTTAACCACTTGACCTCCGGAAGGTTTTACCCTCTTCATGACCAGCATTTTTTTGCTATTCAGCTATTATACTTTAACTGGCAATTGTTCGTTCCTGCAACACTGTACTCAAATTATTATTATTTTTTTCACGCAAATAGAGATTTCTTTTGGTGCTATTTGATCACCACTGGATTTTTATATTTTTTGCTATAAAAAATGAAAAAAGAAAAAAAAACATTTCTAATTTCTGTTATAAAATATATCCAATAAAACCAAATTTCTTCATAAATTTAGGCCAAAATGTAAATGTTCTGCCCTCACAATGTGTTCAAAGTACAAGGCTTGGCAGACAGCTAACAGCTTCCCAACAAAGACGTAGAGGAAGGGCTTATAGTTGAAATCTTTACTGAGAATAAGTTTTTTGTAAAACTGCAAAACACAAATTATAAAAATATGCATTAGCATTTAACATTACATCACAAATGCAAATAGTAACAGGCATGCTACAATACTGTTAAGGCACTAGCTAGAAAAATTGTGGCCTAGCTGAGTGAACTTCCTGACAGACACATCCCACCAAACACACACATAAAATGTAGTTGCATTAGTAGAACATATACTGACTAACTGAAAACTAATGACTGCTTACTTACAGACTTATGCTTCCAAGGCCTGTATTAAGAAATAGTGGAGGTCTTTAGCATGTTTCCTTCTCTGTAGAAAGATTATTTAATATGACTGCTGAGCAGGAAGTGGGAGGAATATACTACAGTTCCTGTTAGTAATGGATGCCAATTTAAAACAACAGTACGATCAGTAAATATATACCTTATAATCAGAACACTCCCCACCTGGCATAATGAACATTATACCACTATGTTTCCTTTTTAAGAAGTAAAACAACTTCAGAGATAGGCCTAAAGTACACCTTAGGGGTGCCCTGTTTTATGACTTTAACTTTGACCTTTCCAACCTTACTATCATTACTAGGTACAGTCTCGACAATGAGTCCAACTGGCCATTCGTTTCTGTGGACCTGAGTGTCTTTTAGTAGGACAACATCTCCGACTTGTAGGTTAGGCTTGTCAACTTGCCATTTTCTGCGTGACTGGAGCGTCACCAGGTACTCTTGTTTCCATCTATTCCAGAAGATGTCTGCAAGACTCTGAACTTGCTTCCATTGCTTGGTGTAAAGATCTTTGAGACCAAAATCTCCTGTGGGAGCTGTCACTGTTTCCATCTTCTGGGTCAAAAGCATTGCAGGTGTCAAAACTGACGGCATTTCTGGATCGGTAGACACTGAAACTAAGGGTCGAGCGTTCATGATAGCCATGACTTCAGCCATAAGTGTGATGAGAACTTCATGTGTAAAGCGAGTAGAACTAACCTTCAGAAACATGGCACCTAGAATGCGACGAGCCACTCCAATCATCCTCTCCCAAGCTCCTCCCATATGTGATGCATGAGGAGGATTGAAGGTCCAAGTGCATCTTTGATCTTGAAGATAAGCACTCGTCTCAGAGTCTTCTGTAAGGATCCTTAACTCCTTACGGGCCACAGTAAAGTTTGTGCCCCGATCTGAGCAGAGTTGCTTCACGGGTCCTCGGATAGAGAAAAATCTTCTCAAAGCATTGACAAAGCTTGAGGTAGACAGAGACTCAATGACTTCAATGTGTACTGCTCTTGTACTCATGCAAGAGAATAGAACAGCCCAACGTTTACTTTCTGCACTGCTTCCTCTGGTCCGACGTGAGGAGATGTTCCAAGGACCAAAGACATCTAGGCCAACATGAGTAAAGGGTGGGTTTGAAGCAAGTCTATCAGCAGGTAAGTCTGACATCTTCTGCTCTTCAAGTTTCCCTCTGATTTTTCTGCAAATTACACATTTGTGGATGACACTGGAGACTAGTCGTTTACTCCCTATGATCCATAATCCAGCTGACCGGACTGCTCCTTCAGTGAAGTGGCGACCCTGATGTGCAACTTGTTCGTGATAGTGTCTTACTAACAGAAATGAAATGTGATGATTCTTGGGCATTATAAAAGGATGTTTCTCTTCGACCATCATATCAACTGCTGACGAGCAGGGATGAGCCGAACACCCCCCTGTTCGGTTCGCACCAGAACCTGCGAACAGACAAAATGTTCGTGTGAACTTTAGAATCCTATTAAATACAATGGACTCGAACGTTCGAAATCTAAAGTGCTAATTATAAAGGCTAATATGCAAGTTATTGTCCTAAAAAGTGTTTGGGGACCCGGGTCCTGCCCCAGGGGACATGTATCAATGCAAAATAAAGTTTTAAAAACTGCCGTTTTTTCGGGAGCAGTGATTTTAATAATGCTTAAAATGAAAAAATAAAAGTGAAATATTCCTTTAAATTTCGTACCTGGGGGGTGTGTCTGATATGCATGTAAAGTGGCGCATGTTTCCCGTGCTTAGAACTGTCCCTGCAAAACATGTCATTTTTGAAAGAAAAAAAGTCATTTAAAACTCACTCGCGGCTATTAATGAATTGTCGGCTCCCGACAATACATACAAAAGTCATTGATAAAAAAAAAAAAAAAGCGTGGGGGTCCCCCAGAATTTAATTACCAGGCCCTTCAGGTCTGGAATGGATATTAAGGGGAACCCCGCCGCAAATTTTAAAAAAAATTGACGTGGGGTTCCCCCAAATATCCATTCCAGGCCCTTCAGATCTGGCATGGATTTTAAGGGGAACTCCACCCCAAATAAAAAAAAATGGCGTGGAGTCCCCCTAAAAATCCATACCAGACCCCTTATCCGAGCACGTAACCTGGCCGGCCGCAGGGGAAGAGGGGGGGACGAGAGAGCGCCCCACCCTCCCTCCTGAACCGTACCAGGCCACATGCCCTCAACATGGGGAGGATGTCCCCATGTTGATGGGGACAAGGGCCTCATCCCCACAACCCTTGCCCGGTGGTTGTGGGGGTCTGCGGGCGGGGGGCTTATCGGAATCTGGAAGACCCCTTTAACAAAGGGGACCCCCAGATCCCGGCCCCCCCATGTGAATTTGTAAGGGGTACATTGTACCCCTACCATTTCACGAAGAAAGCGTAAAAAAATGTTTAAAAAAACACACAAACACCTTGAAAAAGTCCTTTATTAAAAAAAAATTAAAAAAAAAACATTCCAGCGGTGAAATCCAGTGTCCCGCGGCGATCCCGATGTCCAGCGCTGTCCTTCATTGGTTGTGCCTGAGCGGACCTGATGGGGAACTCCCTCTCACTCTCAGTGTTTTAAATGTATAGACCCGCCCCTTCTAAAGTTCCCCATCAGGTCCGCTCAGCGGACCAGATGCGGAACATGAGAAGGGGCGGGTCTATACATGTATTACCAAAGTGAGAGCAGTTCCCCATCAGGTCCGCCCCCTCGGTATGTCGGACCCGCCTACGTCATTGGCTTGAGCGGGGAACTTCCTTCACTGTGTAATTTAAATTTACACAGTGAAGGAAGTTTCCCCGCTCAGGCCAATGACGTAGGCGGGGTCCGACATACCGAGGGGGCGGACCTGATGGGGTACTTCCTTCACTGCGTAATACATGCATAGAGTCCGTTTTTAAAACTTTTTTTTGCATTGATACATGTCCCCTGGGGCAGGACCAGGGTCCCCAAACACTTTTTAGGACAATAACTTGCATATAAGCCTTTATAATTAACACTTTAGATTTCTCCCATAGATTTTTCGAATTTGCCGCGAACACCCCAATTTGTTCGCTGTTCGGCGAACAGGCGAACAGGCAATGTTCGAGTCGAACATGAGTTCGACTCGAACTCGAAGCTCATCCCTATTTGGGATTGTGGCATAGATTGCCTGATGATTCTTCATGTATGTCATGTAGGATAGAACCTTATCATCAGGAGATTGAAGGCGTGCAATTATGCAAGTACAACACTTAAAACAGAGGTAAAGAATCAGAGCAAGGATAAATACCATAACAATAACAAGGACAATGTCTTTTAACCATGAAAATATACCTCCAAGCCCAAATCCTGCATTGGCAAATGGGCTCCATGTTTTAGCAATGTCCCTAGCTTCCTGCTGGAGCTGGCCTACCTCTTTTCGGTGTTGTGCAATAATATCATAGTAGTCAGGCACCTTGGCACTTGTATTATGAATCCAAGTACAACACTCATAGTCCTCAGTTACTTCACACAGGCCTATGAGCGCTGCACTCATACTTTCTATAGCAAGATCATGTAACTCTAACTGTTTTCTAATTGCTCTAGTTTCTATGTTTAACATGGCAATGTCATCTGAATTCCTCTCCATTATCTCATCCAATATACTTGAATAATTATTCAACCTTTTCATTGTATCTATACCCCTACCACTCCCATGACAGGTACCAAGGATGCAAGGTAACACCATCCCTTAACATGGAGGGGCACCCAGGAATGACACACTTCCATTCAAACATACATAGATACTTTTTTTTCCAATGCAAAAGGTCTCTTAGCGACAATCTCATGAGTGTACTTGTCCTGTGTTGCGATTATAAATTGGTGCAATATTTCACCTACATGATCAGAGAAAGAGGAAAAGTTATGCAAAGTGCGGTTTAGCCCTGGGTCAGATACTTGGAAGAGTGAGCAGGCAGGGGCAGAGTCTCTGGATTCGCACATAGAGATGTTAAATATTGACCTGCTGCAGGAAAAAGGGTTAATCTGTGTCTCATTCCCTAAATTAAAACACCAATCAGGGGAATGACTCCTACCTGCTATTGGAAAGGTAACAGTGTTGTTTATGTACAGAGCGGATATGTTAGTCAAGAATACAGGAGGGGTCTCGTTGAGAAAGGAGGAGATATTTAAAGGTACAGCCAAAAGGGGAATTCAGGCAGTGCTAGGATGTAATTTACTACATATCCAACATTCTTCATACCCTGATTTTTTAGCATAAGCATACTTGAATTTTAGCAAAAGCATCTTATCAGTAAAACTATCTCCAGTCTCTCTCTTGGTTCTAGCTTGTGTCATTGTAATGTTCTTTTGTGTGTGTGTTCCCACAGATACTTTTAATTGCACCCAAATCTTCAGGGTGGTAGATACAGTTAGTGATGATCCAGGTGGGTAGGAACACTGTCAGAGAGATCAGGATCAGTAGGCAGAATGCCTTCCCAGAAGTCTGTGGTGAAATAAGCGAGGTCATCTTCTCTGGCCGGACCTGCTTTCCCAGGAACTCCTCCTTCGTCTGCTTGGCCTTCTGCTTGAGGGCCTCCTGTATCCAAGATCTCCTTCCTGCTCTTGGGGCTTTGGGCGATCTTTTTTCACTCTGTTGGCATGGATCCAGGACTGGCAATTTTCCACTAGGATGGCTGTTCTGGTCACTGCAATCAATGTGGTAGGAGGTCCAAAGGGATACCCTTGCTTCTTATTTCTGTTCAGCTGTTGGACTACCACGGTGTCTCCCACCTTCAAGGGGTGAGTAGCTTCCTGTGAAAAAAAAGGAGAGGTGTGGGCAACATTTCTCTCAACTGTATCAAGAGTTTCAACCAATATCCTTACATATTCTTCCTGTATTAAGTCTAAATCTCCCTTTTCTATCATTTAAAGGTGTTCTGGCCCATGGGGTGGGGAAAGAGCTACCCATAAAGACTTCAAAAGGTGAATACCCTGTTGTCTTGGAAGGGGTCATTCTTTTTACTATCCCTGAACTTTGAGGGTGGTATGGAATGTGAAATTTCCATTCTACCTTGAGAGTTTTTACCAGGTCCTGGCAGACCCTGGCCATGAAAGCGGGACCATTGTCTGAGTTTATCAGAAGTTACAAAAAGTTCAACTCATCTTGAGAACATGTCCACAATTACCAAAATATGGTATTCCTGTCTTTTGCCTAGCTTGGGCATGTGTGTGAAGTCAATCTGCAAATGTATAAAAGGAGTTGCTGGATATATCAGGTGTTCAGGTTTGGCCTTGTGTGGGTTGTTTGGATTGTTCCTGATACATGTGATGCATCTCGATACATAATCTTTAATCAGCCAGGAAAGTTCTGAAATGTAAAAGTCTTTCTCCAATAGTTCACAAGTGGCTTTCCAGCCTCTGTGGCCTATTCCATGGTACTAGGAAATAAAAAGTGATGCACTAGCTACTGGTATACATGGCTTCCCCTCTTTGCAGAGAAGTCCAGTCATTGGATCTTTCTGCACACCTATTTCGTCCCAATCTCTGAGATCAGCTTCTTCTGCACATCCCTGCAAATCTGAAAGAACCTGATCAAAAAGGGCAATCCTGGTGCTAGCATGGGCATTTGGATGTGTGCATTTTGTGAAGTAGCAGCTTGTTTAGCAGCTAAATCAGCGAGACCATTTCCCTTGGCTATCTCTGTTTGTTGGCCTGTGTGTGCTCTGCAGTGTTGTGGAAGATAAATCAGACCTGGGTGATGTGTCTTGGTGAATGAGGTTTATGCAATCATGTTGTGGCACAACCTCATCCTGCTCTCCTTTTAATCCCAAAAGGGCATTTGGATTGCTGCTGGTCCTGCAGTGGGAGAAGCATATGTGATGTGCAATTTTGGATTAGACAGCAAGATCACCTCATAGCCGCTCAACCTCTGAGCAGACATGTGCTGTGTATGTACATTTTTCAACAGGATTGATACATTGTGGGTGATTTGAAGTGTAGTGTCGTGCCCCAGAGTGAAAGAAGTGGCCATCTCAACCATCATCACACAGGATGCTAAAGCTCTGAGACACTCAGGCATGCCTTGAACCTGCACCGGAACCATCTTTGAAAAAAAAAAAATAGGGCGCAACTTGCCTCCATGCTTTTGAGCGAGGACACCTGACAAAGTTTTACATTTTCCCTTGCAAACAAATGAAACATCTTTCCATAGTTAGGCCGAGCCCTGGAACTGTTACCATAGCACTTTCCAAATACACAAAAGCATTGCACATTTCATCTGACCATTTTATACAGTCTGGCATGTCTGAACCTGTGGTTTGTCTCAGGAGATTGTAATAGTGGGAACAGTCAGGTATCTGATTGGCGGCAGTTAACCAATCGTACCAAGAAGGGTGAGCATGTCCTTCTTAGTAAGTGGGCGGGGCAGACCCACAAGAGCCACAGCTCTTTTGTGACTGACTTTCCTTTCTCCTTTTGAGAGTTCAAACCCAAGATATTCAACCGTTTCCTGACACCATTGCAGTTTTTTCTTTGACACTTTATGACCACTTTCAAAAAGACATTGCAAAAGATCCCTCCCATTCTCCAGGGCGGCCACCCGAGTAGAACTGCAGAGGAGGAGAACATCCCCATACTGCAGCAGGGATGAACAGTGTCCTGGTATCCAAGCTCTGAGAGTAGATTGAGGACAATGGAATAGACTGCAAAGGAGTCTATAAAGCCCTGGGGCATTCTACACCATGTTAGTTGGCGTTTTTTTTTTTAAGCAAAAAGCAAAGATTGGCTGTGTCTCCTCATCCACAGGGACGGAAATAAAAATGCATTCAATAAATCAATCACAGTAAAATACTCTGCATCGGATGGTATGGCGGTAAGTATTGATGGCACATCAGGCACTATTGGGGCAATCGGTACCACTAGGCTATTGATGGCCCTTAGGTCTTGTACGAACCTATAGTCACCATTTGCCTTCTTTACTGGGTTAATGGGAGTATTGTAGGGCGAGACAATTTCCCTTAAGATTATTTTCTTTAAGAAATCCTCGACTATTGGTTGTAAGCCATCCTCTTTTTCTTTAGCTATGGGGTATTGCTTGTGGTATACAGGTTGGGCCCCTGGTTTTAAGGTGAGGTGGCTTTGTAAGGTGTACAAGGGATAAATCCCACATCCAGTGAATTTTCTGCCCAAAATGCTTCCTCTATTCCTCCTTCAATCACATCTTCTGTCAAGGAGATGGATGGAAAAAGGGTGAGGATGTTAATCCTGTCAGATTCCACGTGTAATCCTCCTTGCTTTGTGACTTCCATTGTAATTCCCAGTTTTCCTAGTAAATCTCTGCCCAAGAGATTCACCGGACAGCCAGGCATTATTCTGAAACAGTGTTGAATCACTGATCCCATTCCAGTCGGGTCGATGATTGTGAGGGGTGGTGTTTTAAAAGTTTTGGTCAGTACCCCATTGAAGGCTCAGCCTTTATGACCTCTCCTCTTTGTCCTTGTCCCCTCCCTCTGTGTCCTCTTCCTCTCTTTTTATAAAAGGTTCCCCTCTGATTTCCTGAGAAATCAATTTGATAATGTGTCTGCTCTGGTGTTTGCTTAGGAATGTCAAAACATCCTGCAGCATCCTTCACTGTAAGTCTCTTGCAGAAATCACTTGTTATCGGATTATGGAATGTAAGGGGGAGGAGGCGGGGCGCATGGTACAGGCATAGAGAAGGCTGACTTAACCCCCAAATTCACCATCCCATGACTCTTAAACCCATCGTGGACAATGTTTGGGCTAGGATGCTATAGGGAGCCTCGGTCCAGCCGGGGATCTACACAGCATTTTTTTTTATTTTCATCTTTCTTAACATTCTAATCAAGTTCTTGTAGCTTTTTTTTTTTTTTTTTTGGCAAAATGCCAATAAGCACTCCTTATGGCCAGAGGTTCCCCTGATCACAAGCAAGCTTTGTACGTTATTACTTTTCTTATTTTTATAACCAAACAATTTTTATTTATATTTCAAATTTCTTGGCAGAGTGCCAACAGGTTCAAACAGTACTTTCAATTGCTGTAGTACTAATGCCGCAAACAATTCTCCACTATCTATTACGGTCAGTGAGATATTAACACTTGAACCCTGTTGGCAAAAAGCCAAATGTCCAAATTTTGCACCTGACTTCCCCTGCGCAAGAGATGTCAGTAGCAAAAATAATTATTCAAATAGCATGTTTTGATCAAAAGTTAGCCTCAGAGTATCCTACTGACTATACCAATTTATGTATTACCTTAAGAAAGTGTTATTAACACTGCTACTATGCACACTATCTTATACTTTAGAGTCAAAGCATTCATATATAAATCATTAAAAATAAACGTCAATACATCACCGGATACTGTAGCATCACTGTACGTTTCGATTGGGGAACTTCCATCAATCACTAAAAGGAGCCGGGAGTTCTATTATAACACAGTGCAGTGGAAAGTGTCATCTTACCTCACAACACTCCCACACACACACAGACAGATTACAAATTATCTTACGACTTCTACGAGCAAGCGATAGAAAGATAAGCAAAGAGATCGGGTTTTGTCCGGCACACCTTACCAGACTTGTTCTTATAATTACAGTACTGTATAAATCATTTTCCCGTGGACTTCACGGAGTCCAAAAGCTCTCCCAGAGCTTTCTGCTACACGGAGCAGTGTCATAGGCCTCCCGGGGCCTATCTCGCCGTTAACACGGAACAGCGTTTCTTGCTGCAGTCTTTTTATTTGTTCACCCAGAACAAACGCTGCTTCACAGAGCAGTCTTACATACAAGCCCTCCCAAGGCTTGTCTCGCTGTTAACACGGAACAGCGCTTCTTCTTCAGAGGAGTTAACTTATTATCAAGGTTTAAAAACAGCTCTGACATAAATCACAGGTCCCTTTAAAGGAAACTATTTCTAAATAGACATCACGGTGAGAGAAGATAAATAGATCAATTCTACTCACCCGACAGACATATTTTAATCGATCCCGGACGACGCCCCCAACTGATAGGGAAATTTAGATAGTCAGTCTAGGGATGAGTTTGAATCTTGATAATATTTCTGATAAGATGTGACTTACAATCCCCCCAGGCCTGTGAGATTAGCCCATTGAGACAATGCAAGGTCTGTGAGCAAATCTAATCTTTTATTCCTTGGTGTGAATATTTAAAGGGGCTTTCAGAAAGTACCGCCCTTTGACAAATTATCCAATCGTATACAAAGACATTTCATGACAAAAGTGAAACTAATGATTTCTAAGAAATCACGTGCTTAATAAGAAACGAAGCTCCAACAAGTAGATAACATGAACATGAGAAAAACGAAACTAATTTACCAGTATGCACCTAGTAATATGTGAAATACAGTACAAGTAGAAATATAAAATGGAAACTGATTATAACAACAAAGGAAGCGGTTAAGCTAAATATCCCTTCAACAACCACTTTAATGTACACACAGCACCCGATATTGACAGAAAAACACAGAATTGTTGACATTTTTGCAGATTTATTAAAACAGAAAAACTGGAATATCACATGGTCCTAAGTATTCAGACCCTTTGCTCAGTATTTAGTATTTGCACCCTTTTGATCTAATACAGCCATGAGTCTTTTTGGGAAAGATGCAACAAGTTTTTCACACCTGGATTTGGGGATCCTCTGCCATTCCTCCTTGCAGATCCTCTCCAGTTCTGTCAGGTTGGATGGTAAACATTGGTGGACGGCCATTTTTAGGTCTCTCCAGAGATGCTCAATTGGGTTTAAGTCAGGGCTCTGGCTGGGCCATTAAAGAACGGTCACAGAGTTGTTGTGAAGCCACTCCTTCATTATTTTAGCTGTGTGCTTAGGGTCATTGTCTTGTTGGAAGGTAAACCTTCGGCCCAGTCTGAGGTCCTGAGCACTCTGGAGAAGGTTTTCGTCCAGGATATCCCTGTACTTGGCCGCATTCATCTTTCCCTCGTTTGCAACCAGTCGTCCTGTCCCTGCAGCTGAAAAACACCCCCACAGCATGATGCTGCCACCACCATGCTTCACTGTTGGGACTGTATTGGACAGGTGATGAGCAGTGCCTGGTTTTCTCCACACATACCGTTTAGAATTAAGGCCGAAAAGTTCTATCTTGGTCTCATCAGATCAAAGAATCTTATTTCTCACCATCTTGGAGTCCTTCAGGTGTTTTTTTAGCAAACTCCATGCGGGCTTTTATGTGTTTTTCACTGAGGAGAGGCTTCCATCGGGCCACTCTGCCATAAAGCTCCGACTGGTGGAGGGCTGCAGTGATGGCTTTCTACAACTTTCTCCCATCTCCCGACTGCATCTCTGGAGCTCAGCCACAGTGATCGTTGGGTTCTTCTTTACCTCTCTCACCAAGGCTCCTCTCCCCCAATAGCTCAGTTTGGTCGAACGGCCAGCTCTAGGAAGGGTTCTGGTCATCCCAAACGACTTCCATTTAAGGATTATGGAGGCCACTGTGCTCTTATGAACCTTAAGTGCAGCAGAAATTTTTTTTGTAACCTTGGCCAGATCTGTGCCTTGCCACAATTCTGTCTTTGAGCTCTTCAGGCAGTTCATTTGACCTCATGATTCTCATTTGCTCTGACATGCATTGCGAGCTGTAAGGTCTTATATAGACAGGTGTGTGGCTTTCCTAATCAAGTCCAATCAGTATAATCAAAAACAGCTGGACTCAAATGAAGGTGTAGAACCATCTCAAGGATGATCAGAAGAAATGGACAGCACCTGAGTTAAATATATGAGAGTCACAGCAAAGGGTCTGAATGTAATGGATTGGTTCTGGTCCAATCCCAGAAACAATTCTCTTGTTCTGCCGCTGTTCCAAATGTATGCTTGAAGTGAATAGGCCTATTTGCTAGCTTTGAAAGAAAAGACGCTACTCTGTGATTATCAGCATAAATTCTTTATCACTTCCAGCCCTTTGTCTCGGTCCCAGCCCTTTTTAAAGGCAAATTTTACACAGAGACGTCATCACAAGCATGTACATATAATTAGTTCTTGTTCATACATGGAGCTTCTTCTTGTGACGTCAGTTTCTTCCCTCGTGGCAAGAGTGTTCCCAGAATATTCTTGTCTTAGCTCCATGTTTAGTCTTGCTCGGAGGGGGGGGGAGGAGCTGAAGGACTACACAGGACATCTGTTCTTTTTTCTTCACTCTGAGCTGAATATCTCTGCTATATTTTTTAATCAAGGAAATAACTTTTTGTCTTATTACATAAACACTAAAAGACACACATATAATGTTTCAAACTTGTACCCTTAACATATACAAACCCTCTGGTTCCCAATATGAAAACCAATAAGCTTCTCATTGTGCAGAAATATCTCAAAATGTATTTCTGTTCCTGATGGTTCTCATAAAAGGACACTAGTCACCCTGAATTCCTGATTGGGTGAAAATAGACTGTCAGCAGCAGTAAATCAAGGAAAGAAACATTTAACCCCTGCTAAGCTTCTCAAACTATATTTAAATGGATAATAGGTAGAGATAAAACGTATATAAATAAAATATTCATTTTATATACTCCATCACAGTCCCCCCTTGAAATGACTATTTTATCAACTCTGTCCCTATATTATATAACCTTACCTGGCCCTCCTGACATCAGGACCTTTTTTACATTTCGCATAGAGGTCGGACATGGCTTGCCCAGTGTCTTTACTCGATGAAACGGTCAGGAGAACAGTCAAGTACTATTCTTTCCCTTATCATTTGAAAATGTTGTATGTATTAGTTACAGGTAAGGACTGTAATGGAGCATACGGTCCCTCATCCTCCTTTATTGGATCTCTAACATCACCTAGATTCAAAAAGGTAGGAGTCACCTCTTCAGCTGCCTTTCCTAACAGCTTCTTCATACAGGGCAGAATACAGCAAACCACTAGTGCAGCTAATGTAAGCAGTATCAAAATTGCTATACCTATTTGAGTACAAATGCATTGCCACCCATTCATCCACCCAAAATACTGGTCCCAGGGATCAGCCAGTCCTGAATTTCTTTTTAACTCTTTTGAGAGATCCTCTAATTTCTTAATGGCCAAGGTTACCTTACTATTGGGGCCTGTATTGTCCGGAATGTACGTACAACATGTACTTGTCCCAGGCAACATTTTACACACACCTCCCTTTTCAGCTAAGATCATGTCTAAGGCCATACGATTTTGGAAAGTCATTTGTGAAGTGGCCTCTAGTTTTTCAGCTAAACCTTGGAGTGCATCCTTGGTATAGTTAACGAACCTCTGTTGATTATAGTAGATATAATTAATACAATCTACATTCTTATTTACAGTAATTATGGGAATTAGGGACTCAAAACCTGCAGCTACTTGGTCTCTTGCTTTAAATTCATCTGGGACCCCCCTTGGGACTCCTATGGCATCTATATATACATGAGGGTCGAAACTACCAGCTGGAGCACCTCTACGCTTCCTAGTGGATTTAGATGAGTGCTCCCTTCTTACTACCAAGTCACCTCCCGAGAAGATGTGCAGGGGCATTATGACTTTAGCAAGTGCACATTCTCCTGTCCACCTGTCTGATAATTTAGTCCTAATCTTCATGTCCCCACAAATCCAATACACGTCTCCCAAAGACTGAGTCTGACTCTGTACCAGGTCCATGGATACACTGCCAGTTAAATGGAGGGGGAAAGATTGTAGTACAAAAATCAAATATGAAGGTAGCTACATGTATGTCTGATAAATTATAGCAAAATTGTGTTACACCATCTATTTGTTTGATAGCCACCTCCTGTGCATGCACAGTTACTATAAGAAAAAAGATATATAGTTTCATTCTGGTGCGAGTGGTTCACGGTCCTCAGGAACTGGAGAGCCTTTTTGCAGTGGGAAGCGTGTATCCAAGTGTCTTTTCTGGCCAACTTAACTGAAGTAGCTGTTGTCAACAACACCTGGAATGGACCATCATATCTTGGCTCCAGAGAATGCTTTCGGAGGAACTTCTTAACCATCACCCAATCACTAGGAAGTATACTGTAAGTACCGGTACCTAGATCAGGATCTGTAATGCAAGAAAATACTCGTACATAGATGCTAGTTAATTATTTTACAAGAGCGGTCACATAATCCATCAAAGTATCAGACTGTAACAACCTAACAGGGTGATAAGATGCGTGAAACGCTAATGTGTTACCTAGGGCCAACCATATTTATTTTGTGACTATAGCAGTGAACACAGGACCCTGATCACTCTCTATCACCCCAGGTACCCCATATCTGCAAACTGGCTACAAAAGCAATTTCTTAGCCGTGGTTTTCGCCGTCTGACCTGTGACAGGATAAGCCTTGAGCCACCCTGAGCCTTCCGGGGTTGCATGCTAGGCAAGTGTGGCAGGACTTGCAGTACTGAGTCATTCCTGGGGCTACATAATGTTTCTTTATAAGTGAGTTCATCAAAGTCTTTGAGAAATGGGTTGCTCCATGGGCCCATTGCACCACAGCTGGGTACAAAGCTCTGGGAGACATAGGCGGGTTCCTACAGTCCAAAGATCATCCACCTGTACTGCTACAAGGTGAGTTGAGGCATTGGGATCGGGGGATCCAGCATAAGTTCAAAGCAATCATGTTCATCTTCATCTCAGATAGGAGCAGGTAGGTCTGCATTCTCTTCTTCCTGTTCGTCCAGAGACATGTCATGATACCCCCCTTGGACAAGAGGAAGGAGAGCAGCAGTGTAAAGTCACTGGCATCGAAGTAGAGTCACACCGTCAGGCATGAGGAAATTGCATCGCAACCATAGAACAAATACTTGGGTTGCACCTGATACAGAAAGGCAAAGAAATAGGGAGGGGCAAACAGCAGAAGGTGATGGGCCAGAACAATGTCAGAAGTTTAGCTTAGCTTGGGCAGCAAAAACAGGTCAGAGAAATGACAGGTCACCTCTAGCAATAGGGTCCAGGCAGGCTAAATAGCAACCAATAGCGTGGTTACAGAGTCCATGAGTTCGTGTCAACACCCATAAGGCGGGGCCCTGCATCTCAGATATGAACAGGCTAAAGGGCATTCCATTATCAGGGAGTCCAAGTGCAGGAGCAGCACTGATCGCCTGTTCTCAAAAGGTAAAAAGTCAATGAGCGTTTCTTCGGACAGCGCAAAGGGACACATAGGAGAAGGGAAGCCGCAGGTATCCAGGCTCATCAGTAAGAGATCAGTCCCAAAAAAGCATGTAGGGCCTTAGCATGACTAGGGACGAAATGAGCTGTATGGCTTCAGGTCATGCTAAATCTAAATCAAATGACAGCGAAAATACGTTTGCAGACAGGGGCACCCCAGACAGAAGAGAGCGGGGAACGATCTGCTCACTCACTGCTATAAGGTCTTGTACTACTCTGGTCGGGCCACTAACAGCCCAATCTGAATCGGGTTTTTAAAACCCACTACAAAATCACTTGATAGTATGCGATTATGCGATTCGTTATGTAACCCGGTATTGAATGCATCACAGGGCAATGAAAAGCTGGCATCAGCATTCAACACAGGGCACAAAGGAGTAAGGATAACTGGGAGGGACTACAGTACGAGGTCCCTCAACTTACAACTGCATTAGGGGCAGAGCCTAGGGTGGGTCAAGGTGTGGGAGTCCAGACCTCCCACATTCCTCACAGGCCCAGTTATGGCTACCATGAATATGGACATATATTTCTATGCAAACCCTAAGCAAAGTTCAACATTTAAATGACACTAGAACATTTAAAATCTAGCAACCCTTATGAAACGTCGTTCCGTTACTAAACGGAAGGTAAGTATTTTTTATCAATATGACACTATGTCATCGTTCTCAAACCAAACAGATCTACTGAATACACTTCTTACATGTGTCCAGACCAAAAATCACATTAGGCACATGTCAAGGCAAATTCTAAATTTAGAAGAATACTTTTTTACACAGGCATTACCCCAAAACCAGTATACAACTGTAGGCATTTAGCTTCGTAAAGACAAACAAAAAATGGTGCATGTCCCGAAATATTTGTAAACAGATTAGATCATACTGCAGGTAGAAATAAGCTGATCCCAAAATCGCTCTGCCATATATTTAAATGGTTTCAGTAATGGACATGTAAAAACAATTCAGTCAGTCAAGTACCTGGATATGCAAAAATAAATATTTTCATTTAAAAATAACTCTATCCATTATTGTTGGAATCAATTATTTTTACAATAAATTTTATCTCTATTATCAGTCTGTACTGATTCTAACTAAATCAAAATTTCATAGTCTCCCTCTTTATCCTGTGACTAAAAAAATTTTTGTAAAAGTAATAATCCTACCAGATTATTGTGTTTTTCTTTTACTAAAACGTAACTTATAACTGCTTTAACCAGTTGATAGCCAGGCCATATACAAATGACAGCCTCAAGGTGGATCTAGAAATCCGGGAGGCCGTCATTATACGGCCTCGGCTATTCCGGCCACTGGGGGGGCGCGAGCGCCGCCAGCGGCGCGCGCACGCGCCCGGCGCATCACTGAGATGCCGATGCGCGTGCCTGGCGGTAACGATGTCTGCCAGGTACCCGCGATCGGCGTGTACACAGACAAGGATGTGGATCTCTGTGTGTAAACACAGAGATCCACGTCCTGTCAGGGAGAGGGGACCGATGCTGTGTCCCTTGTACATAGGGACACAGATCGGTCACCTCCCCCAGTCAGTCCCCTCCCCCACACAGTAGTAATCACTCCCAGGTTACACATTTAACCCCTTCCTCGCCCCCTAGTGTTAACCCCTTCCCTGCCAGTGTCATTTTTACAGTAACCAGTGCATTTTTATAGCACTGGTCGCTGTAAAAATGACAATGGTGTCAAAAGTGTCCGATGTGTCTGCCATAATGTCGCAGTCACAATAAAAATCGCTGATCGCCGCCATTACTAGTAAAAAAAAAAATATTAATAAAAATGCAATAAAACTATGCCCTATTTTGTAGACGCTAAAACTTTTACGCAAACCAATTAATAAACGCTTATTGCGATTTCTTTTACCAAAAATATGTAGAAAAATACGTATCGGACTAAACTGAGGAAAAAAATATATTTTTTTAAAAAAATTGGGATATTATTATAGCAAAAAATAAAAAATATTGTGTTTTTTTTCAAAATCGTCGCTCTTTTTTTGTTTATAGCGCAAAAAATAAAAACCGCAGAGGTGATCAAATACCACCAAAATAAAGCTCTATTTGTGGGAAAAAAAGGACGTCAATTTTGTTTGGGAGCCACGTCGCACGACCGCGCAATTGTCATTCAAATCGTGACAGCGCTGAAAGCTGAAATTTGGCCTGGGCAGGAAGGGGGTTTAAGTGCCCAGTAAGCAAGTAGTTAATTTTGCAAAAAAATAAAAACACTATTTTAGGTTGGGCTTTCCTAAATATTATATTTCTGAAAGAAACTTGAGCATGTTGTTTCAGAACCAATGATGCTTCTCAGACAGCATGATTGAATGAACCACACGTGCTCTGTCAATCTGACTGCTAAACACATGGTAGTCTTAAAGCAGCACTAAAGCTTCCCTTTTTTTTGCCTAAAAATAACAAACATGTTATACTTACCTCCACTGTGCAGCTCGTTTTGCACACAGTGGCCCCGATCCTGGTCTTCTGGGGTCCCTCGGCGGCTGTCTTGGCTCCTCCCCGCAAGGACTCCACACCATAATGCGAGTGAGCTCGCATGGTGTGGAGTGATTGCGGGCACGCTCCCGTGATACAGCGGCGGCCAT
Source organism: Rana muscosa (assembly GCA_029206835.1). Classification (NCBI taxonomy): domain Eukaryota; kingdom Metazoa; phylum Chordata; class Amphibia; order Anura; family Ranidae; genus Rana; species Rana muscosa. The sequence continues at coordinate 41,613,115 of JARGYO010000094.1, forward strand.
AGCCGCCGACTGTATCACTCGGCCCCGCCCCCCGGCGCGCCGCATCATTGGATGTGATTGACAGCAGCGCCAGCCAATGGCTGCGCTGCTTTCAATCCATCCAGTGTAGCCAATCGGCGGCCAGGCTGAAAAACGAAGAGGATGACGGGGACGAGCGTGGGACTTTCGAGGGGCCAGGTAAGTAAAACGGGGGCTCGGGGGGGGGCGGTATTGTCGAATGTTTTTTCACCTTAATGCATAGGATGCATTAAGGTGAAAAAACATGTAACTTTACTACTCCTTTAAATTCATCCTTTCAGTGCAGACATACATACAGAAAGTATATTATTCCATTGTTCCAATACATGGATCCATTTATAAAAGCACAAAGAAACTCTCTCTCAATAAATGTCCACTAAAAGTTGACAAAATAACTTTTATATGATTAACTTATAAAACTGTGGCTTTATCACACTGCATTATTTCAGTCATGATGTATTTTTATCTCACTTCAACTGACCTTCTTTAACAAGCTGTGTTTTGACACCTCCTGTTTGTCTTGAAATAACACCTTAAACAAATGGTGCAAAACCCACATGTTTTTTTTTTTAAGCAATTACTTTAGTAAGAAATAATACCTTTAAAATATATTTTTTCTCATCCATGAACCCTCTTCCAGGTTTCTGGAAGTTTAAACACAAAAATGTTGTTCTCAGATTCACAGAAGTGAAAATTGTCGGCTGTGTAACTCGATCTGCATTTCTCTGTTTACAGTACATTCCTTTACATGTCACACTCTTCAGAGAAAGATCTGTTACTGTCAGTCTTAGCTACTATGCTTTGCATGCCCTTCATTGTACAATTCGGTAACAATCTCATTTATCGTTTTTAGAATTTTTAACCTTTTTTACCATTTTTTCTAAACATATTTGGTTTGTACATCTGCCAAAAATCATGTACATTATGTTATATGACATTCCTGATTATAGTAATGACAAAAAATTGTTTAGAGGACAATCTCGTGAAACTCACAGATTGTTTTTTGCCTATGAACTGCGATTGGCCATTTCCCCGAGAAAAATTCCTCCCCAACCAAAGTCTTTACTTTTATCAGAAATACTCAATTACAAAACTTTGAATAATAGTTTATTTTATTTTTTTACAATTTGATAGTTTTTAGATTGAACAAAACTTTCATATTTTAATATTTTTCCTGGGTAGCCTTAAGTAAATTAGAACAATCTACTACTTTTAATTTAATAACCAAATCCTAGTTTGAAATATTTTGTAAAAATTGCTCAATCCTTAACTCATTATTTCCTGCAACCAAAACTGTAAGTTTTTTGTTAAACACTAAATACCACGTTGTTTTTCCTTTATCTCAATCAATAGTTTTTTCTTAAAACTTTGTTCTGCCCCTTGTTTGTGCTTTGAATGACCACATGTAATAACACATTTTCTGTTGTTTAGGGCTTAAATATTCATAAACATTTACTTGCAGCATTAAACTTAGTTTCCTTATTAAAGAACTTCTTTACACTCTGGCATTAAAAGAAAGGGGGGGGGAAGCGTGAATCCCTCTATACAGCCGGAGGAGAAGGGAAAGGGGTGGGGAGATGGGCAGCGTGGTTTTATAACAGCACGCTCACAAGAGACACAGGCCAAGGGATATGTTAAGGATATACCTTACAAGACCAAAAATAAAAAGGAGGGAGGGAGAGGAGGAAGGGGGGCGCGCATGAATCTGGGCTTCGTGCTTGTGTCACAGAATGAGCTTTACAAACAGGCTGAGCTTGAGGTAGCCAAGCTCGCATTAGCCGAACTAAAATCCCAACCTTTTCCACATGTATAGAATGGCCATAAAATAGACAAAAAACAACATACAAAAAACAGACAAAAACACACAAGTGTAGAATATGAGAGCTATGTCAGCTTCGCTGTCTGAATGGAGGTAAAAAATGTAACCCCGAATCACTGGACAAGGAAATTCTGTATCTAAACCTATCGCAGACACTTCTCTATAAATCCACGATATCGGGAAATATATATCTTAATGAATGGATTCAACATCTCTATAAACTTCATATATCGTCGCTTCATAAAATGGAAGCTGAAGTAAGGAAATCCAGTGATTCCATACACACATATATATCTATTTATCCTGCGCCTCTCTCTTCAATCCGTATCATAAGGGTACGAATAAGGACTCCCGCGCATACAATTTAATTTACCCAGCGCATCTCTTCAATCCGACAACGGACAAGGAAATTCAGCGCACATAATTATCTAACCTACCCTGAACCTACCTGGTTCGTATACTATGACACCCTCTCGGACCCGTATAAAAACAGGCAGGAATCTGTGCCTTTCACAAATCTATGACACCCTATCGGACCCGTATAAAAAACAGGCAGAAATCTGTGCCTGTCGTACGCCCTCTTTAACCAGCATGTTTTGTACCAGGTCTAGCCAGGAATCTGTGTCCTCTCGACACCTTCTCGGAACCAAGCCCATAAAAAACACGCCGGCAAGGAAACCGCATCACCCCCTCACCTACAGACAGTTTGCTGAAATAGGCACATACAAGGCAACACAGAACAAAACACAACATAAATGACAGCCAGCAGAAGGAGTCAAACGGGTTCTTAGTAAAACGACTTTTGGACAAGAAATTACCCGTCTTATCGTGGCATGGTGCAGCCGACGAACTGCAAGTGAAATCGAGGGTGACGAGGCAGAAAAACACAGGTAAGGAATATAACAGACTCCACTTACCATGTATTACGAAGTTGCGCAAGCTCCGATCCGCCAAGTCCATCTCAATTCGCTGGCAGACTCATCTAGATCGGCTACGACAGCGCACAGTCCAAAGCGAAGCACGTTGAGCACCAATTGTAGTGGATCGATTCTGGTCCAATCCCAGAAACGATTCTCTTGTTCTGCCGCTGTTCCAAATGTATGCTTGAAGTGAATAGGCCTATTTGCTAGATTTGAAAGAAAAGACGCTACTCTGTGATGATCAGCATAAATTCTTTATCACTTCCAGCCCTTAGTTTTGGTCCCAGCCCTTTTTAAAGGCAAATTTTACACAGAGACGTCATCACAAGCATGTACATATAATTAGTTCTTGTTCATACATGGAGCTTCTTCTTGTGACGTCAGTTTCTTCCCTCGTGGCAAGAGTGTTCCCAGAATATTCTTGTCTTAGCTCCATGTTTAGTCTTGCTCGGAGGGGGGGAGGAGCTGAAGGACTACACAGGACATCTGTTCTTTTTTCTTCACTCTGAGCTGAATATCTCTGCTATATTTTTTAATCAAGGAAATCACTTTTTGTCTTATTACATAAACACTAAAAGACACACATATAATGTTTCAAACTTGTACCCTTAACATATACAAACCCTCTGGTTCCCAATATGAAAATCAATAAGCTTCTCATTGTGCAGAAATATCTCAAAATGTATTTCTGTTCCTGTTGGTTCTCGTAAAAGGACACTAGTCACCCTGAATTCCTGATTGGGTGAAAATAGACTGTCAGCAGCAGAAAATCAAGGAAAGAAACATTTAACCCCTGCTAAGCTTCTCAAACTGTATTTAAATGGATAATAGATAGAGATAAAACGTATATAAATAAAATATTCATTTTATATACTCCATCACAAGAATACTTAGGACCATGTGATATTTCAGTTTTTCTTTTATAATAAATCTGCAGAAATGTCACCAATTCAGTGTTTTTCTGTCAATATGGGGTGCTGTGTCTACATTAATGAGGAAAAAATTAACTTAAATGATTTTCCATACACTGTAACTGCAGCTAACTGACTCGCCTGCCTGCTCTATCTAACTCAAATGAAATGACACTGTCTCTCTCTCTCTCTCTCTCCGCCACCGCAACACACTACACAAGGCCGCCACGCAGGCGGCCTTATATAGTGTGGGGTGTGTACTAAACCCCCTGAGACATAATTGGCCAAAGCCACCCTGGCTTTGGCCAATTATGGCTCTCCGTTCTTACCGCGTTGTGATTGGCCAAAGCATGCGGGTCATAGTGCATGCTTGGCCAATCATCAGCCAGCAATGCACTGCGATGCCGCAGTGAATTATGGGCCATGACGCGCCACTCGAATTTGGTGCGAACGGCCCATAATGTTCGCAATTCAACGAACAACCGAGCAGACTATGTTCAAGTCGAACATGAGTTCGACTCAAACTCGAAGTTCATCCCTAGTCTTAAGCAGTGCATGGCATTATCTCCTAAGAGGTCCACCCAATCCTGGTACAAAGCCTGTGGATGGACATATATTTAGAGCAGGTATGTCCAAAGTCTGGCCAGGGGGCTAATCGCGGCCCGCGTTCCGGTTTTGAACGGCCCGCTTGGTTAGTTGGTGGGTGCTGCATTCCTGACAATGGTGGGTGCTGCATTCATGGCAATACTGGGTGCTGCATTAATGGTGTAGCGCACCTACCCCAGACTTTACCTGCTTTTCTCTTCTTGGCTCCTCCGCAGGAAAAGACTGAGGCACACCGCACCACAAGCCCATACCCTCCTGGATGGGGAGGTTGACCAGTGTTAGATTTCTCGGGCCTGCCTGCAGTTGGTGTTAGACTCCTCCCGAGCTGATCTAATTTCTGCAGTAACATAAAATAAAAAAATGCAGCGCCAAAGTGATACGTAGGAACCCAGATATATGTATAAATCTGGGCATGTGGTAATATAAATACCAAATAATACAAATAAAGAGAGTGACCCCAAAAAAATGTGTATAAAACAACTATGAGTAATAGAATGTGCAAATTCATGTATAACGTCCTGTGAAGTGATATAGCTAACAACAAAGTCCAGTAAGATGCTCAGTATCTGAACTGAAAACATATACAATCAATCAAACTTTGATATATCCATGGCGACTTCAAGTTCGTATAAATATATGTATTCATAAAGCAGCAACACCCAGGGACGTGATTACAACACCAGGAATGGGGAAAAAGAAATGGGTACTCTTACCCCTATGTGTGGACACACACACCAGCGGTGGTGGGTCAAACAGGCAAAGGTGCAGATGTAAAGTCCTCTGGAACCGTCCTCTCGGAGCGATAAGTGCAGGAACACAAGATCTCCAGCCGGGTCTTTCCACGGTTGTAATACGAAGCGCCAAGGATGTTAGTGCATCAGGGATTGTGGTAATAACCATAGAACAAAAAAAGGGAAGCTCCACATAGTGCAGGATCAGATGATTGGGACATTAATTCCTTTATTAATAAAGCCTAATTGGCTGGGATTTGCATATGTCCCAATTTTTCATACATATGGAATTTGGTGTCTGTTCTCCTCATATCTAGTTGGTTTTTGCTGTTATAGTCCACATTTCCTGGTTTTTATTTTATATGTATCATTTTATTTTTTTTTTATTTTTTTTTTATCTTTTTGGAAAAAAAAAAAAAAAAAACAGTTTATTGAAATGTAAAAAGCATTTACAGATATCTTGAACAATAGTAGTACAATAAGGTATTAATACAACCACAAAACATGGATGAATAACATGTGTCACATACAATTCAACTTGCGGGTAGTGAAAATGAAATGGCTATGTGCATCCTTCATGAACTAGGCCGTGTTGGGGTGGGCTACCTTAATTCAAGGTAGTTGTGGGGTCTAGTCAAAGTCCACTACCATTGACGGGGATAGATCTTGTTGGTAGGTTAGAGCTAGGTAGGTTCACGGATGCCGTTATGGACTTTTGGTCTGTGTGGGAGGGAAAGGCCAACAGGTGCAATATGGCAGAAAGGGAGGGAAGGAGCTATAAACAGGTTTATTTCGTTGAGAGTGTATGAATGCGGGAGTGTAGGCTGGAGCTATGTTAGTGGTTGTATTGTACAGAAGCTTGTGGATGAGAAAGTAGGAGGGGGTAAGTGGTGGAAGGAGAAGGGGTGGGGTGGGGATCGAGGGGAGGGGAGTGAGGCAGGAAGGGATGGCGTTGGCAGGGGGTCCGTCTCTGACTTCCCCGACCCCTTGGGGTGTTCAAGGGGCGTGTTATGAGAAACTAGGGGCGGATCTGTATAGGGGGAGATATAGGAGGAGAGAGGTGTCTTTGTAAGGTTTAGGGTTAAGGGGAGATCCTGGCACGTCGTAGATTTTTAATGACAATTCTCAGAGGAGTAATTTATCCTTTGTCAGGGTTCAGGGAGTTTGCAAATTCTGGGGTCGTTTTATAGTGTAACCAGCAGGCCCATTTTTTACTAAATGATGACGGAGTCTCTCTTGCAATATGTATAAGATTTTCCATTTCCTCAATTTTGCATATTCTGTTAAACCATTCTTTTATGGTTGGTTGGTGAGTCGATTTCCAGTGTATAGGGATACACTGCTTTGCCGCATTGATCATGTGCATTGCTAGGGATTTGTGATAGGAATTGTGCGACAGGGGTGAATGGTGTAGAAGGAATTGAGAAGGGGAAAGGTCCAAATGATATGAGGTGACTCGAGAGGTTATATGGCATACCTTTTCCCAGAAGTCTTTTAGAGATGGACAGGACCACCAGATATGGAGAAGGGTTCCCCTTTCCCGGAGACATCTCCAGCAAACCTCTGGGATTGTGGGATTATATTTATGCAGAAGGGTGGGCGTGCGGTACCATCTAGATTGGATCTTAAAGCCGTTTTCCTGGGTCGACACATTCGTCGACCCTTTATGTATGTTGAGGAAAATTAGTTCCCATTGTTCCGCTGAAAGAGATACCGAGAGGTCTGACTCCCAGTTCTTACAGGCTAAGGTCTCGTTAGCTTTCATCTCGGCGAAGAGGAGTTCATGTGTGGTAGAAACTAGATGAGATTGGGGTGTCGTTTGGATACATAGCTTTTCGAAAGGGGTGAGTTCTCTGGAGCATTGTATATTCTTGTTAAGGGATTTTAGAAAATGAGCAATTAAAATATATGTCCAAGGGGGAATGGGTGGCTTGTTTAGTTGGGAGGAGAGTTGGGATGTAGACAATAGTTTGCCCCGGAGGAAGAACTGATGTGATCTAATTGGGCTCTGTGTCCAGTTATCGGTAAGAAACTTTGCGTGCATACCTGGTGGGAACCCAGGGTTCATTTTTACAGGTGTCAGTGGGCCGGGAATCGAAGATATGGGTGATCGGTAGCAAAGCTTTTTGAAGCATTGCAAGGTTGGGCCTATAAGTGGGTGTACGTGTAATTCAGAGGGGACGTGGGGTGAGAGTAACCATGGGAGAGACTCCAAAGGGAGAGCAGAAAAAGATGCTTCTAGGGAAACCCAATCTTTGTGGAGAGATTGAGTATTCCAGTCCACTATCCTGGTAAGGTGTGTAGCAGTGTAATAATTGAGAAGGTTGGGGAGGCCTATGCCCCTAAGTCTTTTAGGTCGGGTGAGCTGCGTAAAGCCGATTCTGGGTCTACGGTTCCCCCATAAGAATTTAGTGCATATGTTTCTATAAGATTTAAAAAAGGCCGGAGGTATATGTATAGGGATCGCCTGCAATATATAGAGTATTCTCGGGAGGGCATTCATTTTGAGGATCGCCGCTCTGCCAAACCAAGAGAAAAGCGGTTTGTTCCATGTTTCAAGATCAGAGGATATTCTGTGTAGGATAGGAACATGGTTTTTAGCGTAGAGGTTTGAGAGTTTGGAAGGGAGTTGTATCCCTAGGTATGTGATGGAATCATGTTTCCATTGGAACGGGAAGTTAGCCTTACATTGATCAACTATGTGTTGAGGTAATGTTATATTAAGGGCAAAGGATTTTGAGAAATTAATTTTAAGGTGGGAGAGGAACTGAAATTGTTTAAATTCAGAAAGAAGGTTTGGTAGGGAGATCAGTGGGTTCGACAGGAACAACAAAATATCGTCTGCGAAAGCAGCGTATTTATATTCTCTTTTGGAGGAACTTATACCTTGGATATCTGGGTTGTATGTCAGTTTACGGAGGAATGGTTCAAGTGTGAGTACAAAGAGGATGGGGGACAGGGGGCAGCCCTGTCTTGTGCCATTTCCGATGGGAAAGGCGTCCGACAGAGTATTGTTGACCCGTACCTTAGCAGATGGTCCCGTGTATAGTGACAGGATTAGGCCTAACATATATGGGCCCAATCCTATGGCCCTCAGAACCGCTGTCATATAGTCCCAAGCTACTCTGTCGAACGCCTTCTCCGCATCGAGTGACAAAAACAGGCCTTTTTGGGTTGTCTGTGTCATAAGGTGGTGTAAGTTTATTGCTTTAACAGTGTTGTCCCTGGCTTCACGTCCAGGGATAAAGCCGGTCTGGTCATGAGAGATTAAGGAAGGGAGAAGCGGTAAGAGTCTGTTTGCCAAAATCTTAGAAAAGATTTTGACATCTACATTCAATAATGAGATTGGTCTATAATTTCCCGTTTGGGTGGGGTCCTTATCTTCTTTGGGGATAACAACGATATGTGCTTCTAACATTTCGCTTTTGAAAGGATTTGTGGGAGAGAGTGTATTGAAGGCGTCAAGGAAGGGTTGTTGAAGAAGGTCTGAGAATGTCTTGAAATATACGGCGGAAAGACCATCAGGTCCCGGGCTCTTACCAGGCTTAAGTTGTTTTAAAGCTTTTTTCCATTCCTGAATAGAGATCGGGGATTCCAGAATCGTGGTGGTGTCAGTGGGGAGCTTTCCTGGAGCAAATTGGTCTAAGAACGAGTTAATATCATTGGGTCTGTCATTCGATAAGGTAGTAGGGGGTTCGGATTTATCTAGATTATATAGGGACGAGTAGTACTTCTCAAACTCTCTGGCTATGTCATTGTTATTCGTGAGAGTCTTACCCGTGGGGGATTGTATGAGGTGTATCGTATTAGCAGCCCTTTTCTTGCGTAAGGCTTGAGCAAGAAGATGGCCACTTTTGTTGCCGAATTCGTAAAAAAGTTTCTGAGATAGAGTGTATTTCTTCCTGAGGTGATGGCCCAATTCTTCCTGAATGAGTGTACGAGTCTCTAGTAGTTCTACGAGGGTTTGCTGGGCCAGGTTTCGTTTGTGTAGTGCTTCTAGTTTATTAAGTTTGGAAAAGAGATCAGCCAGTTTGGCCCGTTTTTCCTTTCTAATTGCGGCCCCCAGGGAAATCAATTTCCCTCGGACAACACATTTGTGAGCCGCCCACTGAGTAAGTTTAGAAATGTCCGGGGTGTTGTTCTCAGTGAAATAATTGCTTAGGCAAGTTTGAATCTCTAATTCTTTGGTTTTGTCTGTCAGGATGGAAGGGTCTAGTCTCCAAATTTGCGAGCGGTATACTTTTTCAGGGAAAGTGAGGGTCATTGAGATAGGGTGGTGGTCCGAGAAGGTCATCGGTTCGACGGTTGCTGCTTTCAGGGACGGGAGATCCTGTTGGGTAAGAAATATGTAGTCTAGTCGTGAATATTTGTTATGTGGGGCGGAGAAGAATGTAAAATCCTTTACGTTCGGGTGTAAGGTGCGCCATGTGTCGTGGAGCAAGAGTTCTTGGAAACATTTTCTGATTTGTCGGAGCGCCCTGTATGGTAGGTGGGATTTCCCCGACGAGGTGTCTAAAAGGGGGTTCAGGGGTACATTGAGATCCCCTCCCAGTATAAGAATACCCTCTTGGAAATTGGTTAGGTGTCTTGTTACAGCCCTAAAAAAGGGAACTTGGGACGAGTTGGGGCTGTATATGTTAGCCAAAGTGATTGGTTTGTTCCTGAGTGTCCCTTTTAGGAAGATATACCTGCCTAGTTCGTCAAGGTGAGTGTCTGTAATTTGGATGGGAAGGTTTTTGGAAATGATTATGGAGACTCCTTTGGATTTCGAGATAGGTGAGGTGGCATGGAAACTATGGGGGAAGAGGCGATTAGTCATGTTGGGAACTGATTTCTTACAAAAGTGGGTTTCCTGTAAGAAGATTATGTCAGCTTTCATGCTGCGCATGAGGGAAAAGAGTTGTGTTCGCTTTTCAGGTATGTTCAGTCCTTTGGCGTTAAGGGAGACTACCTTTAGGGACAGGTTGGCGCCTCGGACATTATCGGGGCTCATGTTGGTAGTAGAGGTTTAAGCGAGTGGGGGGCGGGAGGATATGGGGAAGTCAGAGACGGGAGGAAAAGAAAGGGGGGGGTTATGCGGATGGGGAGAAGGGAAGATGTGGGGTAGGTGAGGTTAGGACGTTGAGGAGGAAGATAACCAGGGAGGAAGGAGGGGACAGGTAGGGGGATGGGGTATTATACCGGGTGTGGGACTTGACCTGCAAGCCCACCAATTAGGAGTGGGGGTACCGGTGAGGTTCAGCGGTGTCTACCAGAGTCCGCTGTGTGTGAGAGCGGTAGGTGGAGTTCAACTAGAGAGAGGTGAGGTCTGCGTCTCTCTATGAGGTCTTAAGGATAACAGACGCTGCTGATTGTTAGCGTCATCTATGGCTCATTTTGGTGTCAGAGGAGTAATCTTGTTGTGTAGATGACGGACAGGTCATCCTATAAGGACATGGTGAGAGGGTGATTCGTAGGTGACGTCAGGGCTGTGTGTAACGGCTTATTCTCATAAAGCATGAAGGCTGTGGAGTTGTAAGGGCATTTATTCGGCAATTAGAGGAGGATGTTTAGCATTGTGTAATCTGGGGGTTTGTGTGGAAGAGGGGGATAAGAAATTAAGTGTATTGCTCAAATTTCAGATGTCACATGACAGAGAATAGGGGGCATATACTTTGGTTTAGAGGAATATGCAGGGAACAGAGTCAGTAACATGGTGAATTAGTTAAAACAGAACAGAACAGAACGTACAGCTTGCGTTACCGTGAACAAGTATGCATCTGCAGTTATGGCTGACATCAAAAATCCAAATATGGATAACATAGCAAACAAAACATAGTAAACAAAAACATAGTAAACAAAATCATACCCAGGGGTTAAGGGCAGGCTGTCTAAATCCGAGGGGGGCACGCCCATTCTCAAACCTGAGAATGGATTCTACCCGACATCCACGTAGGCCACACACCTGTGCATGTCCCCCTCGGATCCCCGACCACCCTCAGTGCTGTAAAGCAGAAAATTCAGGAGCTAGGAGCTAGTAGGGCCTGTGGGGAGAAAGACAGCACATAATGCAATCGGGGGATTATATATCGACATGTCATTAGCTGCATTGGAGTAGATAGTAGAATGTAGGAAGAAGGCTTCAATAGAAAAAGGGTACAGCCGATGAGCAAGAATGAATACAGTGTGAGGAGAAGGAGGAAAAGACAATCAGTGCGGGAGAAGGTAGTCTCTGACCCGACATAAGGAAGTTAGGGCGACCGGGGAAACCTTCGGGAGTTGTCCAAGAGGGAAAGAGGGTACCAACCGTTCTGCCAGTGTTCCCTAGGGATTGCTGTATAAAGTTACCTGCGAATTGGAGTGGTCCAGAGTCCAGCTGTGAGGTGGAAACAGAAGGACGGTATTCATGTTTCTTGTTAGGCGATGCGTGCTTTGCGGGGCACTGGAGAAGCCGTCGGGCTACCATTACGCGGGGCTCTTTGATCCTTTGAAGGAGTGTGGGGAGGAGGTGGGTGAGAGCGTCGGCGGCCGATACTAAAGTTGCCTGCTTCTGCGATACCTTCCATGGAGGTGACTCTTCTGAGTGGCGGTATACGGAAGTCGCTGTACCAGTCTGGTACTTCCACATACGGTATCTCCATGGCCGTGCAGAAGTGGTCTAAATCCTCCGGGACTTTTAGATTGGCTGTGCGGCCTTGGTGAGTTGCTGTCAGGCAGAAGGGGAACTTCCATCGGTAGATTATGGATCTGGCCCTCAGTGTTTCCAGGAGGGGACGTAGCTCGCGTCTGCGCTGCAGGGTGATGTTAGATAGGTCCTGGTAGATTCTGATATCCGTTCCCTGGAAAGACAGTTGGTTGCGGTGTCTGGCCTTGCGTAATATTTCCTCCTTCAAGGGAAAGTCTGTGAGGCAGCAGACTGCATCCCGTGGGGGATCTGTGTCCCTTCCCCGCGGGCGCAGTGCCCTGTGGAGCCGTTCGAACGCGATCGGGGTATCAGGGGCTCTTTCAAGTAGATCGTTAAAGATGGTAGTTACTGCCACTGGGAGCTGGCTGGCATCGATCATTTCTGGAATACCCCTCACTCTAAGGTTGTGACGCCTTCCGCGATTATCTAAATCTTCCATGTGGCGATTGATCTCCCTGAGGTGGATCGCATGCGACTCTGTTACCTGTTGAACGTGACAAATCGCTGTGTCTTGGCGGGCTTGAGCGTATTCCACCTCTTCCACCCTAAGCGTCATGGCGTGTATGTCCGACCTCATGTCCAAGATGGCCGCCATGAGGGTGTTTTTAATATCCGTAGCGACGCTGTGCAGGTCATTAAGGCTCACTGCCGGGGGGTGAGTCATCCCCGTTGCCAGACCTGGGGATCTCTGCTCCTCGGGTCGCTGCGGGCTGGAGCTCTGGGCGCGTGGCGCTTGGGAGGAGGCTGCTTGCGAGGCCTGCATCCTGGCCGTAGGCCGTGACCGGAATATCTCGGGGATTTGCTGACTCAGCGGGGTGTCGGTGTTCAGCGGGGATCGGGAACGGGTTGCCGAGGCACTGCGAGCGGTTCTCACCCTGTCCGGTGGAGCAGGTAAGCTGATAAGCTGAAGTTGCTGGACCTCGGGACGGGAGCTCGCACACTACACGTCCATCCTGGAACGGCACCAGACCACGCCCCCGTATCATTTTATTTTATATGCATTTTTTTTATTTTATGTTACTTATTTTGCGATTTGTCTATTTGCTGATGCTAGCAGCCATTTATTCATTTGTTCACCCAGTTCACCCAGTAGCATAACTTTGTTTATTTTTTACATTTCTGCAGTATCCAGAAACAAGTCCTTTAGTTCTCCCCAGTAAAACGACTGTCCACACCAACTGAGAGTCCAACTCAATATTTATTTATGAGAACAATAAATAGTCTCTGTGAGAGCAGACAGGTTGGGACAAGAACAGATCAGATAAGGTGGGAAGGGGTCCAGGCACAAACTTATCGTTGATTCGGGGAGCGCTGTTCTGATTAGCACGAACAGCTTGGTGCTCAGTCACTGCCACTGACTTGGTGAATAGTTGTAGTCACTGCCACTGACTTGGTGAATAGTTGTAGTCACTGCCACTGACCTGGTGTGCGTAGAGTCACTGCCACTATGACCTACAGAACATGCACTTTTCCTTCCTTAGTTAGGCCTATGTAGGGAGAAAACATCCCTCCGGAGAGTTACTAGAGGCCCCTTCCGTCACCACGACTCTGCGCTGGGTCACCTCCCTGGCCTCTTCGATCACCTCCCTGGCCTCTTCGATCTTGGATACGGGTCCCCTCATGAGGCGGATCCCTGGGAGCCCTCGATCCCTCGCAGAACCCAGCCGAAGGTTGCTGGGTCCCTGGCCTTCTCCAAAGTACCTCACCCCCAGACCTAAGGTGTCTGGGGATGGAACAGCAGTTCAGTCTCTGGGCCTAGGAGCACCCAGAGACCATCCTCACACACACCCAGGCCAAGGGCACCTGGGTGTCACGAACAGCAGCCCCCAGGCTAAAGGTGCCTGGGGCTCGGACCCCGACCGGAAGATGTCTGCCCCTCTTATACCCTCTCCCGGAAGGCACATCAGGTTCCCCGCCCCGCTGTACTACTGCCGCGAGGGGATACAAAAAGGCACAGCCCTCCAATGGTGGTTCAACCCCGGCCTATGGCGACAGCGCCACCTATAGGCCGCAGGGAACTGGACACCATTGATATCCTCCACGAGCCAAAATGGTCCACAAACCCTAAAAATTAGCATACCTGAGCCTTTTTACCACTCAGGTACTTCCCCTAAATATAACCACCCGCTACACTGGCAATGTGCATTCCTGGCAATGGTGGGTGCTGCATTCATGGCAATACTGGGTGCTGCATTCATGGCAATACTGGGTGCTGCATTCCTGGCAATGTGCATTCCTGGCAATGGTGCGTGCTGCATTCCTGGCAATGTGCATTCCTGGCAATGGTGGGTGCTGCATTCATGGCAATACTGGGTGCTGCATTCATGGCAATTGTGGGTGCTGCATTCATGGCAACGGTGGGTGCTGTATTCATGGTAATGGGGGTGCTGCATTCCTGGCAATGTGCATTGCTGGCAATGGTGGGTGCTGCATTCCTGGCAATACTGGGTGCTGCATTCATGGCATTGGTGGGTGCTGCATTCATGGCAATGGTGGTGCTGCATTCCTGGCAATGTGCATTGCTGGCAATGGTGGGTGCTGCATTCCTGGCAATACTGGGTGCTGCATTCATTGCAATGGTGGGTGCTGCATTCCTGGCAATGGTGGGTGCTGCATTCCTGGCAATGGGGGTGCTGCATTCCTGGCAATGGGGGTGCTGCATTCCTGGCAATGGGGGTGCTTCACTGATGGAAATTGGGGTACTGCACTGATGACAATGGGGGTGCTGAATTCATGGCACTTGTGAGGCTGCAGATGGGCACTGACCCTTATTTTGCCTCACAGTTCTTTATTTAAAATGTATTTATTTTTTCCTGAAAATTCCCATTTAAAGTGAAAGTGCGTGTTATAAGCCAATAAATAAAATATATCCAAATAACACGCCCAACCTCATCTCTTTACTCACACAGCCACAAAGGCAATATAATTCTTGTTGGGCAGTGTATTAGTGCTCGGACGAACACATTTTAATGGTTTAAAGAATGTCAGGCAAAATGGTCGGCCCTCACGCATGTTCACTTCATCAAATCTGGTCCTCTTTGAGAAAAGTTTGGACACCCCTGATTTAGAGCATCAGCTTAGAACTAACCTCAGTGAGGTCTCAAACTAGACTGGTATGAAGCTTGACAGTTCAATAAACTGTATACCAAGTACAGGATAGCCATTTAAATTGTTATTTTATCAAAAAAAATTGGAGATGGGATTTTTCCATGCACTCCATGTGGAAATGTTGGGATAAACCATTGCTTCATAATATACTGTAGTATAAGGACAATTTTTATTTGCACTGCTTGTTAGTAAATAATCTTTTTAATCAATTTTGTATAAGACGCAAATATACAGCTATAATTACTAAGCAAGTTATGATGAAGACCGTCCTCAGCTCCCAGAAAGGTGTGTGCATTTATTACTTTCGATTTTAAAAGTGCTTGATTATTATATTATGATATGTCAGAGGTTTCTGACATTTATTATGTTTAAAGCATTTTCCTCTTCCTCTCCTCTCCTTCTCCTCTTCTTCTCCCATATTTCCTCCATTTCTGTGGTTTTCTACTCTTCTTTTATGTCCCTTCCTTCTTTTTTCCCTCTTCCTCCTGTACTCTACTCCCTTCCCTTCTCCACTGTCCCCCTCTTGCTCCTAAATTATATTAATTCTCCTCCTCTCCTTCCCCCTCTTCCTCCTATACTCGACTCCTTACCCTCCTTTACCCCCTTCCTCCTACACTCTATTCCTTCCCCTCCTTTCCCCTTCTTCCTCCTGTACTCTACTCCATCCCCTCCTTTCCCCCTCTTCCTCCTATACTCGACTCCTTACCCTCCTTTCCCCTTCTTACTCCTGTACTCTACTCCATCCACTCCCTTCCCCTTCTTCCTCCTGTACTCTACTCCATCCACTCCCTTCCCCTTCTTCCTCCTGTACTCTAGTCCATCCCCTCCTTTCCCCTTCTTCCTCCTGTACTCTACTCCTTCCCCTCCTTTCCACTTCTTCCTCCTGTACTCTACTCCTTCCCCTATTTTCCCTGTCTTCCTCCTATACTCCGTCCCCTCCTTTCCCCCTCTTCCTCCTGTACTCTACTTCATCACCTGCTTTCCCCCTCTTCCTCCTGTACTCGACTCCTTACCCTCCTTTACCCCCTTCCTCCTACACTCTATTCCTTCCCCTCCTTTCCCCTTCTTCCTCCTGTACTCTACTCCATCCCCTCCTTTCCCCCTCTTCCTCCTATACTCGACTCCTTACCCTCCTTTCCCCTTCTTACTCCTGTACTCTACTCCATCCACTCCCTTCCCCTTCTTCCTCCTGTACTCTACTCCATCCACTCCCTTCCCCTTCTTCCTCCTGTACTCTAGTCCATCCCCTCCTTTCCCCTTCTTCCTCCTGTACTCTACTCCTTCCCCTCCTTTCCACTTCTTCCTCCTGTACTCTACTCCTTCCCCTATTTTCCCTGTCTTCCTCCTATACTCCGTCCCCTCCTTTCCCCCTCTTCCTCCTGTACTCTACTTCATCACCTGCTTTCCCCCTCTTCCTCCTGTACTCTACTCCATCCCCTCCTTTCTCCCTTCTTCCTCTTGTACTCTACTCCATCCCCTCCTTTCCCCCTTTTCCTCCTGTACTCTATTCCTTCCCCTCCTTTCCCCCTCTTCCTCATGTACACTACTTCTTACCATCCTTTCCCCCTCATCCTACTGTACATTACTCCTTCCCCTCCTCTTCTTTCCCCCCTCTTCCTTCTGTACTCTACTCCCTCCCCTCCTCTTCTTTCCCCCTCTTCCTTCTGTACTTTATTCTTTCCCCTCCTCTTCTTTCCCCCTCTTCCTCCTGTACTCTACTCCCCCTTCTTTTCTTTCCCCCCTCTTCCTCATGTACTCTACTCCTTCCCCCCTCTTCCTCCTGTACTCTACTCTTTCTCCTCCTCTTCTTACCCCCTCTTCCTTCTGTACTCTACTCCTTCTCTTCTTTCCCTGTACTCTACTCCTTCCCCTCCTCTCCTTTCCCCTTCTACCTCCTGTACTCTACTTCATCCCCTCCTTTCCCCCTCTTTCTCCTGTACTCTATTCCTTCCCCTCTTTTCCCCCTCTTCCTCCTGTACATTACTCCTTCCCCTCCTCTCCCTCCTCTTCTTTCCCCCTCTTTCTCCTGTACTCTACTCCATCCCCTCCTTTCCCTCTCTTCCTCCTGTACTCTACTCTTTCCCCTCCTCTTCTTTCCCACTCTTCCTCCTATACTCTACTCCTTCTTCTTCTTTTATTTCCCCCTCTTGCTCCTATACTCTACTTCTTCCCCCTCTTCGTTCCCCCTCTTCCTCCTGTAGTCTACTCCTTCCCTTCCTCTTCTTTCCCCTTCTTCCTCCTGTACTCTACTCCTTCCCCTCCTCTCCTTCCTCCCTCTTCCTCCTGTAATCTACTTCTTTCCCTTATATACTCCATCCACTCCCTTCCCCTTCTTCCTCCTGTACTCTACTCCATCCACTCCCTTCCCCTTCTTCCTCCTGTACTCTAGTCCATCCCCTCCTTTCCCCTTCTTCCTCCTGTACTCTACTCCTTCCCCTCCTTTCCACTTCTTCCTCCTGTACTCTACTCCTTCCCCTATTTTCCCTGTCTTCCTCCTATACTCCATCCCCTCCTTTCCCCCTCTTCCTCCTGTACTCTACTTCATCACCTGCTTTCCCCCTCTTCCTCCTGTACTCTACTCCATCCCCTCCTTTCTCCCTTCTTCCTCTTGTACTCTACTCCATCCCCTCCTTTCCCCCTTTTCCTCCTGTACTCTATTCCTTCCCCTCCTTTCCCCCTCTTCCTCATGTACACTACTTCTTACCATCCTTTCCCCCTCATCCTACTGTACATTACTCCTTCCCCTCCTCTTCTTTCCCCCCTCTTCCTTCTGTACTCTACTCCCTCCCCTCCTCTTCTTTCCCCCTCTTCCTTCTGTACTTTATTCTTTCCCCTCCTCTTCTTTCCCCCTCTTCCTCCTGTACTCTACTCCCCCTTCTTTTCTTTCCCCCCTCTTCCTCATGTACTCTACTCCTTCCCTTCCTCTCCTTCCCCCCTCTTCCTCCTGTACTCTACTCTTTCTCCTCCTCTTCTTACCCCCTCTTCCTTCTGTACTCTACTCCTTCTCTTCTTTCCCTGTACTCTACTCCTTCCCCTCCTCTCCTTTCCCCTTCTACCTCCTGTACTCTACTTCATCCCCTCCTTTCCCCCTCTTTCTCCTGTACTCTATTCCTTCCCCTCTTTTCCCCCTCTTCCTCCTGTACATTACTCCTTCCCCTCCTCTCCCTCCTCTTCTTTCCCACTCTTCCTCCTATACTCTACTCCTTCTTCTTCTTCTTTTCTTTCTTTTCTTTCCCCCTCTTGCTCCTATACTCTACTTCTTCCCCCTCTTCGTTCCCCCTCTTCCTCCTGTAGTCTACTCCTTCCCTTCCTCTTCTTTCCCCTTCTTCCTCCTGTACTCTACTCCTTCCCCTCCTCTCCTTCCTCCCTCTTCCTCCTGTAATCTACTTCTTTCCCTTATATACTTTCCCCCTCTTGTTCCTATATTCTATTAATTATCCTCCTCTCCATCCCAACTCTCCCTCCTGTACTTTACCCCCCCCACACTTTTTTCCCCCTCTTCCTCCTGTATTGTACTCCTTCCCCTCCTCTCCTTTCTCCCTCTTCCTCCTGTACACTACTCTTTCCCCTCCTCTTCTTTCACCCTCTTCCTATACTCTACTCCTTCCCCTTCTTTTCTTTCTTTTCTTTCCTCCATCTTCATCCTGTACTCTACTCCTTCACCTCCTCTTCTTTACCCCTCTTCTTTCTGTACTCTACTACTTCCCCCTCTTATCCTATAATCCTGTTCCTCCTCTCCTTTACTTTTTTACTTCTCTTCCTCCTCTACATTTCTTTCCTCTACTCTCTTCTTTTCTCCTCCATTCCTCCTCCTCTACTCTTCTTTTTTCCTCCTTTCCTCCTCTTCTCAGCTCCTCCTTTCCTTTCCTTTCCTTTCCTCTAATTCTCAGGGGTTTAGCTTGGCCCCTTAGTTCCAGTGAAGGGAACTCTTAAGGCGTCAGCTTACCAAGACAGTTTGGACAATTTAATGCTCCCAATTTTTTGGGAACAGTTTGGGGACGGCCCCTTCCTGTTCCACCATGACTGCGCACCAGTGCACAAAGCAAGGTCCATAAAGACATGGATGAGCGAGTTTGGGGTGGAGGAACTTGACTGGTCTGCACAGAGTCCTGACCTCAACCAGATAAAACACCTTTGGGATGAATTAGAATAGAGACTATGAGCCAGGCCTTCTCTTCCAACATTAGTGCCTGACTTTACAAATGTGCTTCTGGAAGAATGGTCAAACATTCCCATAGACACACTCCGAAACCTTGTGGACAGCCATCCCAGAAGAGGTGAAGCTGTTATATTGAACCTTACGGACTAAGACTGGGATGCCATTAAGGTTCATGTGCGTGTAAAGGCAGGTGTCCCAATACTTTTGGCAATATAGTGTATTTTAACTCTGCCAACTGGCATCCAGGTCATCATGACAATAAAACGCTATGAAACGTCAGAAAATAACAATGCCATATGATAACAATGAAGAATATCAACAATGCCAGATAATAACAATGGCAGATAAATTATTAACTTCAGTCACATTGCAGTTCTGTCCACATTCTGGCATTAAATCCAGCTACAGGATGGCAAATATTGGTACTGACTCTGGTCCTTTTAACCACTTCAATACCGGGCACTTTCACCCCCTTCCTGCCCAGGCCAATTTTCAGCTTTCAGTGCTGTCGCACTTTGAATGACAATTCCGCGGTCATACAAAACTGTACCCAAACTAAACTTTTATAATTTTGTTCACACAACTAGAGTTTTCTTTTGTTGGTATTTAATCACCACTGCCTTTTTTATTTTTGGGCTAAATAAACGAAAAATTTCTTTGTTTCTGTTATAAATGTAGCAGCCTCACCCCTCTCCCTTGCTTTATCGGTTATGTTGGCTGTTGTCTAGGGGTACCTGGGGAAGAGAGATGATACACACCACGGCCCATGTCCTCCATAACTAAGAGGTGAAGGCCAGAGATTGGGCTTTTGTGTAGGTGTCCTAGAGTCAAGTCCAGTCCTTCGTCCCTGACTCCTTTGCTTAGTAACCCAAGTTCCACACAGTGAATAGGTACAACTCAGTTTTATTCTTCTTGCCAAGCAATAAAACAGTCTTTCTCCTTTGGAATAATGGGGGACAGATCAAGGCACAATCCTTTCCCTTCTTGCTGCTACCCACTGTGCTGTCACCAGTGGTAAATAGTCACTGCCACTGACTAGGTAATTTAGAACGTGAATTTACCTTCGCTCACTTTGCCCCTGTCAGAGGAAGAAATCCGTCGAAGGGAGAAATGGAGGCCTCTCTGTCACCAGCGATGCTGCGCCGGACTCTTCGGAGAAGTTACTGCGCACCAGTCCTCACGAACTCAGACACGGGCACCCAAGGAGTTAGGGCCCCCTCGGATTCCTCCACCCTCGCGGAACTCAGTCGAAGGTACTGAGCCCCAGGCATCCACCATAGTACCTCACCCCAGGCTAAAGGTGCCTGAGATGGACTCCATCTCCGCTCCAGCTAGGCCAAGGGCGCCTAGGCCTGGAACACCGGAACGCCAGCACCCAAGCTGAAGGTGCCTGGGTGCGGCCACGTCCTCCGACTCTCTCCCTAAAATCAGGGCCTCCGCCCCTTTTATGACCTCTCCCTTTGCATCACAGCGGGTTCCCCGCCCCCCTGTACCAACTCCAGGGGAGGACAAAAAGGCACAGTTCGTGGTGTGAGTTCACTCCGGCCCAAGGCAACAGCGCCACCCAGGGACCCCTCGGAACCTCACACCACCAGAGTCCTCACAGAATTCAAATACCCGCTACATAAAGTTTTGCAAATACATAATATTTTTTTGTAAAATTCAGACCAAAATGTATTCTGCTACATTTCTTTGGAGAAAATAACCCAAATCAGTGTATATTATTTAGTCTGTAGGACAGTTAGAGAGTCCACAAACTATGGTATATATATCTGAAAATCAATGTCAGGACAGTATAAATACCCCCCAAATTACCCCTTTTTGTAAAGTAGACCGTCCAAGGTATTTAGTAAGAGGTATGGCGGGTTTTTTGAAGTTGTAATTTTTTGTTATCGTGTTTTGGAAAATTAAGAAATGTAAAAAAAAAATCACTTCCTCCTTTTTTACATACTGTCACCAGTGCAGTACAGAATCATCATATAACTGGTGTGGCAGTGATCAGGGATATTGAATGGTGATAGTACAAAAAATATATATATTAATTTTTTTTTGCAAATTCAGCTTTTCTTTTTTTATGACTTCTGTTAACACACTGTGACCAGAGCAATATAATGTTACCATACTGTACTACTCTGGGGAAGTGATCAGTATTTTTTTTTATAATTGCTTATAGCAATGAATTTCATTGCTACAAGCAAGCATTTACCTGAGTGAAATAGATTTGTTCAGTTTGTTTTGTTGTGATTAACTGTGATTGGCCCAGTCTGTACCATGTGTTCACTGTGACCAATCACAACTAGCAACACAATTGTACACAATGGATGGCATGAAAGGAACTGTCATGTGATCTGCTGTGATTGGTCACAGAAGTCACAGTAAACACTATCAGCTGCGTCTATTGGACAAATCCGCTGACAGATCGCACCACAGCGCCCCGTGCAAAGTACGATCCGGGAGGACGTCGGATGATGTCTACAAAAGTCCCACCCAGCCATTATTTTGTTAAAGGTCAGGAACTGCTTAAGCACTGATAATGGCACTGACTCTGGTCCCTTTAAGCACTGATAATGGCACTGACTCTGGTCCCTTTAAGCACTGATAATGTCACTGACTCTAGTCCCTTTAAGCACTGATAATGGCACTGACTCTGGTCCCTTTAAGCACTGATAATGGCACTGACTCTGGTTCCTTTAAGCACTGAAAATGGTGCTGACTCTTGTCCCTTTAAGCACTGATAATGGCACTGACTCTGGTTCTTTTAAGCACTGATGATGGAACTGGCTCTGGTTCCTTTAAGCATTGATAATGGCACTGACTCTGGTCCCTTTAAGCACTGATGGGATGGGCGAGTTGTTCGGGTTAAGCATAAGATTGGCCCGAACATCGCAAGTTTGGGTGTTCACCGAACACCCAAATTTTTAGTGCGCTCAGCGGGGTGTTCGCCCGCCAAGCGTAGTCAATAGGTCCTCATAGGGGGGAGCTGGGAGAGGAAGCTGCTCAGGTCAGGGTCAGGGTGTCGGTGAGGCGCGGTCTTCTCTCACTCCTCTTCCCAGATGCCGGAGCCTCCCTCTTGCTGTTTGAAAATGCCTCTGCCCTGCACCCCACTGCCACCGGACCAGCGGCGGACTCTCCAGGACCATGGCAAAGGGGCAGGGGGATCTCCTTTGGGCCCCTCTGCGCTGGAGGAGGAGGAAGTGGAATCCTCCTCCGCTTTGATTGCTGGGCAGGGAGGGAGTCGCGGCCATGACATCATTGGTTGCTATACACCAGGTGGCTCTAGCAACTAGTGGCCAGGAGTGGAGGTGGAGGCAGCGCTACCGCAGCTCAGTCCGCCCCTGTCCCCTGCATTCCGGACTGCTCCCAGTGTCACTTTCATTCCGGGACACGTGGTCACCCTACCTCCGAGGGCTATATTAGTGCAGGAGCCAGGACTCAAGAGGGGGCATGGCAGATGAGGGGCCTCACGCCATTTATTTTTTATTTTTTTCTATTGCTTGCAGCCGGTAAAATCAATAAAAAAAATGTTTTTATTATTTATATTATTATTTATATGTCAGTTTTGCTGCAGTAGGTTCTATACATGGCACAGATGCGCCACTTTACAGGCGGACTAAGGGGAGCCCCCCAGGCACTATATTTAAAGGAATTTTTCATCTTTATTGTTTAACTTTAAGCATCATTAAAATCATTGCTTCTTTAAAAAATGATCTGCATTGATACATGTTCTCCAGGGCAATACCCGGGCCCCCATACCCTTTTTTTCCTGTTTGAGTCCCATAGACTAGACTTTAATAGGGTTTGCGGCTCGGGTCCAAACTTTTTCCCTGTTCTGGAGTTCTGGTGCGAAGGGGTGTTCAGCCAATCACTAATTATCTCCCTCTATATACTGGATGATCCTTCCGCCTTGATCAGGCTCTATCGGCATCTGTGGCGCTTCGCAATGTCCCAAAATGTCTGTCGCTGTGCCTCTCTCCCTCTCAGGTGCAGTGGTGAGCGATCTGCTAGCAGCCTGATGTGCATTCAGTCTCTCTGAACAACCACCACCTTCTTCTACTCAGCCTGGGAAAAGCAACAGAACCCCCTCCCCCTCCTCTGAGACCTAGTGTCTTATGGGATCTGTAGTTTCCTCTTTCCAACCTATCAAGCCAGATCAGTCTGTTTGAGACTACACCTCCCACAATCCCAGAAGTCCACATCCTGTGTGCATCCCTATTGTACAGTTCCAGAATAACAGTCTCCTCCCATAGCTGTGTCTGTGTAAAAGTCGCATGGATGGAAGTGTAGGAACAGGGAAACAGCATTGGTGCCCACACCCAGATAATGTAGTCACCAATTGCATATTATATAATATTGCACCAATGCCATATTTCTGTTCTCACACAATTCCTATCATATTAGCATTGTAACATGCACTGCCATTACTGACTATTCCTCTCTGTCTTTTTCACAGATAAACCTGGAAGCTGCCCAAATATACTGACAATGTGTGCAGAAAATATAAAAAATACATGTACATATGACAAGGATTGTCCTGGGGATAAGAAATGCTGCAATGTATGTGGATACAGTTGCTGGAACCCTGAGCCAGGTACCAACAATTTCAGATAAATTAATATTCTTATTATTCAGCTCCCCATATTGGTGGTCAGTGGAAAAAATGCTCCTTACATTAGTGATCAGTGGGAAGAATGTCCCTTACATTAGTGATCAGTGGGAAGAATGTCCCTTACATTGGTGGTCAGTGAGAAGAATGTTCCTTACATTGGTGGTCAGTGCAGTGGGAAGAATGTCCCTTACATTGGTGATCAGTGGGAAGAATGTTCCTTACATTGGTGATCAGTGGGAAGAATGTCCCTTACATTGGTGATCAGTGGGAAGAATGTCCCTTACATTGGTGATCAGTGGGAAGAATGCCCCTTACATTGATGATCAGTGAGAAGAATGTCCCTTACATTGGTGATCAGTGAGAAGAATGTTCCTTAAATTGGTGATCAGTGGGAAGAATGTCCCTTACATTGGTGATCAGTGGGAAGAATGTCCCTTACATTGGTGATCAGTGGGAAGAATGTCCCTTACATTGGTGATCAGTGGGAAGAATGTATCTTACATTGGTGATCAGTGGGAAGAATGTCCCTACATTGGTGGTCAGTGGGAAGAATGTCCCTTACATTGGTGATCAGTGGGAAGAATGTCCCTTACATTGGTGGTCAGTGGGAAGACTGTCCCTTACATTGGTGATCAGTGGGAAGAATGTCCCTACATTGGTGGTCAGTGGGAAGAATGTCCCTACATTGGTGGTCAGTGGGAAGAATGTCCCTTACATTGGTGGTCAGTGGGAAGAATGTCCCTTACATTGGTGGTCAGTGGGAAGAATGTCCCTTACATTGGTGGTCAGTGGGAAGAATGTCCCTTACATTGGTGGTCAGTGGGAAGAATGTCCATTACATTGGTGATCCATGGGAAGAATGTCCCTTACAGTGCATTGATAACGTATTCATATTCCTTGAAATGTTCCACATTTTGTCATGGTACAACCAAAAACATAAATTTATTTTATTGGGATTTTATATGATAGACCAACACAAAGTGGCACATAATTGTAAAGTGGAAGGAAAATGATAAATGGTTTTTAAACTTTTTTACAAATATATGTAAAAAAAGTGTGGCATGCATTTGTATTCAGCCCCCTTTACTCTGATACCCCTAACTAAAATTTAGTGGAACCAATTGCCTTCAGAAGTCACCTAATTAGTAAATAGAGCCGACCTGTGTATAATTTAATCTCAGAATAAATACAGCTGTTCTGTGAAGCCCTCAGAGGTTTGTTAGAGAACCTTAGTGAACAAACAGCATCATGAAGGCCAAGGAACACACCAGACAGGTCAGGGATAAAGTTGTGGAGAAGTTTAAAGCAGGGTTAGGTTATAAAAAAACATCCCAAGCTTTGAACATCTCATGGAGCTCTGTTCAATCCATCATCTGAAAATGGAAAGAGTATGGCACAACTGCAAACCTACCAAGACATGGCCGTCCACCTAAACTTACAGGCCGGACAAGGAGAGCATTCATCAGAGAAGCAGCCAAGAGGTCCATGGTAACTCTGGGGGAGCTGCAGAGATCCACAGCTCAGGTGGGAGAATCTGTCCACAGGACAACTATTAGTCATGCACTCCACAAATCTGCCCTTTATGGAAGAGTGGCAAGAAGAAAGCCATTGTTGAAAGAAAGCCATAATAAGTCCCGTTTGCAGTTTGCGAGAAGCCATGTGGAGGACACAGCAAACATGTGGAAGAAGGTGCTCTGGTCAGATGAGACCAAAATTGAACTCTTTGGCCTAAAAGAAAAACGCTATGTGTGGGGGAAAACTAACACTGCACATCAACCCTGAACACACCATCCCCACCGTGAAACATGGTGGTGGCAGCATCATGTTGTGGGGGATGCTTTTCTTCAGCAGGGACAGGGAAGCTGGTCAGAGTTGATGGGAATGGAGCCAAAGACAGGGCAATCTTAGAAGAAAAGTGAAAAAATAAATCAATACTAAATTGATTAAACCGCGCTCCCTAGTTAGCTTATTGAAGTGCAAACGTGTGATTAATTCCAACAATATCGGCAAAACACCAACATAAGCAAAAATATATATATAAAGTCCAACACCAAGTTGTAATATATATTGTGTGTCCAACAATAGTGAATAATATGAATTCAAATAATAAAATGCATCATGGTCTTTAAATTCTTGATGAGCAGTAAGAAAAGTGACTGTAGATCTTCCACCACCATCACCTGCCACACATCCTACTCACCAAACTTCCATGACCCCTATTACAGGTAGTCAAGAGCGCTTATGGATAATGCCAGCAGAAGTGATCACGGCCCCGGTAACAGTCCAAACGCACATCCGACCTCCAGGACACCCCCACCAAGTAAATACAGATGCTTGTAGATGTTGCCAATAGTAGGATTTTTAAAACAGCTTACCTGTAAAATCCTTTTCTTGGAGTACATCACGGGACACAGAGCAGCATAGTCATTACTATGTGGTTATATAGAATTACCTTCAGGTGCTGGCACTGGCAACTTCCAAAACAGGAAGTACCCTCCCCTATATAAGCCCCTCCCATCCGGGAGCACCTCAGTTTTGTAGCAAAGCAATACGTGTCCCCAAAAGAGGGGTGGGAGCTCTGTGTCCCGTGATGTACTCCAAGAAAAGGATTTTACAGGTAAGCTGTTTTAAAAATCCTACTTTCTTGTTCATACATCACGGGACACAGAGCAGCATAGTCATTACTATGTGGGACGTCCCAAAGCAATGCCAAATGAGGGGGGGGATACACCATACATAAGCTGGGCGCTATCAGGCATGAGGATCTTTTGCGGCCTGCAACACACTGCGCCCAAAGGCGACATCCTCCTGACTTCTAACGTCCACCTGGTAGAACCTAGTAAACGTGTGCACTGAAGACCATGTTGCGGCCTTACAAATTTGAGCCAGGGAGGCCTGGTGATGCACTGCCCATGAAGTTCCAACTGCTCTCGTGGAGTGCGCCCTAACTTTGAACGGAGGCGGTCTACTTCTCAAGCCATAGGCTTGTATTATGACCTGTCGAATCCACTTGGCTAAAGTAGATTTTGATGCTGCCTGACCCTTTCTGGGGCCTTCCGGCAGAACAAACAAAGAATCCGTTCTACGAATCTGAGCAGTGGCTTTTAGATAAGCTTTAACTGCTCTTACTACATCCAAAGAATGCAATAACTTTTCCTCTACCGAGCTTGGTTTGGGGAAAAAAGAAGGAAGAACCACATCCTGGTTCAAGTGAAACCCCGATACCACCTTAGGAAGAAAGGCTGGGTGAGGGCGTAATACTACTCTGTCCTTATGAATAACCAGATATGGCTCTTTACAGGACATGGCGGCTAATTCCGACACTCTTCTAGCCGAGCATATGGCTACTAAAAATATAAATTTTCTGGTGAGTAGAACCAAGGAAATGTGCCGCAAAGGTTCAAATGGCTGCTTCTGCAGAACCGACAGAACCAAATTTAGATCCCATGGGCATATGGGAGCTTTAATCGGTGGAATAATACGAGTCACACCTTGCATAAAGGATTTGACAAGTGAATGCATAGCCAGGGGCCTTTGAAATAGTATTGATAAGGCCGAAACCTGGCCCTTGATAGTACTTAAGGCAAACTTCCTGTCTACAGCCCACTGCAGGAAGTCCAGAATTCTGCCTATAACGTACTTACGTGGATGCCATTTTCTGGCCTCGCACCAAGTGATGTACGCCTTCCAAACTCTATAGTAGATCTGCCTGGATACAGGCTTCCTGGCATTGATTATAGTTGATACCACAGAGTTAGAGAGACCTCTCTTCTTTAGGATGTGGGATTCAATAGCCAGGCCATTAAACTTAGAGTTAGTAAGGAAGGGTGGTATATCGGTCCTTGCGAAAGCAGGTCCGGTCGACGTGGAAGGGTCCAAGGACTCCCCACAGACATTTTGATGATCTCCGCGTACCAGGCCCTTCGGGGCCACGCTGGAGCCACCAGGATCACCGGCTTCTTTCCCAACCTGACTCTGCGAAGGAGTCGAGGCAACAATTGTAGCGGAGGGAATGCATATATCAGTCTGAACTGATCCCAAGGGAACACCAGAGCATCCGCGCCGCAAGCGAGGGGATCCCTTGTCCGGGAGACAAATCTGTCCACCTTTGCGTTGAATCTGGATGCTAGCAGATCTACATCCGGTGTTCCCCACCGCTGACATACTGCTCGGAAGACCTTGGGATGAAGGGACCATTCCCCTGGGCATAACTGTTGGCGACTCAGAAAGTCCGCCTTCCAATTCTCCACCCCTGGAATGAAGACAGCTGATATACATGGGACATGCTTTTCTGCCCATTCCAGGATGTGACTTACTTCCCTCTGGGCTGCACGACTCCTGGTGCCTCCCTGATGATTGATATATGCCACTGCTGTGGCATTGTCTGATTGATTCTGACAGGGGACCCTTGGAGTCTGGATGTCCAGGCTACTAGGGCATACCGGGCTGCTCGTATCTCTAAGAGATTGATGGGCAGGGTTCTTACTAAATTTTACCATCTGCCCTGGAGAGACCATTGCTCCAGTACTGCCCCCCCAGCCTATAAGGCTGGCATCTGTAGTGACCACCTTCCAGGATATCGGACTGAAGGGTTTTCCCTTCTGGAGATTCTGGGGGATCAACCACCAGCAGAGACTCTTCCGAACGGAAGGGGACAAAGCCATCGGGAAGTCTAGAGCCTGAATCTTTCCGTTCCAGGCTGACAATATGGCCCTCTGTAAATTCCTTGAGTGGAATTGGGCGTATGGCACAGCTTCAAATGATGCTACCATCTTTCCTAGCAGCCTCATGCACAGGCGTATGGACGGCTGTCTTTTTGCACAAAGCAGACGGACCAAGCCCCTCAGAGAGGATACCTTGTCTAGAGGTAAGAAAATCTTCCTCTGGTCTGAATCCAGCCGTAGCCCTAGATATACCAGGTTTTTCACTGGCTGTAGGGCTGACTTGTCCAGGTTGATGACCCAACCGTGAGATTCTAGATACTTGATTGTATCGACAATTACCACTTCTAGCTTGGCAACTGAGTGGTCCATCAACAACAGGTCGTGTAGGTATGCCATTATCGTTACACCTCGTGTACTTAGATCGGCCAACAGTGGGGCCAGAATTTTTGTGAACACTCGTGGTGCTGTGGCCAGACCGAATGGTAAGGCTCTGAACTGAAAATGGCGCCCTTCTACTGCAAAGCGTAGAAATTTTTGATGACCTGGAAAGATGGGAACATGCAAGTAAGCATCTTTGATGTCGATCGAAGCTAACCATTCCTCCCCCTGTAGGGCAGCGGTGACCGATCGGATCGACTCCATCCGGAAGGACCGGACGTTTAGAAATTTGTTTAGACTCTTTAGGTCCAATATGGGTCTTATGTCCCCGTTTGGTTTCGGGACTGTGAAAAGGTTTGAGTAGAAACTTAACCCCCACTCTTCCATAGGAACCTCCATAATTACTCCTTGGAGCAATAGTTGTTCTAACGCCACTAGGAGACACCTTCTTTTCAGAGGGTCTTTTGGCATGCCTGACCACATAAAATGGGAAGGAGGAGACTCTTTTAACTCCAACTTGTATCCCCGAGTTACTGCGGAGAGCACCCATCTGTCTTTGATCGTCTCCCGCCAGGTCTCTGTGAACAACTGAAGTCTTCCCCCCACCCGTTTGAGTGGGGGCAGCCCTTCATAGGCTTGACTTGGAGGCTGGTTTAGTACCTCTTCGGATCCAGGGCTTTTTATTACCCTGTGACTGTCCCTGATTTTTACCTCCTGAGTTTGACCGAGGAGGCCGTCGGAACTGCTTAGTAGCAGACGTCCCAGGGATAGGAGAGGTAGTCCTCTTAAAAGACGGACCCCTAGACCTCTTTTTAATCGGTAAGAGAGTACTTTTACCACTGGAAATCTTCTGGATATATTTATCCAGGTCTTCGCCAAAAAGGCGTTCTCCATGAAATGGGAAGCTAACTAAGAGCTTCTTACAGGGAGCCTCAGCAGACCAGTTCTTGAGCCACAGAAGCCTACGCATATGTACCAAAGACAGTGTGAGGCGGGAGGCCTGATGGATAGAATCCTTGATGGCGTCAACCGCAAAGCATAATGCTCTAGGCAGATCAGCCAGAGCCTGGGCCTGCTGGTCTGGCAAATCCCTCAGGACCATTTTCATTTGATCCTTTAAAGCTTGGCAGACCCCAATAGCTGCCACTGCTGGCTGTGTAACAGCCCCTGCTGTGGAAAAAGCAGATTTTAATAAAGATTCCAATTTTTTATCTACTGGATCTTTGAACATTTGAACATTATCTACTGGACATGTCAGTGATTTGTTCACAGAAGAAATGGCTGCGTCCACCGTAGGAACATTCCATCTCTGGGTGAATTTTTCCTCCATGGGATAGATCACCTGAAATTTCTTAGGTGGAACAAATAGTTTATCAGGATGTTCCCAGTCCTGGTATATAAGTCCTTCCAATAATGGATGAATTGGAAAGGAGCAATTAATCTGGGGAGCTTTTAGCGACCCCAACGAGGAGACAGCAGTAGTTGATGGTTCAACAAGAGGCATTTTAAATGCAGATCGAACCATGTCAGTTAGGGTCTGGACCCACAATCTTTCAGTCTGTGATGCTGAAAATGGTTCATCGACTGTCGATTCCTCAAAAACAGAGTTAACCTCCTCCTGATCCCCTTCAGGTAGGTCAGTCCCTTCCTGGGACTGTTGCTCTGCCAACAGGCACTCTAATGGAGGGGATGGAGATCTGGCGCGCTTTCTTTCCTGTAGAGAAGAAGCGATCAATGCTGCCAATCTCTGCTCCAATCCCTCCAGAGTTGAGGCAAAAACCTCCTCTGTTATATATGCAGGAGCAGGTGGACTGAGGACAGCCGCAGTACCTGGCACTCCCGGGGGTTCCTTATGGGTATTAACCTCTGATTTCTCAGGGGAGGAAGGTGCAGATGACTGCTCCAGATCCTCAGAGCCCGATGGAGACCCCCTACACTTCCTGAGAGGTATATCTCGGAGTTTTTTAGGCGGCATATTCCTTAGTTCAAAGCTGAGGTATTCCAGCCGCAATACACCCCTTTACTGAAATAGTCTAATGCAATTTGCTGCTATGTACATCAGTGGGTGTCTACTAATGCGTCTTTCTGGGGATGCCTGTATCAACCGCCCGCTGTAAGCCCCTATACCATGCTACCAGCTCCTTTTCATGCTCTGTGTCCATAGCAAGCAGCGTGGACTGAGTCCTTTTATCTTGCTGGGACGCCCGCACATGCGCAGAAGCGCTGGGCGCACAGAGCGCGTCATCCGCCAGGCTCCGCCCCCTTTTTTGAAGCTAAATCTTATAAAAAGAAAGCGTGTGTGCGCGCGCATGCACGTGTACGCTCTTGGCGCCATGTAGGGAGAGGAGCCAGGGTCCCTGTTTCACCAGGACTCGGGGATGGAAGGAAACTACTTGGCAGCATGACAGAGGAATGCAGCTTCCCTGATAGAGAGCTCACTCATCTGCCTGGACTTTCACCATGGAAGGAATAGTCCCAAGAAAAAAAGACGTTCCACAGCGGCCTCTAGTGGACAAACACAGGTACCGCACTTTGTCTTTTTTTTTTTTTTTTTTTTAAACCCCCTTTATGAAAAACATTTCTAGGTTTACAGTTTTTAAAACTTCCTTATGAAAAGACATTTCTAGGATTTCTTAGGCATATACAGCTATTAGCGGGAATACCTATAAGTAACAGGCAGAAAGACATATTAGGCTTGGGGGTCCCCTCAATAGAACCAAGTTCCTGAGGGGCCCCCACTTACCTTTTCCCCGCCGCAGGACTTTGTTTGGTCCACAGAAGCCCAAACTTCACCTCTCACGGCAGGCATTGTACTAGACCTTCAGGGACCGGGTTCCCAAGGATTCCACTCCCCTGGACCTGTATAGCACCCTGCACAGATAGCCTCTTGGTTTTGGGTATGACCAGAGCTCTGGATCCCAGGGTCCAGCCCTCCTAAGAGAGGCATTACAGGCAAAACCCTGCTCTTCTCTGCAAGGCCCGGGTACCGACCGTTTAGCTATGAAGCTTTTTTGGTCGGATCCGGAATAGCTTGCGAAGGCCCAGAGAACCTGTACACAAGCCTAGATGAATACATGTTAACCTTGGCCAACACCTTAGACACTGGCAAAAAAACTGAGGTACTCCCGGATGGGAGGGGCTTATATAGGGGAGGGTACTTCCTGTTTTGGAAGTTGCCAGTGCCAGCACCTGAAGGTAATTCTATATAACCACATAGTAATGACTATGCTGCTCTGTGTCCCGTGATGTATGAACAAGAAAGGGAAGTTTTCACGTCCCCAGAAAAAGCGATTCAAAAAAGGTGTCCAGTGGTCAATCGAAAAAGATAAAAGAAAGGGCTTCCATGGTGAAGTATATCACGGTTTATTGCAAAAAATCTGTTTAAAAACAGGGTATATTTGAAATATATTTAAACTTTGAAAAACATTTTTTATTTAAAGTGGTTGTAAACACCAATTTAAAAAAAAACCTGCAAGACAAAGGCATAATGAGCTAGTATGACTAGCATACTAGCTCATTATGCATTACTTACCTTAGATCAAAGCCCACAAAGCCGTCCCCATCTCCCTCTCCGGCCGCAGACATCTCTCCGTGAGGTTACTTACGGTTATCGCCGCTCCGGCGCTGTGATTGGCCAGAGCGGCGAAGACATCACTCCGTGCATGCGCGCGGGAGCCGTCAAAGCCGGCAGATCCCAAACACCTACAGGTAAGCCTTAATCTAGGCTTAGCTGTAGGTGAAAGTTGTAATGGAGGGTTTACTTCTATTTTAACTCTTATTTAAATACTGCCATCTTGTGGATGGAAAACAAAGGGCAGGAAATGTATTTAATTTATGTAGCACACAGAATCCCTAGCCTTACCTCTACAAGGCGGGACACACCATACCACAATGCCCAGGTTCCTTTTTGAATAAGAGGGTGAGCGGTGTTCTGAATTGTTGGGTCCTGCAGCGAGTTACCTCCTTTCGGCTGGTTCTTGTCCCTAGAGTGTAGGGAAAAGTCTGTTGTTTGTGTATCAATAAAGCCAATGTCCAGACCAGATTAAACCTCAATGAAGGAAGGTTTATTTTCTATATGCTTGGAAAGTTGGAGATGAAGAATAAAGTAAAAGGGAGGCAGGTTCAGGCACATGGCACTTAATCAGCACTTAGTATCACCACTCAATCCCGAGTGGGCTTTGCTCCCCGGATAGTCCCCTCTCACAGTCCTAGCAGCCGGAGTGATGCACGAACTTCACTTGAACTTCCTAGGGATACGATCAGAACCCAGTTTTCCTAGTTCCAAACTTCCCAGCTCTTGTAACATTAGGGCAGAGATGCCCATTGAAGCACGTTACAAGGCCTGTGGCGGAATTGTGGAATCCCTCTGTAGGTGACCAGGCCTCATCCGAGGCGGTGACTCCCTTCAACGGTAACCCTGGCTCCCTCTCCAGAACGGGTCACCCTCAGGTGCCCTGGAACTCCTCTTTCGGGGGTAGGCCAGCTAAAGGTGCTGAGCCTACATGAAGAGATGCAGCCCCAGGCTAAAGGTGCCTGAGACCGATACACCCATACGCACTCCCACTCCCATGAGGCGCAGGCGGACTGCTTCTCGGTACTGCTCCTCAGTACCCCTCCTACTCCTCCTCCTAAAATGGCGTCTGCCCCATAAAGCAGTGCGGGGATGCAATGCACTTTGAGAGGACAATTGCACTGCGGGTACCATAGTCTTATTATCTACTTATGTCAATGGAGTCCCGTTCTCCAGGTACCACAAGTTCCACAATGCATTGCTTCACAAGGTTAATGACAGTCTTATATTACACCACAAACCGCCACCCCGCTACATTTAAAAGTGCAAAAAGGCTAATTGAGCCATCTAGTGGCAAGAAAGAGGAATGGATTCAAATAAACTGGATGTCCCCTTTACAGGATAAAATACAAACATACATTCTTAATAATTAGATAAGTAGCTATTTAAATCAATATCTACATTTATTCCAGCAGGAGTGAGAGTATTTAATTTATAGATCCATTCCGTTTCGTTCTTTGATATTTTCTGGATCATATTCCCTGCCATCCAATCAGTATCCATTTTGTCAGTCCCAATTTTTTTTGCCAAACTAGGGTCCCTGTTATGGTATATCCTGAAATGGTTAGAGAGACTGTCATTTGGGAACCCTTTTTTAATATTATTTAGATGTTCATTGATGCGAATACACAGGTTCCTTTTTGAGCATCCCACGTATTGCAACCCGCATGGGCAAGTGATAAGGTAGGTTACATGGGTCGATTTACATGTAATAAATTTGTCAATAGTATTTTCACTACCTGTGCTAAATGAAGAAAATTTAGAAACTTTTCTGTCATTATTCCTAGTCAACTTGCATGCTTTACATTTTACAATAACAATAATAGAAGCCTATTACATCCAGGAAAGTGCCGATTTTCTTTGGAGGGTTCAGCACATTAGGAGCTAGTTTATTTCTTAAATTAGGTGCACGCCGATAAATAAATTTAGGGTGGCTAGGCAACAATTTTGATAAAGTTTTATCTCTTAATAACAGTGGCCAATGTTTTAAAATGACGTTCTCCAGACTTTTATAGTCCCGGCTAAAATTAGTCAGAAAGCTATAAATTCGGGATCCAATTGCTTTTTAGGTTTATCTTCCAAAAGTGTCTTTCTGTCTATATTCATGGTCTGTGTTTGAATGGACTTAAGATCTTGTTCACCATATCTCTTTTCTTTAAATTTGCCAAATATGATCTCTGACTGTTGTAGATAGTCCGACATATTATCGCAATTATGCCTGACGCCCCATACACACTATCAGTTTTCTTGCAGGTTTTTCTCTTCAGGTTTACCAAAACCATGTAGTGCAAGGGCCTGCCTGATTGCATACGAATTGAAACTCTTAAGGTTTGACCTCATATTAGATGGTTTTGGTAAACCTGAAGAGAAAAACCTGCAAGAAAACTGATAGTGTGTATGGGGCTTTATTCTCATTAATTGTCCTTTTGGGACCCCACTAAGCCATCTAGGGTGGTGACAACTTGCCATGGGGATATAACTGTTTCTGTCGGTTTCCTTGAAATGAATTCTGGTTGTGATGCGCCCATTAGCTTTGACCAAAACCAGATCAAGGAAACTAATTTCAAATAAATCCCAGTTTCCTGTAAATTTAAATCCAAAACAATTATTATTAATGTTACTCAGAAAGGCATCCAATGAATCCACTATGCCATTCCAGAGAATAACAACATCATCGATGTACCTTTTATATAAAGCAATTTAGGGTATAGGAACTCCAAAAATGCTATGCTCCTCCCACAAACTCATTAGTATATTTGCTACGCTGGGAGCGTATTTCGCTCTTATCGCCACTCCTTTGATTTGCATGATCCCTCATACTAAAAATAATTATTGGACATGGTTAAATCCAAAGCCTCAATCAGGAACCATTTTTGTTCCCTCTTGGGGTCAGATTTAGAATCAAGAGCTCTTTTCGAAGTTACTAGGACATCTTGTTGTATAAGATTGGTGTAAAGCGATTCGACATCGATGACAACAGTTAACATGTTATCCTGTCCTGTAAAAAACATTTTGCTGAAAAACCTATTACTAACACCCCTACTATTGAACATAATTGTAAAAATAGTGGGTTGAAAAATCAGTCAGTAGTGAAGCCTAAGAAATCATCCAACCACTTTTTGGAGACATTCAAAATAATGGTAGAACAGGACATTAGACTGATAAAAACTAAAAAGGAGAAGAGAAAAGGCAACATACAAAAAGGAATTGAGGTGCTAGAAAAAATAAGAAATATAGCTATTATACCTGCGGACAAAGGGGGGGGGGCATTGTGGTTTTAAAGAAAGAGGATTATATTAAAGAACTTAATAGGTTGGTGGGTGACACTAATACTTACAAGAAAATGAAAGGGGACACCACCAAGAAACTCAAAGCCTCCCTAAAAGAAATTGTACAAGTGGCCAAAGATAAAGGAATTCTTAGTAAGAAAGAGGGAAGATACCTTATTCCCAATGCACCAAAGCTTCCCGTTATCTATCAATTACCGAAAATACACAATAATCTTGAACATCCGCCGGGTAGGCCAATTATCAGTGGCATTAACTCAATTTTTTCTAGAATAGGTGAATATGTTGATTACTTTTTACAGCCTAATGTCCAGACATTTCCCTCCTATTTAAGAGACAGTAAGCATCTCATGAATTTATTAAGAGACGTTTCAGTACAGGATGACATGTTAATTGTTACCATCGATGTCGAATCGCTTTACACCAATCTTATACAACAAGATGTCCTAGTAACTACGAAAAGAGCTCTTGATTCTAAATCCGACCTTAAGAGGGAACAAAAACAGTTCCTGATTGAGGCTTTGGATTTAGCCATGTTCAATAATTATTTTTGGCATGAGGGATCATGCTTAAAGCATATCAAAGGAGTGGCGATGGGAGCGAAATACGCTCCCGGCGTAGCAAATATACTAATGAGTTTGTGGGAGGAGCGTAGCATTTTTGGAGTTCCTATACCCGAAATTGCTTTATATAAAAGGTACATCAATGATGTTGGTATACTCTGGAGAGACACAGTGGATTCATTGGATGCCTTTCTGAGTAACCTTAATAATAATTGTTTTGGATTGAAAATCACAGGAAACTGGGATTTATTTGAAGTTAGTTTCCTTAATCCGGCTTTGGTCAAAGCTAATGGGCGCATCACAACCAGAACTAATTTCAAGGAAACCAACAGAAACAGTTATATCCCCATGGCAAGTTGTCACCACCCTAGATGGCTTAGTGGGGTCCTAAAAGGACGATTAATGAGAATAAGGCATAACTGCGATAATATGTGGGACTATCTACATCAGTCAGAGATCATACTTGGCAAATTTAAGGAAAATGGATATGGTGAACAAGACCTTAAGTCCATTCAAACACAGACTATGAATATGGACAGAAAGACACTTTGGAAGATAAACCTAAAAAGCAATTGGATTCAGAATTTACAGCTTTTCTGACTAATTTTAGCCGGGACTATAAGAGTCGGTAGAAGGTAATTTTAAAACATTGGCCACTGTTATTAAGAGATAAAACTTTATCAAAATTGTTGCCTAGCCGCCCTAAATTTATTTATCGGCGTGCACCTAATTTAAGAAATAAACTAGCTCCTAATGTGCTGAACCCTTCAAAGAAAATCGGCACTTTCCTGGACGTAATAGGTTTTTGTTATTGTAAGAAATGTAAAGCATACAAGTTGACTAGGAATAATGACAGAAAAGTTTCTAAATTTTCTTCATTTAGCACAGATAGTGAATATACTATTGACAAATTTATTACGTGTAAATCGACCCATGTAACCTACCTTATCACTTGCCCATGCGGGTTGCAATACGTGGGACGCACAAAAAGGAACCTGTGTATTCACCGCAATGAACATCTAAATAATATTAAAAAAGGGTTCCCAAAACACAGTCTCTCTAACCATTTCAGGATATACCATAACAGGGACCCTAGTTTGGCAAAAAAAATGGGATTGACAAAATGGATACTGATTGAAGGGGAGAGTATATGATCCATAAAATATCAAAGAATGAAACGGAATGGATCTACAGATTAAATACACTCATATATTTTTGCTTATGTTTGTGTTTTGCCGATATTTTTGGAATCAATCACATGTTTGCACTTCAATAAGCTGACTAGGGAGCGTGGTTCAATCAATTTAGTATTGATTTATTTTTTCACTTACCTTTTTTCTACAACGAGCTGCTCCCATTATTATTATTATTTTCTATTATTATTCACATTATTTACTTTTATCTTTTTTCTATTTTTGCGCTGGTTTGGGACAAAAAAAACCCTCATACGCATTCTGTCAATCTTAGAAGAAAACCTGTTAGAGTCTGCAAAAGACTTGAGACTGGGGCGGATGTACACCTTCCAGCAGGACAACGACCCTAAACATACAGCCAGAGCTACAATGGAATGTTTTAGATCAAAGCATATTCATGTGTTAGAATGGCCCAGTCAAAGTCCAGACCTAAATCTGTGGCAATACTTGAAAATTGCTGTTCACAGACGCTCTCCATCCAATCTGACAGAGCTTGAGCTATTTTGCAAAGATGTGCAAATGTCACGTACCTGACGGTGATGAGCCCGGCCTTGCAGAGGAAGGCCTCCCTTACGGCTCCCACCAGCGGCCCCTGGTAAGGTAACAGCAGGCGCGGAGGTAGGAGGGGTACGAGTGCCTGGCAGGATCAACCAAGGTGAAGGTAGTTCCGCAGACTTGGTAGGCACACTGGAACACAGCAGGTAGAACTGGAATCAGGAACACTCAGCAAACTGGAATCGTTCAGCAGACTGGACCGGAACCAGGAACACAGGAACTCAGCAAACTGGATCAGCTTAGCAGACTGGACCGGAACCAGGAACACAGGAACTCAGCAAACTGGATCAGCTTAGCAGACTGGACCGGAACCAGGAACACAGGAACTCAGCAAACTGGATCAGCTTAGCAGACTGGACCGGAACCAGGAACAGTGAGATTGGTCAGACAAGCCAGGTCGGTTAACTGGCTGGCAGCAAGGTACAGAGGGATCAGACAGAGGAGAGGTCACAACAAGCCAGGGGTCGGATGCAGGCAGAAAACTGGAGAAGTCACAGGCAGGTCGGGTCAAACAAAGGTAAGTCTTCAGATCAGGTTTTCAGGTACTCAACGCTGTAGAGCAGACAGCAGGGACTGTCTGCGATTGACAGGTTTAAATAGCCCCTCTGGCGCCACCTGCAGGGCGGAGCGCACGCAACCGAGAATCAGGAAGACCGGGACGCCTGCTCCATGACATTGCCCCCCCCCAAGGGGCAGCCTCCGGATGCCCATCCGGGCAAACTTCTCAGGGTGAGATCTCTTGAAGGACTGCACCAGGCTTCTAGCATGGATGTTCTCCTCAGGCTCCCAAGAGTTTTATTTGGGTCCGTAGCCCTTCCACTTAATCAGGAATTGGTTCTGGTTATTCCTTCTTCTAAAATCCATAATGGCTTCCACTTCAAATTCCTCCTCCCCGTCTACAATGACAGGATCAGGGAGAGCCGGACTTCGGCCTGGAAATGGGTTGGGAACCGAAGGCTTCAGCAGAGATACATGGAAGACCGGATCGATCTTGAGGGAGTCAGGGAGCTCCAGTTCATAAGCCACTTCATTGATTTTCCTTTTGACAGGAAACGGCCCTAAGAATTTGGGCCCCAGTTTCTTAGAGGGGCATGCCATCCTCAAGTTTAAAGTGGATAACCATACTTGGTCACTGGGTGCCAGCATTAATTCACCCCGTCTCTTCCTGTCAAAAATCGTCTTGTTGTGTTCCTGAGTCTTGGTCATGGTTTCCTGCAGAAGTTGGTTGTTGGATGAAAAGAAGTTCAACTTTTCCTGGACTGCGGGCACCGTACATTCAGGAAGGGAATTGGGCAGGAATGTAGGATGGAAACAGTAATTTGCAAAGAATGGGGACTGCTTGGTAGCGGAATGCGTAGAGTTGTTATAGGCAAACTCGGCCAATGGGAGCAGGGAAACCCAGTCATTCTGAGCGAATGAAGAGAAGCAGCGCAGGTACTGCTCAAGGGTCTGGTTAGTCCTCTCAGTCTGTCTGTTGGTCTGGGGATGGTAAGCGGAGGAAAGTGACAATTCTATCTCCAGAGCCTTGCAGAGGGATCTCCAAAACCGGGAGGTAAATTGTACCCCTCGGTCAGAGACAATATTGGCTGGTACCCCGTGGAGTCTGACGACCTCTCTGATGAACACCTGTGCGGTTTCGGGAGCTGAGGGAGTCTCCTTCATGGGAATGAAATGTGCCATCTTAGATAGACGGTCTACTATCACGAAGATAGTGGTGTGACTCTCAGCCGGAGGCAACTCGACGATAAAGTCGATGGACAGCATTTTCCAGGGTCTGTCTGGGACGGGTAGGGGTCTCAGTAGTCCCCAGGCCTTGGATTTGTAACCCTTGTTTCGGGTACAATCTATGCAAGACTCCACAAACTTCCTACAGTTCTCGCGGAGCCGAGGCCACCAGAAGGTACGCTGTACCAAGTCGGTGGTCTTGGCAACGCCAAAGTGCCCGGCAAGGGCATGGTCGTGGCAGAGTTCCAGTACGGTTATTCTCAGCTCTTCAGGTACATAGATCCTGTTCTGGTACCAAAACAGCCCATCTTTGGCCTGCAATTCCGGTTCGGAGGGGGGTCTCTGCCCAGTGGAGGCTTGCTTGATCCGGGAGAGTAGGTCTTCCTGAAGCAGAAGGAAGTTTCCAGGAGCAAGAATGGTGTCTGGAGGAGAGGTTTCCTTAGACTTATGGAACATCCGAGAGAGGGCATCGGGGCTTAATGTTCTTGGAACCGGGACGGTAAGTGACATGGCAGGAGAACCGGGAGAAGAAAAGCGCCCACCTGGCTTGTCGTGGTTTTAGCCTTTTCGCTGCCTTCAGGTACTCCAGGTTCTTGTGGTCGGTGAATATCAGAATCGGGTGGGCAGCCCCCTCCAACAGATCACGCCACTCCTCTAATGCGGACTTGATCGCCAGCAATTCCTGATCCCCCACGTCGTAGTTCCTCTCTGCCGCAGATAACTTGCGAGAGAAAAAAGCTACTGGGTGGAGCAAGGCCCTGGTCCCCTGCCTTTGGGACAGTATTGCTCCTACCGCAATTTCCGAGGCGTCTACCTCCAGAACGAACGGTAATGAGGAATCTGGGTGCTTCAAGATAGAGGCAGAGGTAAAGAGACCCTTCAGGGCCTCAAAGGCCTTTTGGGCCTCAGGGGACCAGTGGAAACGGATCCCTTGTTTGTTCAGCTGGGTGATGGGTGCGATGATGGCTGAGAACCCTCTGATAAATTTGCGGTAGAAGTTGGCGAATCCAACGAAACGTTGGATCCCCTTCTTGTCCGCCGGGACTGGCCAGTCCAGGATTGCAGCAATCTTTTGAGGGTCCATTTTGATGCCCTCGCTGGAGATAATTAGTCCCAAGAACGATATACTTTCCAGCTCAAATTCACACTTCTCGGCCTTCACATACAGGCCGTGCTGGCGAAGCCGAGCCAACACACTTCTGACGT
The DNA here is from genome assembly GCA_029206835.1 of Rana muscosa. NCBI lineage: Eukaryota > Metazoa > Chordata > Amphibia > Anura > Ranidae > Rana > Rana muscosa. Next base: position 41,653,799 of record JARGYO010000094.1, read on the forward strand.
GCCTGCGGTGGGAATCAAGGGAGGAAGAAAAAATTAGTGTGTCATCCAGGTAGACAATGACAAAGATCTAGGAAGTCCCGGAGTACATCGTTAATGAAATACTGGAAAGTGGCAGGGGCGTTGCACAACCCGAAGGGCATTACCCGGTACTCGAAATGTCCGAATCGGGTGCAGAAAGCGGTCTTCCACTCATCCCCCTCCTTGATGTGGACCAAATTGTAGGCTCCGCGGAGATCAAGTTTGGTAAAAATTATGGCTGTTCCCAGTCTCTGAAATAGTTCCGGTACCAAGGGGAGAGGGTAGCGTTTTTTTACTGTGATTTTATTTAATTCACGATAGTCCACACAGGGTCGAAGGGTATGGTCCTTCTTCTCTACGAAAAAGATGCCTGCACCGGCTGGAGATGTAGACGGACGAATGAACCCTTTCTGTAGGTTTTCATCGATACAGTCTTTTAGTGCCCCCTGTTCTACCTCTGTTAACGGGAAGATCCTGCCAAACGGAATTGCCGCTCCAGGAAGTAGGTCAATGGGGCAATCATAGGCCCGATGAGGTGGTAGAGTCTCTGCCCCTTGTTTGCTAAACACATCAAGAAAGTCATGGTAGACCTCAGGGATGGATTGCCGTATTCCAGCCTCCGTATTGATACATAAGAGGGTGGCCGGCCCAGGGGTTTTGAGTGACCCGCAGGATTGCTGGCAGTAAGGAGAAGAAAAGGTCACCAACCCCGTGGCCCAGTTGATGGTAGGGTTGTGGACCTGTAGCCAAGGTATACCGAGGATCACAGGGAACAATGGGGAAGAGATAATGTCCAGGCGTAAGTATTCTTGGTGGGTTCCGGAGATGGTGGAGATGGTAGCGGGTAAAGGGGTGGTCTCTTGGACCACTGGTCCAGACTTAATGATGGACCCATCAGCCAAATGCACACATAGTCCATGGGTCTTGGTGACAAGAGGGATCTGGTGCTTGATGGTAAAGGCTGAGTCCATAAAGCAGCTGCAAGCCCCGGAATCAATAATGGCGGGTACTTTCAGAGTCCTTCCTGGGAGCTGTAACGAGACAGAGAGAGCAAGGTGAGATGTGGACTTGGCCTGTGGGTTGGTAGTGTCAGAAGATACTGAAAGACACTTACGAAGTTTCAGGGGACAATTTATAACGAAGTACAGGCACAAATTGTTCACTCGGCGACGTTGGCGTTCCTGTTGGGTGAGGGAAGGACGAAGCACTCCGAGCTGCATGGGCTCGGGTATGTCAGATGTAGTGGCTGGAGGTGCAACAGGTGCAACAGGTGCTGGATGCAGATGGCTGGGAGCCCGGGGAAGCATCCAGGTCGGGCGGGAGAAGCCCGTGGACCTCTCAGCCCTTCGTTCCCTGAGACGTCAGTCGATCTGGATTGTTAAGTCAATTCGTGAATTCAGGGTTGGTGGTATGCCAACCCTAGCGAGCTCGTCCTTCAGAGGGTCGGAAAGACCTATGCGGAACTGATGGCGGAGGGCGACGTCGTTCCAACTGGTATCTGCGCTCCACCATCTAAATTCCGCTACGTAGTCCTCTGCTGCTCTGCGCCCCTGCTGAAGGGTGCGCAAGGCGGTCTCTGCGGTTACTGAGAGCTGGGAATCTTCATATAGCTGAGCCATGGCGTCGAAGAAGGCAGTAAGGTTGTTTAATGCCATATCTTTACGTTCAAAGAGACGGTGGGCCCAGCTCTGAGGGTCTCCGGAAAGCAGGGACATCACAAAGCCCACCTTGGTGGCTTCCAAGGAGAAGGTGCGAGGCTGCAGGGCGAAGTAGAGTTCGCAGGAATTACGAAAAACCCTAAACTTGCTTCGATCCCCGAAGAATTTTTCGGGTGTAGGGACCCTGGGTTCCGGAGGAAGCATGACAACTGTGGGTGAGGATCCTGCCCCAGCAGTGGAGGTAGAGGTATGGGACCCCCCTTGGGCTCCAGAGGGGTTGGAGAGGACCCGCACTTGTTCTTCCAGATGGGTGTAGCCTTGCTGGAGGTTCTTGACCGCTTCAGCCAATCCTGCCAGGTGCCGACATAGTTCCTCCATAGGTGAGGCTCCCTGCTCGGGCTCAGACATGGCTGTCTGCTACTGTCACGTACCTGGCGGTGATGAGCCCGGACTTGCAGAGGAAGGCCTCCCTTACGGCTCCCACCAGCGGCCCCTGGTAAGGTAACAGCAGGAGCGGAGGTAGGAGGGGAACGAGTGCCTGGCAGGATCAACCAAGGTGAAGGTAGTTCCGCAGACTTGGTAGGCACACTGGAACACAGCAGGTAGAACTGGAATCAGGAACACTCAGCAAACTGGAATCGTTCAGCAGACTGGACCAGAACCAGGAACACAGGAACTCAGCAAACTGGATCAGCTTAGCAGACTGGACCGGAACCAGGAACACAGGAACTCAGCAAACTGGATCAGCTTAGCAGACTGGACCGGAACCAGGAACACGGGAACTCAGCAAACTGGATCAGCTTAGCAGACTGGACCGGAACCAGGAACACAGGAACTCAGCAAACTGGATCAGCTTAGCAGACTGGACTGGAACCAGGAACACAGCAAACTGGATCAGCTTAGCAGACTGGACCGGAACCAGGAACAGTGAGATTGGTCAGACAAGCCAGGTCGGTTAACTGGCTGGCAGCAAGGTACAGAGGGATCAGACAGAGGAGAGGTCACAACAAGCCAGGGGTCGGATGCAGGCAGAAAACTGGAGAAGTCACAGGCAGGCCGGGTCAAACAAAGGTAAGTCTTCAGATCAGGTTTTCAGGTACTCAACGCTGTAGAGCAGACAGCAGGGACTGTCTGCGATTGACAGGTTTAAATAGCCCCTCTGGCGCCACCTGCAGAGCGGAGCGCGCGCAACCGAGAATCAGGAAGACCGGGACGCCTGCTTCTGGCAGGATCTCCATGACAGCAAAGCTGGTAGAGACATCCCCAAAAAGACTTGCAGCAGTAATTGCAGCGAAAGGTGGTTCTACAAAGTATTGAATCAGGGGGGCTGAATACGCCACACTTTTTCACATATTTATTCGTAAAAAAAATTGAAAACCATTTATCACTGTTGGTCTATCACATAATATCCCAATGAAATACATTTACGTTTTTGGTTGCAACATGACAAAATGTGGAAAATTTCAACATGTATGAATACTTGTTCAAGGCACTGTACATTGGTGATCAGTGGGAAGAATGTCCCTTACATTGGTGGTCAGTGGGAAGAATGTCCCTTACACTGGTGATCAGTGGGAAAAATGTCCCTTACATTTGTGGTCACTGGGAAGAATGTTCCTTACTTTGGTGGTCAGTGGGAAGAATTCCCCTTACATTGGTAATCAGTAGGAAGAATGTTCCTTACATTGGTGGTCAGTGGGAAGAATGCTCCTTACATTCGTGATTAGTGGGAAGAATGTCTCTTACATTGGTGATCAGTGGGAAGAATGTCTCTTACATTGGTGGCCAGTGGGAAGAATGTCTCTTACATTGGTGGCCAGTGGGAAGAATGTCCCTTACATTGGTGGTCAGTGGGAAGAATGTCCCTTACATTGGTGGTCAGTGGGAAGAATGTCCCTTACATTGGTGATCAGTGGGAAGAATGTTCCTTACATTGGTGATCAGTGGGAGGAATGCTTCTTACATTGGTGATGAGTGGGAAGAATGTTCCTTACATTGATGGTCAGTGGGAAGAATGTCCCTTACATTGGTGATCAGTGGTAAGAATGTCACTTACATTTGTGAATAGTGGAAATAATGTTTCTTACATTGGTGGTCAGTAGGAAGAAAGCTCCTTACATTGGTGATCAGTGGGAAGAATGTCCTTTACATTGGTGATCAGTGGGAAGAATGTCCCTTACATTGGTGATCAGTGAGAAGAATGTTCCTTACATTGGTGATCAGTGGGAAGAATGATCCTTATATTGGTGATCAGTGGGAAGAATGCTCCTTACATTGGTGGTCACCATCAGTTGCAGGGGTTCTCTTGTCTTGCATCTTTCCCAGCTGTCAACAAAGTGACCTAGTGTCAAGTTTCTATGGTAGCAGGGAACAGCCTCCCCCTATCCATGCGTCCGGCCCCTTGCAGGATGCCGGGTGCATAGATTCCAATTGGGCGGTTTGAAGCACCTGTTTAGAGCCAGAGGCTCTAATAGGCTTCAAAATAGGGTGGGCTCCAGACGCAGAGCATTGCGTCCAATGTAAGGAGCATTAGTGAATTAATATTCACTATTGTCACACTGATCCTCCTCCCGACCAATCAGGAAGCAGGTCTGAGACCCGTCACCCGATTGGCTGAAAGGACAGGCGATCCTATTGGAGGCCTAGGAGGAGAGGAGGAGACGCATGGCGGAAGCGAGGAGGAGGAGAAGACACAGGAGCCCAATGCCCACTGCTGCCTGATGCCTGTCGATGCCCGCCGCTGCCTGATGCCTACTGCTGCCTGATGCCAGATGCCCATCACTGCCCACCACTACCATCTGTGCCTGCCACTTAGCTGGAGTAAGTGCCGGAGGACCGACCGGCAGACAGTGAGCGGGGGGTGGTGGTTGTTGTTGTTTGCTGCCCTCCCCTCAAAAAAACACCAGTCGCCACTGTATGGTAGTGAGCCCTTGTGGAAGGCCAACTTGGGGTTCCCCATGGTGCGAAGTCTAAGCCCAAGCCTGCTTCTAGTGGGAATAGCCTGACAGCAGACTGGAACCAGGTCGCGGCCCCCAAATATGCCCAGCCGAAGATGCGGAGACCACTCGCATGTGCAGAGTACAGCTGGAAGGACACAGAAGAGGATCCAGGAAACAAGCCAAGTTTAGGGCGGGCAGAAGGCAGGCAAAACCAGTATGTAGCACCCCTTAGCATTGCTAGATGGCTACAAGCTTTTGCTAGTATAGGTAAATTTGTGCAGGCTTGGCTGGCAGCCAAGCCTGTGTGTTTTTTTTTTCCTGGGTTGGGCAGAGATCCAAGGAGGGCTGGGTGACTCACAGACAGCATCACTGAGACCCCCTCCTTCTTCTAGAAGAATGGGAGGTGAAGTAAGGTGGAGCTCTCTGGAGTGTTCTGAGGGCCCTGACCAATCCCCAACAGATAGTTGGCAGGGGGAAGGCCCCCTCAAATACTTAGGGTCAGCCCAGCTTAGGAGGAGAGTTCGGGTGGTAGCTGGAGATGGAGTGTTGACTGTCGGAGGCCTTTGGGAGTAGCTCCTAGTCTGGGGGAGGGGGTGAACTCAGGCCTAGGCTCGGGTGCAGACGGGACCCTTCTCATGACACACGGGGAGATCCTGACCAGGAGGCATGGGAGCAAGTAGTGGACAGCAGGAGGACACTTCTGGGCAAATCTCCAGGGAGGAAGACAGCCAGGTGGGCTGGTGAGTGACACAGAGAGGCAGCTTGAGAGGACTGGGAAAGAGCGGTGTGCCTGGCTATGCAGGGTGGGGTATTCCATTCACCAGCGGCTCCTACGGGGGTAGCGCTACTAGTAGATGAATCCAGGGTCAGTACCCAGGAAGTCAGACACAGAATACAAGTGTAACGGGGGTTTAAATTTAGGGGGATACACCTGGGTGGTAGTATGACCCAGGTGTGTATAAATCATAAAAGGATTTAGACCATTTAAATCGTGGAGGACTTGGTGGTGTACTATTCTCCTTGGCCTGTGGGTGGCGGTGTTACCACGGATCAGGGTAGAATCACTGCCGCAGTGCTGTCCTTTTTGTCCCGTTCCGGCGGTGGTACAGCGGGGGCGGAGAACCTGCTGTGGCATCACGGGAGGGGATAAAGGGGAAAGATGCCCTCGCCACGAGGTCTTGTCGAGCGCGCGCCCAGGCACCTTAGGCCTGGGTGCGGGCGGTCCGGAGTTCCAGCCCAGGTGCCCTAGGCCTGGTCGGAGCGGAGTTGGCGTCCATCCCAGGCACCTTAAGCCTGGGGTGAGGTACTACACCGGAAGCCTGGGGCCCAGTGACTTCGACTGGGCTCCGCAAGGGCGGATGAGTCCGAGGGACCCTGAGGGGGATGGGGCCCATGTCTGAGGTGAGGAGGCCGGAGAGGTTACCCGTCTGAAGAGTCCGGAGCAGCATCAACCCGGTGACGGAGGGGCCTCTGGTAACTCCCTTGGAGGGACATCTTCCCCCTGACAGGGGCCACAACGCAGCGAAGGTACTCCAATTCATATTCTTCAGAGTCGCTGGTAGAGACTCACAAGTTTCAAGTTTCTCTCTCTAGCCAATGGCTATAGCAACCGCTGGTGAAACCACAGTGGTTTAGTTTATCGTTAGGACAGTGCCTCGACCTGCTCACCCCACCGTATTGAACTGTTTATGGGTGTCAACCTATCGGCTGATAAAGAACTGTTTTAATTGTGTGCTACAATAAAACAAGTGTTGGATCCTTATCGGTGTGTGGAACTCTGGTTAATGGGATTGAAGGGGAGTGTCAGCACAGCAAGACTTGGTTTTTAATAGAAACACACAGGCCCGAGAAGAATAACTGGTACTGGCCTTCACCTCACCTGTTGCAATGGGGAGGACATGGGCCGTAGCGCATCTCACTCTCACAGACAAGATACCCCTAGAAGAGAGCTAACGGAAAACCGATTCACAAGAGGAGGGAGTCAGGCCGCTACACGTGGGGGCTCGTAAGTCCGGGATGATGTGTGTTTTAACCATGGAACTGAGAACGGCTGTGTTTGAACTTTGCTGCCCGGAGGAGTTCCGAGTGGGTCGGCCATGTGATCGGCCAGAGTGCATCCCTGCTCAAAGTCGTGGACATGACCCTAAGACGGGAAAGGCACATGCAGAAGAGCGAGAAGAGGGAGAAGTCCAGCCATGTGACGTACTACATGTGGGGGCTTTTACTGCACTGCGCCATGAGGCACCCCATAGCTGCGCAGTTCGTGGGCGGAGACTGGTGGAAGCCAGCGAAAACGTGCAAGTTGTGGGAGGAGTCTGGGCATGTGAGGAGATACACGTGGAGACTTTGGCGCGTGGTCAGTGCGTGATGGAGCAGCAGATAGTCGGGATGACCTCAAGTCCCCTGTGGATTCCGGTTCCCTACCCCACGAAGATGACTGCTTTTGCTGCTCCCCTTACCGACACGGGGATAAGACTTAGACCCCGAGGGCAGTTAGCTCTGTACACCTGCAGAGACACGGAGGCCCTCGGCGTGATCTGTCCCGGGTGCTCGGGACTGGTGGTCAACCTGAAGCCATTCGGGCGTTGCGAGGCATGCAAGGAGTTTCTATTCGAGGTGGAGCCATCCACAGTAAGGCCCCGGGCCCTTCGCCTCAACTGCCTCACAGGTACCGCTACTCCGGAGGGGAGATCCAGGCCTTTGCGGAGGTCCCCGTACGCACTGACCAGGGCGACGTGACTGCCCAACCAGAGACTGAGAAAGAAAAATCCGAGGATGCTGCTTCGGTCGCCACAGATTCCCTGCTCCCATCTCCGAAGAGGAAAGTCGGCCTGGTACAGGCGTCCTGTGGTCGTGGTCGAGCTTCACCCCGTCGCTTGCCGGGCCTGGATGGATCCGGTCGGAAGAGTCCTGGACATCCCTGTTCTTCCAAAGGTCCAGGTGAGCCAGGGGCTGGGACTGTGGTGTTGGTTGGAGGTGTTGGGAGTCCACAGCCGGTGGAGCCCGCTAGGGAGGGTAGTTCCATGTCTACTAGGGACTACCTCCCCGCAGAGATGTATGACACCTCCGACCTAGAATCGCTGTCGGACTGTGGAGATGACGGTGAAATAGACAAACTTTTTCACCGCAAAGGCTGGGACAAAATGCCATTGCCTGTGTTACGTGCACCACGGGATCTGCCTATGTCCACGGGAGACAGCACGCCCCGGGCGGAAGCCCCGGAGCTCACAAGGAAGCCTAGTCCTTCGCTTGTCATTTCACCACCTGAAGCATCACCCGTTCCGGTGGCGGGGACACGGCGCGCATCACTACGGGCACCAAGATTCAAACAGACGGAGGTAGTGAAAGTACCTCGGCATCCAGAGGCCTTTGTTCCGCCAGGAGAAGGTGAGCGGGCCACAATGCCTCCTTTGGCCCGACTGCAGCGGCTCTTCTGCCAGAGGGTCGCCCATGAGTACGGATGGGAATATCCTTACTTGCCTCGGGACTTACTTTTTGAGGTTGAAGTCCTGCGACAGAGATGGTATGAAGAGTTTGTTTGGGAGAAGCTTAAAGTGCCGCATGCCCGCCGGTACTTGTCCTGCTCACCATCAGTGTTCAAACAATTCAGGGACTGCAGAGCAGAATGGATGTGGGGCCGTCATATCCACGCAGACAAGGTGCTTATCTGCCGGAAGGATGGAGAGGACATTGATTATTCGGTTGAAACTTTTGATAAGCATCTGAAGCCCCTGCTTTTGCCGCATCCGAAATTTTATTTGTGAGGAGAGAAAAGAAGAAAAAAAACTCTCCCGTGTGTTCTTTCTGCTGCTGAACTTTCTGGAAGTGTTTTTGCCAGAATATCAGAACTGGGCCCTAGTTTTTTATTTGGGTTTTTCTACTCTTTGGAGGAATGAGAGCTGTTTGTTTTGTTCTCTCTTTCTTCATACATCAGAGACAAAGACGTTGGGGTAGAATCAGAGTAGGGACGCAAGAAGAGGGAAGGTTATCTGGAAGATTTCACCAAGTGTCATTACCGCGGCACTGTCACCAGGAGGCAGTGTTGCGCAACGGCTGTTTGTTGTTTTTTTACATTTGCATCACCTTACTCATTGGAGCGAATGGGTCCCTTGGTTGATGGATCCATTCATTCCAAGTTAACACAAATGTGTTAGGATGTTGTGTTTTTTTGTTTCCCTTCTTCAGGAGATTTATCTGTCAAGACTGCTGAGTATGGGGTGGTTCTTAGACAGTGATGGGAGGGATTGTATATGTCTATATGTTCAGATGGTTTTATTGAAAAGTTTTATTATTTTATGTTCCCCTTCCCTTGAGCAGGTGGTGGCACAATTGGAAATAATTTTTTTTTTGAGGGATGGCCTCTGGGGTCAGGCTTATGTTACCACTCTCTGGAGACATGGGCTTGCACCAGATGCTGGGGACCAGCGTCAAATCACTAGGGGGAGAGTGTAGCAGGTGTTTAAATTTAGGGGGATACACCTGGGTGGTAGTATGACCCAGGTGTGTATAAATCATAAAAGGATTTAGACCATTTAAATCGTGGAGGACTTGGTGGTGTACTATTCTCCTTGACCTGTGGGTGACGGTGTTACCACGGATCAGGGTAGAATCACTGCCGCAGTGCTGTCCTTTTTGTCCCGTTCCGGCGGTGGTACAGCGGGGGCGGAGAACCTGCTGTAGCGTCACGGGAGGGGATAAAGGGGAGAGACGCCCTCGCCACGAGGTCTTGTCGAGCGCGCGCCCAGGCACCTTAGGCCTGGGTGCGGGCGGTCCGGAGTTCCAGCCCAGGCGCCCTAGGCCTAGTCGGAGCGGAGTTGGCGTCCATCCCAGGCACCTTAAGCCTGGGGTGAGGTACTACACCGGAGGCCTGGGGCCCAGTGACTTCGACTGGGCTCCGCAAGGGCGGATGAGTCCGAGGGACCCTGAGGTGGATGGGGCCAATGTCTGAGGTGAGGAGGCCGGAGAGGTTACCTGTCTGAAGAGTCCGGAGCAGCATCAACCCGGTGACGGAGGGGCCTCTGGTAACTCCCTTGGAGGGACATCTTCCCCCTGACAGGGGCCACAACGCAGCGAAGGTACTCCAATTCATATTCTTCAGAGTCGCTGGTAGAGACTCACAAGTTTCAAGTTTCTCTCTCTAGCCAATGGCTATAGCAACCGCTGGTGAAACCACAGTGGTTTAGTTTATCGTTAGGACAGTGCCTCGACCTGCTCACCCCACCATATTGAACTGTTTATGGGTCTCAACCTATCGGCTGATAAAGAACTGTTTTAATTGTGTGCTACAATAAAACAAGTGTTGGATCCTTATCGGTGTGTGGAACTCTGGTTAATGGGAGTGAAGGGGAGTATCAGCACAGCAAGACTTGGTTTTTAATAGAAACACACAGGCCCGAGAAGAATAACTGGTACTGGCCTTCACCTCACCTGTTGCAATGGGGAGGACATGGGCCGTAGCGCATCTCACTCTCACAGACAAGATACCCCTAGAAGAGAGCTATCGGAAAACCCCCTGTCACGGTGTGGATTAGCACTTTCAGCCCTGGTTCACACTGGTGCGATTTGACATGCGACGTGACGTGTCAAATCGCATGTCAAATCAGCGGCATTTGCCGGCAATGGCACCGTCCTAATCGTGCGGCACTGCACCGATTTCAAAAAGTCGTTTCTGTACTACTTTTTGCGATTTCGGGCCATGATTTACATTGTCATCTGTGCAGAAAGCTGCACAGATGTCTCTGTAATTGAGGCCAAAATTGGGACTGACAGACGGGAGTGAAATCGTGCGAGTTCAGCTGAACTTGCACGGCTTCACTCCCGCAGCCCAGTGTGAACCTGGGCTCACTCTGGTTCTTGTAAACAGAGGCATGCTGGGTGGTCTGGGTTCATAAACATCCCAGGGATAGAGCTCAGGGTTCCCTCTTGGAGACAGCTCCACCCAAGGAGACAGGAAGTCTCATTGAGGAGTCAGGAGGTCTCCACCCTACAGACACGAGTCTGTGTGTGAGTGTTGGGAAGACACCCATGTTAAGGTGACCAGATTTATTGGAAAATGGCACAGGACTGCATAATACACAGAGCTCTGGGCACAGGACTACATAATACACAGAGCGCTGGGCTCAGGATTGCATAATACACAGAGCACTGGACACAGGACTACATAATACACAGAGCGCTGGGCTCAGGATTGCATAATACACAGAGCTCTGGACACAGGACTACATAATACACAGAGTGCTGTTTTGAGGACTACATAATACACAGAGTGCCGTTTTGAGGACTACATATTACACAGAGCGCTGGGCTCAGGATTGCATAATACACAGAGCGCTGGGCACAGGACTGCATAATACACAGAGCTCTGGAGACAGGACTACATAATACACAGAGTGCTGTTTTGAGGACTACATAATACACAGAGCTCTGGGCTCAGGATTGCGTAATACACAGAGCTCTGGGCACAGAACTGCATAATACACAGAGCTCTGGGCTCAGGATTGCATAATACACAGAGCTCTGGGCACAGGACTGCATAATACACAGAGCACTGGGCTCAGGACTGCATAATACACAGAGCACTGGGCTCAGGATTGCATAATACACAGAGCTCTGGACACAGGACTACATAATACACAGAGTTCTGTGTTCAGGACTAGGGATGAGCTTCGTGTTCGAGTCGAACATACGTTCGACTCGAACATCGGCTGTTCGATCGTTCGACGAAGATCGAACGATTTGGGCCGTTCGCGCCAAATTCGAGTGACGCGAACGGCCCACAATGCACTACGCCATCGCAGTGTCATCCAGGCGCTGTGATTGGCCAAGCATGCACTGTGACCCCGCATGCTTGGCCAATCACAGCGCCGGCAGCGAGGAGAGCAATGATTGGCCACAGGCAGGATGCCTGTGGCCAATTATTGCTGAGGGTGTTTAGTACACGCCCCACACTATAAAAGGCCGCCAGCACGGCGGCCTAGTGTAGTGTGTTCCGGAGCAGGGAAAGACAAGCATAGGCAGGGACAGTGACATTTATTTCTTTCTTGCTTAACCTGGATTCCTTTAGTTTAGGGAAAGAGAAGGATAGGTAGGGAGAGTGTCAGTGTGTTTTACTGTGCGAGTCCTTGTTTCTAGGGACAAAGAAGGAAAGTGAGGGGATTTCTCCTTGTGCTATAGTGTGCTTTAAAAAAACATTTTCTCTAGGGACAGAAAACTGTAGGTAGGGAGAGTGTCAGTTTCTTTCACTGTGCCAGTCCTTGTTTCTAGGGACAAAGAAGGAAAGTGAGGGGAATTCTCCTTGTGCTAGAGTGTGCTTTAAAAAAACATTTTTTCTAGGGACAGAAAACTGTAGGTAGGGAGAGTGTCAGTTTCTTTCACTGTGCCAGTCCTTGTTTCTAGGGACAAAGAAGGAAAGTGAGGGGATTTCTCCTTGTGCTATAGTGTGCTTTAAAAAAACATTTTTTCTAGGGACAGAAAACTGTAGGTAGGGAGAGTGTCAGTTTCTTTCACTGTGCCAGTCCTTGTTTCTAGGGACAAAGAAGGAAAGTGAGGGGAATTCTCCTTGTGCTATAGTGTGCTTTAAAAAAACATTTTTTCTAGGGACAGAAAATTGTAGGTAGGGAGAGTGTCAGTTTCTTTCACTGTGCCAGTCCTTGTTTCTAGGGACAAAGAAGGAAAGTGAGGGGAATTCTCCTTGTGCTATAGTGTGCTTTAAAAAAACATTTTTTCTAGGGACAGAAAACTGTAGGTAGGGAGAGTGTCAGTTTCTTTCACTGTGCCAGTCCTTGTTTCTAGGGACAAAGAAGGAAAGTGAGGGGAATTCTCCTTGTGCTATAGTGTGCTTTAAAAAAACATTTTTTCTAGGGACAGAAAACTGTAGGTAGGGAGAGTGTCAGTTTCTTTCACTGTGCCAGTCCTTGTTTCTAGGGACAAAGAAGGAAAGTGAGGGGAATTCTCCTTGTGCTATAGTGTGCTTTAAAAAAACATTTTTTCTAGGGACAGAAAACTGTAGGTAGGGATAGTGTCAGTTTCTTTCACTGTGCCAGTCCTTGTTTCTAGGGACAAAGAAGGAAAGTGAGGGGAATTCTCCTTGTGCTATAGTGTGCTTTAAAAAAACATTTTTTCTAGGGACAGAAAACTGTAGGTAGGGAGAGTGTCAGTTTCTTTCACTGTGCCAGTCCTTGTTTCTAGGGACTGTGACAGCAGGAAGGTAAAGTCACCTGGTTGCATCCAGGGGGGTAGATATATTTCGCCCAGATTCAGGCTTTACGCCGACTTATACAACTAGGTGGAGAGTTGTATAAGGCTAGTGGGCTCATGGATGACTCATACCTCTAGGGAGAGTGTGGGGCGTCGTGCAGACAGAGATGAGGAGACCAGCTGAACCTTGTCAGCTCATTTAGGCCTCTATAAGAACTCCCAGCTTCATTAGATGTTAGCTCATGCCTGGAACCAGACCTGTGTGGACTGTCTAGGGAGAGTGAACCCCTGTGCGGTGAGGCAAAGCCTGTGTGGCTATTTGTTTGGACTTTTACTAAACCAGGGACTTAGGGACTAGGACAGCACTAGGCTGATCCCAGTTGTTAGTTAGGAAACCTGTATGTTTAGCCAGAGGTCAACTTGACCAGGATTTATTTTGGTTATGTTTCTTTTGCTTTGCTGTGTTTTGTCACTGTAAATAGAAAATAAACCGCACCTTTTTTGATTTTGAAAACCACAACCTCCGTTTGCTGGGCCTGTTTTGTGTGGGGAGCCCATCCCGGGGGTCACACACACCCGCTGCCGAGCTAACCCCCTCACAGTTGGTGGAGAACCAGTGGCAGTTTTTTTTAAGCCAGCATGGAGGAGATACTGAAGCAGCTGGCTCTAGCAAATGCCAATCAACAGCAGACAAATGCAGGTTTGCAAAGGAGCCTTGCAGCCCAGCAGCAGACAAACGCAACTTTGCAACAGAGTCTGGAGGCTCAGCAACGAGCCCAGCAGCAATCTGAGGCCCGCTTCATAGACCTGTTGCAGAAGCAAGAGCAGAGACTACAACAACAGATGGAAGCAGTAATGCAGCAACGTCCGCAGACCAGTGAGGAAAGCCGTCCCACTAATACCGCGTCCTTTGGGGTGAGTCGTTTATTGACAAAAATGACTGGAGAGGATGATCCAGAGGTATTTTTGACCACATTTGAAAGGACCGCTGAAAGAGAAAAGTGGCCTGAGGAGCAGTGGGCTGGACTGGTGGCTCCTCTGTTAACTGGTGAATCGCAGAAAGCTTACTATGACCTAGAGCCTAACCAAGCAAAAGACTATGTGATGCTAAAAGCTGAAATATTGGCAAGGCTGGGTGTCACCCAGGCTGTCCGGGCTCAGCGTGTGCATAACTGGACTTTCCAGCTTGGAAAACCCCCCAGGTCTCAAATGTATGATCTCATTCACCTGAGCAGAAAGTGGCTACAGCCAGAGACTTTGTCCGCACCAAAGATTGTGGAACGTGTTGTAATGGATCGGTTTTTGAGAGCTCTTCCTACTGCCATCCAAAAGTGGGTAAGCCATGGAGACCCAGAGACGGCCGATGGTCTTGTGGATCGTGTGGAGAAATACTTGGCTACAGAGAACCTGACGGCCTCTTCCAGAGACACTCTGACTTTCCACCCTAAGACCAGACCATCCCCAGGGGCGGATAAGAGGATTCCAAGGGGTGAGGGTGGAGAGAGTGAGAGGGTGGGAGCTCTACCCCAAGTTTGGCGAGAACAGCCTGGGAAATCAGCGGCTCAAGAGGCGGCAAGAAGGATCGTTTGCTACCGCTGCCGGCAAGCGAGACATATTGCAGCCAATTGCCCGGTTGTGGAGGAACCCATGCAGTGTGACTTTCTGACGGGCAGACGTCAGTCGCTGTGTGCGACAGTCGCATGCACTGCCATTCGAGGAACTGAGAAACATTTATGCAAAATGTGTGTTAATGGTAGAAATGTTGTGGTATTGCTGGATTCAGGTAGCCTTGTGACCCTGATAAAGGCTGAGTTAGTTAAAACAGAGGTCTCTGGGAATAGCAAGGTAGCTGTTATTTGTGTGCATGGGGACACCCGAGAGTATCCAGTGACTACAGTGTGTTTCGAGACCCCCAAAGGTACCCTCTCTCATCCAGTGGGCTTAGTATCTCAGTTACCGCATGACGCCATTGTGGGAAGGGATTTTCCGAAGTTCTGGGAACTGTGGGATGATCCTGAGCCCTTCACTGGTGCCCCTATGTACCAGGAATGTGATAGCCAGAACTCCCCTGAGAGTGGTGAGGACTCTCCGGAATTTCCCTTATCAGTATTGGCAGGGGAGACTCAAGAAACTGGAGAGGAGCCCACCTCCTCAGACGAAAACCTACCGTCTGTGGAGTTTTCTGATCTTGAGGTTCACAGGGAAAACTTTGCCACAGAACAGTTGAAAGACCCCGCCCTAATAAAGGCACGGGAAAACGTAGTGAAAATAGATGGTGAGTTAGTGAACCCAGATAATACCTGCACTTACCCATACTTCAGCGTAGAGAAGGACCTACTGTATCGGGTGGCAAAAAGGGCAGAAGAAACCGTTGAGCAGCTTGTGGTGCCCAAACCTTACAGGAAGTTGGTGTTGGAGTTGGCCCATGGGCACATTCTTGGAGGTCATCTGGGGACAGAGAAAACCCGAGAGAGGGTATTACAGAGATTCTATTGGCCGGGGGTGATGAAGGACGTAGAAAATTATTGTTCCTCCTGCCCTGTGTGTCAGAGGTTGGCCCCGATGCCACATTTCCGTAGCCCGCTGGTCCCTCTACCCATCATTGAGGTCCCGTTTGAGAGGATCGCCATGGATTTGGTAGGTCCTATAATCAAGTCCGCTAGGGGGCACCAGTACATATTAGTTATAATGGACTATGCCACCCGTTATCCAGAAGCGATCCCTCTCCGAAATACCTCGGCCAAAACCATAGCCAAAGAGCTATCTCTTGTTTTTAGCCGGGTGGGTATTTGTAAAGAACTGCTTACGGACCAAGGTACACCCTTTATGTCCCGGGTTATGAAAGAGCTGTGTAAATTGTTCAAAGTGACGCAATTGCGTACGTCTGTGTATCACTCCCAAACCGATGGGCTGGTTGAAAGATTCAACAAAACCCTAAAACAAATGTTGAAGAAAGTGGTGGATAGAGATGGAAAGGATTGGGACTGTTTACTTCCTTATTTGATGTTTGCTATTAGGGAGGTGCCCCAATCCTCTACGGGATTCTCCCCCTTTGAGTTACTGTATGGGAGACACCCAAGAGGGCTGTTGGATATTGCCAAGGAAACTTGGGAAAGTGAGAGTTCTCCCCACAGGAGTGTGATTGAGCATGTCGCCCTGATGCAAGATCGAATTGCACAGGTAATGCCCATCGTGAAGGAACATTTGGCCCAAGCGCAGTTGGCACAGCAGAGAGTGTACAACCGTGGAGCCAAGACCCGTACCTTTTCCCCGGGGGATAGGATATTGGTACTTGTCCCTACGGTTGAAAGTAAATTCCTTGCCAAATGGCAAGGCCCCTACGAGATAATGGAAAAAGTGAGCGAAGTGAATTACAAGGTCAGACAACCAGGAAGGCGAAAGCCCGAACAGATCTATCACGTTAATCTGTTGAAAGCCTGGAGGGATAGAGAGTCCCTAGTCGCAGACACTTGGTCACCAGCTCAAACTGGTTGCGTGATTCCTGAGGTTGGAATAGCAGCCACCTTGTCACAACCCCAACAACAGGAGGTTAAGGAGTTTGTGCTTCGCAACAAGGAGGTATTCTCTGAGCTGCCGGGACAAACATCTGGGGTAGAGCATGACATCATTACCCCGCCCGGTGAAAGGGTGAAGTTAAAACCCTATCGGATCCCAGAGGCTCGACGGGAGGCAATACGGGAGGAAGTACAGAAAATGCTGAACTTAGGGGTGATAGAGGAGTCCCAAAGTGATTGGTCTAGTCCCATCGTGTTGGTGCCTAAACCGGATGGGAGCTGGCGATTTTGTAACGATTTTCGTCAGTTGAACAAAGTTACAAAATTTGACACCTACCCCATGCCACGTATAGATGAGTTGATCGACCGGCTGGGAACAGCCCGATACATGACGACTCTTGACCTCACAAAAGGGTATTGGCAAATCCCCCTGGCCAAGTCGGCCAAAGAGAAAACCGCATTTGTAACCCCAGACGGGGCGTTCCAATATAAAAGAATGCCGTTCGGGTTACAGAATGCGCCGGCCACATTCCAGCGGAAAATGGACCAGATGCTGAGGCCCCATCGGAAGTATGCTGCGGCTTACCTGGATGACGTAATTGTCCATAGCACAGATTGGGCCTCACATCTGCCAAAAGTGCAAGCAGTCCTGGACTCTGTTCGGGAAGCGGGGTTTACGGCTAACCCCAAGAAGTGTACCATTGGGCAGGAGGAGGCCAAATATCTTGGGTACACCATTGGGAGGGGAGTAATAAAACCCCAACTCAACAAAGTCGAGGCCATCCAGAGTTGGCCACGTCCCAACAGCAAGAAGCAGGTACGAGCCTTTCTGGGAATCGCTGGGTATTATCGGCGATTCATTCCCCACTTTGCTTCTAAGGCTGTGCCCCTAACCAACCTGACGAAGGGGAAAGGGTCGGTCATGATTAAATGGACCCCCGAGGCTGAGGCAGCATTCCAATTCTTGAAACAAGCCTTATGTAGCCAGCCAGTGTTGTACTCACCCGACTTCTCTAAAGACTTTGTCGTACAAAGTGATGCGTCAGATGTGGGGTTAGGAGCAGTATTGTCCCAGGTCTGGAACGGGGAAGAGCACCCAGTCATTTACCTCAGCAGGAAGTTGAAGTCCCATGAGGTAAATTACGCCACCGTTGAAAAGGAGTGTTTAGCGGTGAAGTGGGCTCTAGATTCCCTTCGGTACTACCTGCTAGGTAGGCACTTTGACATGGTTACGGATCACGCTCCGTTAAAGTGGATGGCTCAAAACAAGGAAACAAATAGAAGAGTGAATAGGTGGTTCCTGGCCCTCCAGGAATTCAACTTCACAGTAAAGCATCGCCCTGGCGTTCAAATGGGGAATGTGGATGCTTTGTCTCGAGTACATGAATGCCTGATTGCTGGTGTTCCAACCCCGAGGTTAAAACAAGAGGGGGGGGTATGTGACAGCAGGAAGGTAAAGTCACCTGGTTGCATCCAGGGGGGTAGATATATTTCGCCCAGATTCAGGCTTTACGCCGACTTATACAACTAGGTGGAGAGTTGTATAAGGCTAGTGGGCTCATGGATGACTCATACCTCTAGGGAGAGTGTGGGGCGTCGTGCAGACAGAGATGAGGAGACCATCTGAACCTTGTCAGCTCATTTAGGCCTCTATAAGAACTCCCAGCTTCATTAGATGTTAGCTCATGCCTGGAACCAGACCTGTGTGGACTGTCTAGGGAGAGTGAACCCCTGTGCGGTGAGGCAAAGCCTGTGTGGCTATTTGTTTGGACTTTTACTAAACCAGGGACTTAGGGACTAGGACAGCACTAGGCTGATCCCAGTTGTTAGTTAGGAAACCTGTATGTTTAGTCAGAGGTCAACTTGACCAGGATTTATTTTGGTTATGTTTCTTTTGCTTTGCTGTGTTTTGTCACTGTAAATAGAAAATAAACCGCACCTTTTTTGATTTTGAAAACCACAACCTCCGTTTGCTGGGCCTGTTTTGTGTGGGGAGCCCATCCCGGGGGTCACACACACCCGCTGCCGAGCTAACCCCCTCACAGGACAAAGAAGGAAAGTGAGGGGATTTCTCCTTGTGCTATAGTGTGCTTTAAAAAAACATTTTTTCTAGGGACAGAAAACTGTAGGTAGGGAGAGTGTCAGTTTCTTTCACTGTGCCAGTCCTTGTTTCTAGGGACAAAGAAGGAAAGTGAGGGGAATTCTCCTTGTGCTATAGTGTGCTTTAAAAAAACATTTTTTCTAGGGACAGAAAACTGTAGGTAGGGAGAGTGTCAGTTTCTTTCACTGTGCCAGTCCTTGTTTCTAGGGACAAAGAAGGAAAGTGAGGGGATTTCTCCTTGTGCTATAGTGTGCTTTAAAAAAACATTTTTTCTAGGGACAGAAAACTGTAGGTAGGGAGAGTGTCAGTTTCTTTCACTGTGCCAGTCCTTGTTTCTAGGGACAAAGAAGGAAAGTGAGGGGATTTCTCCTTGTGCTATAGTGTGCTTTAAAAAAACATTTTTTCTAGGGACAGAAAACTGTAGGTAGGGAGAGTGTCAGTTTCTTTCACTGTGCCAGTCCTTGTTTCTAGGGACAAAGAAGGAAAGTGAGGGGAATTCTCCTTGTGCTATAGTGTGCTTTAAAAAAACATTTTTTCTAGGGACAGAAAACTCTAGGTAGGGAGAGTGTCAGTTTCTTTCACTGTGCCAGTCCTTGTTTCTAGGGACAAAGAAGGAAAGTGAGGGGAATTCTCCTTGTGCTATAGTGTGCTTTAAAAAAACATTTTTTCTAGGGACAGAAAACTGTAGGTAGGGAGAGTGTCAGTTTCTTTCACTGTGCCAGTCCTTGTTTCTAGGGACAAAGAAGGAAAGTGAGGGGAATTCTCCTTGTGCTATAGTGTGCTTTAAAAAAACATTTTTTCTAGGGACAGAAAACTGTAGGTAGGGAGAGTGTCAGTTTCTTTCACTGTGCCAGTCCTTGTTTCTAGGGACAAAGAAGGAAAGTGAGGGGATTTCTCCTTGTGCTATAGTGTGCTTTAAAAAAACATTTTTTCTAGGGACAGAAAACTGTAGGTAGGGAGAGTGTCAGTTTCTTTCACTGTGCCAGTCCTTGTTTCTAGGGACAAAGAAGGAAAGTGAGGGGATTTCTCCTTGTGCTATAGTGTGCTTTAAAAAAACATTTTTTCTAGGGACAGAAAACTGTAGGTAGGGAGAGTGTCAGTTTCTTTCACTGTGCCAGTCCTTGTTTCTAGGGACAAAGAAGGAAAGTGAGGGGAATTCTCCTTGTGCTATAGTGTGCTTTAAAAAAACATTTTTTCTAGGGACAGAAAACTGTAGGTAGGGAGAGTGTCAGTTTCTTTCACTGTGCCAGTCCTTGTTTCTAGGGACAAAGAAGGAAAGTGAGGGGAATTCTCCTTGTGCTATAGTGTGCCAAAGCATTCCTCATCAACCATCTTTGAAATCCTTGTTTTTTGGACAGTCAGGGAAATTGTCGTTGTGCTATTCTGTGCAAAAGCAATAATCCTCAACCATATTTAGAAATCCTTAAGTAAAGGGACAGAGAAGGACACCTGAAGGTAGCCCTTATTGCTTTTTTCCCATCTCCCTGCAGGCCATCTATTAGAATGTCTGGAAGGCAAACAAGGAGAGGCAGACAGTCAGGAGGCAATAAAAGAGGGCAAGCAGGCTCTGTGTCTGGGGGCAACAGTGCTGGTCGTGGACGCGGTGCATTGTCATCAGCACATGGCCATGGGACACGCTTGTCCTTCTTTTCGGCAGCTGGACATGTTGAGCCACATCATGCCGAAGACTTGGTAGAGTGGATGACCAAGCCCTCCTCCTCCTCCTCATCCTCTCTCACCCAGGCTCAGGGTACTGGCAAAGCAGCTGCCAAAGCGTCCTCTTCCCTGGTATCAATGTCAGACTCATCATCAGTCACTCCTTCCCTAGACCCACCATGTCCTCCTCCTGAGGAGTCCCCCGAACTGTTTGAGCACAGTGTTGGGTACATGCTCCAGGAGGATGCCCAGCGTTTCGAAGGGTCTGATGATGAAACCCAGCTACAGGAAGGCAGTAGCGTGAGAGCAGACAGAGGGGATGCTCAAGAAGGACACCAATCTGGCAGTCATGTTCCAGCAGCTGCAGCATACTGCCAGATTGGCTCCAGTGATGAGGAGGGAGGGGATGATGAGGTCACTGACTCCACGTGGGTGCCTAATAGGAGAGAGGAGGAGGAGGAGGATGAGGAGGAGGCACATCTCCAACGAGGCAGGATGCCCTTTGGTGGCCAGCGTAAGGGCAGTACACCGACGGAATCACACCGCAGAGCTCCGCCTGTGCAGGGCACTGCCTCTGCCCGTCATTCAAAAAGTTCCTTGGTGTGGGCCTTTTTTGAGGCTAGTGCATCAGATCGCACAGCTGCTGTTTGCAACATATGTCTCAAGCGTATATCGCGTGGCCAAAACATCAGCCGCTTGGGTACCACATGCCTGACCAGACATATGTTGACCTGCCATGCAGCTCGTTGGCAAGCCTACCTCAAAGACCCACACCAAAGAACAAAGCGGACCTCTCCTTGCACCGCATCAGCTGGGATCTCCAACCCCACTATAACTTCAGTCCTCTCTGAAACATGCACTGAGAGGAATGAAGGTGTAGAATTAGGTGTGTCACAGCCAAGTACTTCCGGCCACTCTGCTAGCAGTACACCGACGTCCGATTCTAGCAGGCAAATTTCCCTGCCCCAGCTGCTGGACCGTCGAAAGAAGTTCACTCCCAGCCATCCACATGCCCAGCGGTTGAATGCTAGCTTGGCTAAATTGCTAGCGCTTCAACTGCTGCCTTTTCAGTTGGTAGACTCGGCCCCCTTCCGTGAGTTTGTGCAATGTGCGGTTCCTCAGTGGCAGGTTCCCAAATGCCACTTTTTCTCACGGAAGGCTATTCCGGCTCTCTACCGGCATGTGGAAGGCAATGTCTTGGCCTCGCTGGACAGGGCGGTCAGCGGTAAGGTGCATATTACCGCTGACTCATGGTCCAGCAGGCATGGACAGGGACGTTACCTTTCTTTCACGGCCCATTGGGTCACTCTTTTGGCAGCTGGGAAGGATGCAGGACAAGGTGCAGTAGTGTTGGAGGTTGTTCCACCGCCACGCCTCCAAAATGCTACTACTGGTTGTGACACACCTCTCTCCTCCACCCCCTCCTCTTCTTCTTCCTCCATGGCCTCTTCCTGTGGTTTGTCCTATGAACCAGCGGTGCTCCGTAGCCGTTCACGGGGCTACGCAAGTACGCAGGCAAAAAGATGCCATGCCGTGCTTGCGCTGGTGTGTTTGGGGGACAGAAGCCACACTGGGGCAGAGGTCCTGTCTGCTCTGCAGGGCCAGGCCGAGAGGTGGTTGACGCCACGCCAGCTTAAGCCAGGAATGGTGGTTTGCGACAATGGCACCAACCTCCTCTCCGCCCTCCGACAGGGACAACTGACCCATGTGCCCTGTGTGGCTCACGTCCTTAACCTGGTGGTGCAGCGGTTCTTGGGCAGGTACCCGGGCTTACAGGATGTCCTGAGGCAGGCCAGGAAAGTCTGTGTGCATTTCCGCAGATCTTATAATGCCAGTGCTCGCCTGGCTGAGCTGCAAAAGGAGTTGAACCTGCCCAAGAACCGCCTTATATGTGACATGCCCACCAGGTGGAACTCAACGTTGGCCATGCTGCAGCGGCTGCACACGCAGCAGAGGGCCATCAATGAGTACCTGTGCGACTACGGCACCAGGACAGGGTCAGGGGAGCTTGGTTTTTTTTCTCCACGCCAGTGGGGCATGATCAGGGATGCATGCACTGTCCTGGCACCATTTGAGGAGGCCACGAGGATGGTGAGCAGTGACAGTGCATGCATCAGTGACACTGTACCTCTTGTCCACCTGTTGGAGCACACGCTGCGTGGAATAATGGACAGGGCACTTGAGGCAGAACAGAGGCAGGAAGAGGAGGACTTCCTTGCCTCTCAAGGCCCCCTTTACCCAGACAGTGTTCCTTCTGTCCCACCCATCGCACAGGAAGAGGAAGAGGAGGAGGAGGAGGAGGAGGATTGTGTCAGCATGGAGGTGGAGGCTGGCACTCAGCATCATCAGCAGCAGTCTTTTAGGGATGATTTACAGTCCCAAGAAACCAGTGGACTTGTACGTGGCTGGGAGGAGGTGGCTGCGGATCATGTCGTCCTTAGTGACCCAGAGGACTCCGGAGCGAATGCCTCAGCAAACCTACGCTGCATGGCCTCCCTGATCCTGCAAAGTCTGCGGAAGGATCCTCGTATTCTTCGGATCAAGGAGAGGGACCATTACTGGCTGGCCACTCTCCTTGATCCACGGTACAAGGGTAAGGTTGCGGACCTTATGTTACCTTCGCAGAGGGAGCAGAGGATGAGACAACTCCGGGAGGCCTTGCAGAAAGGTCTGTGCAACGCGTTCCCAGAGACTGGGAGGTTACAAACTCCTGGTCCTGGACAACGAGTTGCTGAGGCTTCGGCCAGTCAAAGAAGGAGCGGTGGGGAAGGTGGCCGTCTGACCGATGCGTTCAGACAATTCTTTAGTCCGCAGCCCCAAAGTATGATCGGTTCCAGCAACCATCGCCAGCGTCTGATAAACATGGTGCAGGAATATCTAGGGGCAAGGTCAGACTTGGACACCTTCCCCACCGAAAATCCTCTGGCTTACTGGGTCTTGAGGATGGATCACTGGCCAGAGCTTGCACAGTATGCAATTGAGCTACTGGCCTGTCCTGCATCCAGCGTTCTTTCGGAACGCACATTCAGTGCTGCTGGAGGATTTGTCACGGATCACAGGGTGCACCTGTCCACCGACTCGGTTGATCGACTGACTTTCATCAAGATGAACCAG
The DNA here is from genome assembly GCA_029206835.1 of Rana muscosa. Taxonomy (NCBI): domain Eukaryota; kingdom Metazoa; phylum Chordata; class Amphibia; order Anura; family Ranidae; genus Rana; species Rana muscosa. The sequence goes on from JARGYO010000094.1 coordinate 41,676,996, forward strand.
TCTTGGATCACCACCAGCTACCACACACCTGCTGCTGATATAACAGACTAATTGATTTTAACATGTCACATCCCTTCAAGACTGATGCTGATGCTGAGTGTCTGTGCTGTTATGTTGACTGGCTATCCTCCTCCTCCGAGTCCTCAATGATACGATTGATGATGATAGCTTGGAAGATCATTTTTGTTTATGGGTGCCGCCACCAGTGTCTAAGGCCCAATTTTTCAGCCCCTGTTTTACAGGGGCGTGTAATTACAATTTTTTTAGCAATAATTTGCCATAGGGCTCATTGCTGTGCTCCAAGTACAGTATCTGTGAGGGGTTGGAGTGTTGTGGCACCAGTGCCTAAGGCCCAATTTTTCAGCCCCTGTTTAACAGGGGCGTGTCATTACAATTTTTGAAGCAATACTTTGCAACAGGGCTCATTGCTGTGCTCCAAGTAACGTATCTGTGAGGGGTTGTAGTGTTGTGCCACCAGTGCCTAAGGCCCAATTTTTCAGCCCCTGTTCAACAGGGGCATGCAATTACAATTCTTGATCTAATAATTCACAGCAGGGCCCATTGCTGCACCCACCAAGAGTAACTCTGAGGGCTTACAGTGTTGTGGCAACGCCACCACCACCACCACCACCACGAAAGGCCCAATTTTTCAGCCCCTGTTCAAAAGGGGCATGTAATTACAATTCTTGATCTAATAATTCACAGCAGGGCCCATTCCTGCACCCACCAAGAGTAACTCTGAGGGCTTACAGTGTTGTGGCAACACCACCACCACCACCACCACCACGAAAGGCCCAATTTTTCAGCCCCTGTTCAACAGGGGCATGCAATTACAATTCTTGATCTAATAATTCACAGCAGGGCCCATTGCTGCACCCACCAAGAGTAACTGTCAGGGCTTACAGTGTTGTGGCACCAGCACCACCATCAAAGGCCCAATTTTTACTACCACTGTTCAACAATTATATGTAATTAAAATTCCTGATATAATAGTTGACAGCAGGGCGTTCCAGCACCAACCAAGAGTAACTGTGAGTGCTTACAGTGTTGTGCCAACACCAACAACTAAGGGGCCTATTTCTGCAGAGTATATACGGCAGGTCCCTACTTTCAAACATCCAACTTACAAACGACTCCTACTTGCAAACGCAAGAAGACAACAGGAAGTGAGAGGAAATCTACCACTAGGAAGGAAAATTCTCTCCTGTAAGAATAAATATGGGAGAAAGGTGTCTCCTCTGTACTGATGCTTTATCAGCAATCCTTGTTTCAAGAAAAACACCACATTTCAAAAACAGTTGTCATTGGGACGGAAAGTGAGGTGAAATGTTCTGAACAGGGGCACAGACAGCAAAACAAATGTTACAGGGGTGATAACCCTTACCTATGTTTTCCAAAAAGTTTAAAAATAGATTTTTGGGCTGGAGCTACACTTCAACAATGTACCTGTTCAAAATTACAAACAGATTCTACATAAGAACAAACCTACAGTCCCTGTCTTGTATGCACCGCCTGTATACGGCTGTTCAGAGTATATAGGGCCTTTTTTATTTTATGTGCGGGGTTCCCCTTAATATCCATACAAGACCCAAAGGGGCTGGTAATGGGCTGGGGTAGGGGGGGGGGTCATGGGGTAGCTATGCCATTTTTCTTAAAGATTTTCATCCATATTACCAGGACCAGACATTACATTAAAGCCGCAAGCAGTTTTAAATGGCTTTTTTTTCCTTTAGAAGTGTCATTTTGTGCAGGGACAGTTCTAAACACGGGAAACACGTGGCACTTCACAGGCATACTTTAGACACCCCCCAGGTACGATATTTAAAGGAATATTTGACTTTTTTTTTTTCACTTTATGCATCATTAAAATGACTGCTCCCGAAAAACGACCGTTTTTAAAACTTCTTTTTGCATTGATACATGTCCCCTGGTGCAGAACCCGGGTTCCCAAACCCTTTTTAGGACAATAACATGCATAATAGTTGTTATAATTAGCACTTTAGAATTCGAACGTTCGCATCCATTGTATTTAATAGGGTTCTAATGTTCGTACGAACTTTCGGTCCGTTCGCGGGTTCTGGTGCGAACCGAACCCGGGGGTGTTCGGCTCATCACTATTCAGGACTACATAATACACTGAGCACTGGGCACAGGGCTGCATAATATACAGAGTGCTTGCCTCAGGATTGCACATCACATCCGTGCTGCCTACCTACAAGGAGATGGTGCCCTTTGCACCTCCTCAGTAAGGTTGGATATTATGGTGCAAACTGCAGTCCATACCTCCCAACATTTTGAGATGGGAATGAGGGACACCTACTTGCAAACGTATGTAGGCATATGACACGCCCCCTGCCACACCCCCTTAAAGGAGAATTAACCCAAAAAAAGGTTCATTAAATCAACAAGGACTTTTTTTTTTACCACTCCTATTCCTGTATATTGGCTTTTAAAATTTACAAATGCAGCAATTTAGAAACTGGATGAAAGGTTCAGCACTGGGAAATGCTTTTTGAAAGATAAAAAGTGCATTTTATATACAACTATATAGATCAGACCAAAATGAGGGGCAAAGAGGGACAGAGGGACATTTCTCTAAATCAGGGACAGTTGGGAGCTATGCACCATGTTGTGTCAGACAGAGCACTCACTGACTTTTTTTACTTTTACAGATAAAAAAAAAGTGGGGAGGGGGGGGGGTGCACTGCCTACCACAGGATGGTGCACTGTAATAGCCAATCTTACTGGGCAGGTACAAAAGGCACCATTTTGTGGAAGGCAGGACACTCACTGTGTTCACATTAGCTTAATTTTTAATCACAGAATAAAAATAAAAAAACAATCAACTGAAAAATTACCACTTACCAGCCTTAAATATACTGACTTTTCTTTAGGCTAGGTTCACATCTAAGCAGGTGCGAGAAGGTGTGCAATTGCACACCTTCCTGCACTGGCAGAGGAAAAAACCCACTACTGATTAGGAGATACGCGGAGGTACACTACAATGCAGGAAACCCTCAATCCACGCACATTTTATGCACCTCATTCAAATCGCACCCCCCTTGCAATCTGTAGCGGGTGGCAGTGCTATCTTAACGACACCCCAAACAAAGATTGCAAAACACAGTGTATTTGCCTTCACCGTATTGCATTCACAAAACGACCATGCAAACCGGTTGCAGTGCGGTTCCAAAATTGGTGCACGCATGACTTTGGTGCGATTTGAGCCCATTCAAAATGAATGGGCCTTGATTGCACAGCAATCAACACAGTAAGCCTGGTTTCACACTATAGTTTGCATGTAAATCGCACAGGAACTGCACAGCATTCCTGTGCAATTCACATGCAATTCTGTGTGGTGTGATTTGAGCATATTTTGAATGGGCTGAATCGCACCACATCGCACCAAAGAAGTACAGGCACCTTTTTGGAAAACCAACCATGCAATCTGGTTCAGACAAACACTGCATTTGTGACGTTCTTTTGGGGAGTTGTTAACTTTGAATTGACACCTGCAGCAGATCAAAAACAGTGTGATTTCATTGCGGTGTGGGAAACGCACAGGGATCGCAGCGTTTCCTGTACAAAATATGTATGAATCAGGGGTAAAACAGGGCCCAGGCATGCCACTGAGGGCAGCAGAAAGTCCAATCTGGATCTGGCATTGGCAGACATGTTGTGGTGTCAACTGCTGAATCAGTAAGCTGGTGAGCACCATAACAAGCTTACTGATCTATTACACTTATTGCAGCAGCATTATTACACTGTGTGCCACTGACTGCAGTGCTGCCTGTTGCTGGTGCCATGTGTGACTGCAGAGCAGGGACACCATGCATTTCATTTTGGCCCTGGGGGGGTTTGAACACCCCTGACCCCCCCCCCCCCCTTATCAACGCCCCTGCTACACTGTGTCCCTTCAATGGACACAAGGAGAAGGATTTTTACTAAAATTTTACTTTTTTGTTTGTGTTCTACCTCAAATGAACCATCTATACAATTCCATGAAGTATTCATATTTCAAATGTTATGACGGTAATACAATCTATTAACTATAATATAATGTATAATGCAATGTATTAATATATAACTGGGGGGGGGGGTGGATAAGTACTGAACATCCAAAATGTTTCTTTTGTAGATAAGCCAGGAAAATGTAAAGCTTACGAAACCTTTGCCCCGTGCCAATCAATTAAAAGAGAGTGCAAAGGGGACGCATTCTGTCCAGGCAATCAGAAGTGCTGCAATGTTCGATGTACGATGAAATGTGATGATCCTCTACGTAAGTGGACCCCAATATTTTCCTAATTTATGTATAATGTTTAATATTACACTAATACTTACCTGAGCCCCATCTCTATCCAGCGATGTCCACGAGTCCCTCGGCCAATCGGGACTCTCCCTCCTGATTGGCTGAGACACAGCAGCGGGAGCCAAAGTCAGTTAGCCAATCAGGTGAGAGAGGGGCGGGGGCAAACCACAGTTCCATGCAGTGGTGTATTTTGGTTTTGTGCTGCCCTAGGCAAGACTAAAATCGGGTGCCCCCCATCTAAATTTGTCCCACCCCAGCCGCGGTATACCGTTCTTGTCTCAGGGTCTGATGGGGAAGCATCAGACTCTGAAACATGGTTCGTCCAACTGCCATATATAGAATTACTGCCCATGATCTGATGTTTGTGGTGATCCCTCACATGTGTGGGATGATTACTGTGTGCATGTGTGCGGGACCAACACATGCGTTCGGCTTTGCGCAGGAGGATAAGGGCACTTTCAATTTTCATTATTTTTTTATTATTATTAATTTACTTTATTTTTTTTTTATTTTTACTCTGTTGCCTTCATTTTTTTTTAATCACTTTTATTGCTGTTACCAGAAATGTAAACATCCTTTACAATCACTTTATTATTAATAAAGCTATCTCTCCGTCCACACCAATAACACTACACAGGGCCGCCGTGAAGGCAGCCTTATATAGTGTGAGGCGTGGACTTAGTCCCCCTGAGCCATGATTGGCCAAAAGCACCCTGCATTTGGCAAATTATGGCTCTCTTAGCAGAGGGTGCTGGGATTGGCCAAAGCATGCAGGTCAGATGCATGCTTTGGCCAATCATCATACAGCAATGCACTGCAATCTCGCAGTGCATTATGGGGCTTGAATTTGCCACAAACACCCCATAATGTTCGTTCGACGAACATCGAGCTCACCCCTAGTGTTCAGAAAGGTTGAAGTCTAAAGGTGTTCAGAAAGGTTGAGGTCCAAATCTGTTCAGTAGGGTTGAGGTACAAAGGTGTTCATTAGAGTTGAGCTCCAAATATGTACTTTAAGGTTGAAGTCCAAATGTGTCGGACTTCGGTTGGGTTGCGGTTCAAATTAGTTTAGCAGGGTTGCAGTCCAAAGGAGTTCAGTAAGGTTGAGGTCCAAGCTTGTTCAGTAGGGTTGAGGTCCAAACGTGTTCAGTAGGGATCAAGCCCAAAGGTGATCAGTAGGGATGAGCTTCGAGTTCGAGTTGAACTCAGTCGTACTCTGCCCGCAGACCCCCACAACCACCGGGCAAGGGTTGTGGGAATGAGGCCCTTGTCCCCATCAACATGGGGACATTGTGCTTTGAGGGGTCACAGACCCCCAAAGCATCCTTCCCATGTTGAGGGCATGTGGCCTGGTACGGTTCAGGAGGGGGGCGCTCTCTCGTCCCGCCCTCTTTTCCTGCGGCCTGCCAGGTTGCGTGCTCGGATAAAGGGTCTGGTATGGATTTTTTGGGGGAACCCCACTTCATTTTTTTTTCAAATTTGGCGTGGAATTCCCCTTAAAATCCATACCAGACCTGAAGGATCTGGTATGGATATTTGGGGGGAACCCCACGTCATTTTTTTTTAAATTTGATGCAGGGTTCCCCTTAATATCCATACCAGACCTGAAGGGCCTGGTAATGGAATTTGGGGGGACCCCCACGCATTTTTTTTTATTATCAATGACTTTTCTCTGTATTACCGGGAGCCGACAATTCATTATAGCCGCGAGTGCTTTTAAATGACTTTTTTTCCTTCAGAAATGACACTTTGTGCTGGGACAGTTCTAAGCACGGGAAACAAGCGCTGCTTTACAGGCATACTATACACCCCCCCTCCCCCCATATGTACGAAATTTAAAGGAATATTTCACTTTTATTGTTTCACTTTAAGCATTATTAAAATCACTGCTCCCGAAAAAACTGCAGTTTTAAAAACTTTTTTTTGCATTGATACATGTGTTCTGAGGAGGACCCGGGTCCCCAAACCCTTTTTAGGACAATAACTTGCATATTAGCCTTGATAATTTGCACTTTTGATTTCGAACGTTCGAGTCCATTGTATTTAATAGGGTTCTAAAGTTTGCGCGACCTTAATGTCTGTTCGCAGATTCTGTTGCAAACCGAACCGGGGGGGGGGGGGGGGTTCGGGTCATCCCTAGTGTTCAGTAGGATTAGGGTCCAAAAAGTGTTCAACAGGGTTGAAGTCCATATATGTTCAATAGGGTTTAGGTCAGGGATCTGTGCAGGACACTTAATTTCCTCTACACCAGACTGGTCAAACCATTTCTTAGTGGAGCTGGCTGTGTGCACAGGGGCACAGTCATGCTGGAACAGAAAGAAAGAAATTGATCAGAAGAAAGACTTCCTCCACTCCACCTACTCTTTTCAGAGGCCACATGGAGATTCAATAAGAGAGAGACCATCTTAAAGCAAACATGGCCTACTGTGCTTTCTTTGGAAGACCCATAATGCTGTGTGAATCCATGAGTGACCCCATATTGTGTTTTTTAAATGTAAATCATATCTCTAGCCAACATGTTTTATTTTGAATGGAGTGGGGAGGGGTTTGGACCCCTGACAGGTTATTTATTGCCCCAGCTGAAGAGAATCACCCTCACTGTTTGACCTGGTGACCATTGTCTTAGCACAATCTTTTGGTGGGGGCACCTGTTTTGGTCACAACTGTCTAAGATGGGAATTTCCCTTACTTTACTGTAACCTCGGCCCTCCAGCTGTTTTGAAATTAAAAGTCCCATGAGACATTGCAAGACCCTGACAATCACAGGCATGACTCCTAGAGGCAGAGGCATGATGGGATTTGTAGTTTCTCCACAGCTGGAGGGCCGAGGTGGCCTAACCCTGCTTTACAGGAATCTCCTCTTACTCTGCAACAGGAAGTAAGGGGAGATCTCCCCAATGGAACACATGCAACAAAAAAAACCTGAGATGAATCTTTAAACTTTCCCACTCCATTTAAAACTAAAAAGTGTTTGTTTTAGTGAAATTTAAATGATATTTGGTCACTATTATCAAAGATTTTTAACCACTTCCCACCTGTAGGACACCGTATGACGTCCTGAATAGGGAATGCTCCAAAACCTGCGAACGGACCGAAAGTTTGCGCTAACTTTAGAACCCTATTAAAGTCTATGGGACTCAAATGTTCGAAATCAACATGCTAATTATGGGGGCTATAATGTAAGTTATTGTCCTAAAAAGGGTTTGGGGACCCGGGTCCTGCCCCGGGGGACATGTATCAATGCAAAAAAAGTTTTAAAAACTGCCGTTTTTTCGGGAGCATTGATTTTTATGATGCTTAAAGTGAAAAAAAAAAGTCAAATATTCCTTTAAATATTGTACCTGGGGGGTGTCTAAAGTATGCCTGTGAAGTGGCACGTGTTTCCCGTGTTTAGAACTGTCCCTGCACAAAATGACATTTCTAAAGGAAAAAAAGTAATTTAAAACTGCTTGTGGCTTTAATGTAATGCAATATGGATGAAAATCATTGAGAAAAATGGCATGGGTACCCCCCCCCCCCCAGCCCATTACCAGCCCCGTTGGGTCTTGTATGGATATTAAGGGGAACCCCGCACCCAAATTAAAAAAAGGAAAGGCGCGGGGCCCCCAGGCCCTATATACTCTGAACAGCAGTATACAGGCGGTGCAAACAATACAGGGACTGTAGGTTTGTTGTTACGTAGAATATTTTTGTAATTTTGAACTGGTACATTTTTAAAGTGTAGCTCCAGCCAAAACATCTATTTTTAAGCTTTTTGGAAAACATAGGGAAGGGTTATCACCCCTGTAACATTTGTTTTGCTGTCTGTGCACCTGTTCAGAACATTTCACCTCACTTTCCATCCCAATGACAAATGTTTTTTGAAAATTTGTTTTTTTTATTGAAACAAGGATTGGTGATAAAGCATCAGTAGAAAGGAGACACCTTTTTCCCATATTAACTCTTACAGGAGAGAATTTCCATTCCTAGGGGTAGATTTCCTCTCACTTCCTGTTGTCTCATTCCGTCTGCAAGTAGGAGTCGTTTGTAAGTTGGATGTTTAAAAGTAGGGGCCTGCCGTATATACTGTCACGGGTGTACTTGCCAAGGCCGAGATGCAGAGAGTGGTTCACCCGTGCGACTTGGCGCACTCCGCCCCCTGGAGGTGGAACAGGGAGAGGATGGCGCGAAGAGGCACTGGCTACCAACAGGTGAGGAAGTCTTGGTAGAGGATCGGGTGACCAGGAACAGGCTGAGGGCCTAACACCAGGCTGATGATGGCTCTCACAAGATCCAAACAAAGACACAAGTCCAGGGCACTACAGGGGCCAAGCGGGTAGACTGAGTCCAGATACTGGCTGTAGAAACAGGTACTGAGGGTGCAGGCTGAGGGTCTAACACAGTAGACAAGTGATCAGTCCAGGAATACTAAGCAGGTAATCAGAGCTGGAGGCAAGTAGCAAATCCGGAATACAAGCAGGAGATCAGGGATTGGAGATTGGTAGAAAGTCCGAGTCACAGGCCGAGGGTCAAACACAGCGGGCAGGCAGAAGAGGTCCGAGAGGCAAGCCAAAGCTCAGGTCCAGGAGAGAAGCAGTGTAGTCAGGTCGATCCGGGTCACAACAAAGGTTCAGACGTGTATACAGGAAACCAGGTACAAGGTAGGAAGCTGACGACAAACCAGCAACCTGTTACGCCACTAGGCTTTTTTAAATAGGCCTGTCAGAGTTCTGATTGGTGCGCCATTGCGCATGTGCCTGCGCCATTCGCGCACAATTGCGCATGCGCGTGCGCCGAAGCGCCATTTCACCGTGCATGTGCGCAGGGCTGCGGCGGCTGAATAGGGGATTTCCATGACATATACTCTGCAGAAATTTGGCCCTTAGGTGTTGGTGTTGCCACAACACTGTAAGTCCTCACAGTTACTCTTGGTGGGCGCAGGAATGGGCCCAGCTGTGAAATATTAGATCAAGAATTGTAATTACATGCCCCTGTTGAACAGGGGCAGAAAAATTGGGCCTTTGGTGGTGGTAGTGTTGCCACAACACTGTAAGCCCTCACAGTTACTCTTGATGGGCGCAGGAATGGGCCCTGCTGTGAATTATTAGATCAAGAATTGTAATTACATGCCCCTGTTGAACAGGGGCATACAAATTGTGCCTTAGGCACTGGTGCCACAACACTGCTACCCCTCACAGATACTCTAGTTGGAGCGCAGGAATGAGCCCTGCTACAAAGTATTGCATCAAAAATTGTATTTACACGCCCCTGTTAAACAGGGGCTGAAAAAATGGGCCTTAGGCACTGGTGCTGGTGCCACAACACTGCAACCCCTCACAGATACTCTAGTTGGAGTGCAGGAATGAGCCCTGCTGCAAAGTATTGCATTAAAAATTGTAATTACACGCCCCTGTTAAACAGGGGCTGAAAAATTTGGCCTTTGCCACTGGTGGCGGTGCCCAGAAACAAAAATGTTCTTACATGTAATCAGCATGATCATTGAGGAGGAAGAGGATAGTCACTCTGCATCAGCATAGGCAGTCTTGAAGGGATCTGACATTTCAAAGAAAATTATTCTGTTATATCAGCATCAGGTGCTTGGTAGCTGGTGTGATCCAAGACTGATTCATTTTTGTGAAGGTCAGCCGATCGACCGAGTCGGTGGACAGGCGCACCCTGTGATCAGTTACAAAGCCTCCAGCAGCACTGAATGTGCGTTCCGAAAGAACGCTGGATGCAGGACAGGCCAATAGCTCAATTGCATACTGTGCAAGCTCTGGCCAGTGATCCATCCTCAAGACCCAGTAAGCCAGAGGATTTTCCGTGGGAAAGGTGTCCAAGTCTGATCTTGCCCCTAGGTATCCCTGCACCATGTAAACCAGACGCTGGCGATGGTTGCTGGAACCGATCATACCTTGGGGCTGCGGACTAAAAAATTGTCTGAACGCATCAGTCAGACGGCCACCTTCTCCACCGCTCCTTCTTTGACTGACCGAAGCCTCAGCAACACGTTGTCCAGGACCAGGAATTTGTAACCTCCCAGTCTCTGGGAACGCGTTGCACAAACCTTTCTGCAAGGCCTCCCGAAGATGTTTCATCCTCTGCTCCCTCTCCAACGCCACGATAAGGTCCGCAACCTTACCCTTGTAACGTGGATCAAGGAGGGTTGCCAGCCAGTAATGATCCCTCTCCTTGATCGCACGAATACGAGGATCCTTCCGCAGGCTTTGCAGGATCAGGGAGGCCATGCAGCGTAGGTTTGCTGAGGCATTCGGTGCAGGATCCTCTGGGTCACTGAGGACGACTAGATCCGCAGCCACCTCCTCCCAGCCACGTACAAGTCCATGTGTTTCTTGGGACTGTAATTGATCCCTCGAAGACTGCTGCTGATGCTTAGTGCTAGGCTCCACCTCCATGCTGACACTATCCTCCTCCTCCTCCTCCTCTTCCTGTGTGATAGGCGGGCCAGCAGGAACACTGTCTGGGTAAAGGGGGCCTTGAGAGGTAAGGAAGTCCTTCTCTTCCTCCCTCTGTTCTGCCTCAAGGGCCCTGTCCATTATTCCACGCAGCATGTACTCCAACAGGTGGACAAGAGGGACAGTGTCACTGATGCATGCACTGTCACTGCTCACCATCCTCGTGGCCTCCTCAAATGGTGACAGGACAGTGCATGCATCCCTGATCATGGCCCACTGGCGTGGGAAAAAAATCCAAGCTCCCCTGACCCTGTCCTGGTGCCATATTGCAACAGATATTCATTGATGGCCCTCTGCTGCGTGTGCAGCCGCTGCAGCGTGGCCAACGTAGAGTTCCACCTGGTGGGCATATCACAGATTAGGCGGTTCTTGGACAGGTTGTATTCCTTTTGGAGGTCAGCCAGCCGAGCACTGGCATTATATGACCGGCGGAAATGCACACAAAGTTTCCTGGCCTGCTTCAGGACCTCCTGTAAGCCCGGGTACCTGCCCAAGAACCGCTGCACCAGCAAGTTAAGAACGTGAGCAAAACAGGGCACATGGGTCAGTTGTCCCTGTCGGAGGGCGGAGAGGAGGTTCGTGCCATTGTCGCAAACCACCTTTCCTGGCTTAAGCTGGCATGGCGTCAACCACCTCTGAGCCTGCCCCTGCAGAGCTGACAGAATCTCTGCCCCAGTGTGGCTCCTGTCCCCCAAGCACACCAGCTCAAGCACCGCATGGCATCTTTTTGCCTGCGTATTTGCGTAGCCCCTTAAATGCCTACGGAGCACCGCTGGTTCTGAGGACAAAGCACAGGAAGAGGCCATGGAGGAAGAAGAAGAGGAGGGGGTGGAGGAGAGAGGTGTGTCAGAATCACCAGTAGTAGCATTTTGGAGGCGTGGTGGCGGAACAATCTCCAACACTACTGCACCTTGTCCTGCATCCTTCCCAGCTGCCAGCAGAGTCACCCAATGCGCCGTAAAAGATAGGTAACGTCCCTGTCCATGCCTGCTGGACCATGAGTCAGCGGTAATATGCACCTTACCGCTGACCACCCTGTCCAGCGAGGCATGGACATTGCCTTCCACATGCTGGTAGAGAGCCGGAATAGCCTTCCGTGAGAAAAAGTGGCGTTTGGGAACCTGCCACTGAGGAACCGCACATTCCACAAACTCACAGAAGGGGACAGATTCTACCAACTGAAAAGGCAGCAGTTGAAGTGCTAGAAATTTAGCCAAGCTAGCATTCAACCGCTGGGCATGTGGATGGCTGGAAGCGAATTTCTTTCTGCGGTGCAGCAGCTGGGGCAGGGAAATTTGCCTGCTATAATCGGACGTCGGGGTACTGCTAGCAGATTGTCCGCAAGTACTTGGCTGTGACACACCTAATTCTACACCTTCATTCCTCTCAGTGCAGGTTTCAGAGAGGACTGAAGGTATATGCAAAAAGAATTAATAAAGATGCGCTACCCTTAAACAAGCAATCATAGTGCTAATGATTCATATGTGTTCACACACACCAAAAAACAAAAAACAAAAACAGAAAAAAAAAAAGGTCCTGTTAATAAAACACGGCGAATATATCTGAAATATCCCCCGTGCACAGATAAATGAATAAATAAAAATTAAAAAAATTATATATATATAAAAAATGTGAAAGAGAGAAAGTCCGAATGAAGTTCATAAACAAAAAAGCCACATCTGCTGATGTATATATAACAGACTCTTCTAAGCCCTGTAGGCGAAATATCCACATCCAACTTGCTCAAACTAATTATAGAAGAAATAGCAGCTTACCAAATATAATAGATCTCTGTCACGGAGATCTATAGGGGCTCAGATTCATATGGTGATCCCACCGGACATTCAGCCACGAAACACTGGAATTGAACGATATCCTCCTCCTCCTGGGTATTTATTCTAAGAAAAGAGCTATCCCTCCAGGTATCCGCTGATGTAATTGGCTCATGCAGCAAAATGAATGTTGATATGGAAGAAAAATAAATAAAACCTCATGGTGCAGTATTCCTAATAAAATAGGATTCCCTTTATTTATCCTAGGTAAAAAATGACATCCAGCAGGTTTTCAAAACAAGAGCGGCAAAACTCCAAAGAAACGAATGCTGGTACTCAGCTGCAGTCTGTGCCGATCAGCTGTAGCGTAGTGACGTCACGTTCGTTAGCTCCACCCGACGCTGCGTTTCGTCATAAGAGGCGTCCACTGGGAAAGGAGGCCAGGATAAATAAAGGGAATCCTATTTTATTAGGAATACTGCACCATGAGGTTTTATTTATTTTTCTTCCATATCAACATTCATTTTGCTGCATGAGCCAATTACATCAGCGGATACCTGGAGGGAGAGCTCTTTTCTTAGAATAAATACCCAGGAGGAGGATATCGTTCAATTCCAGTGTTTCGTGGCTGAATGTCCGGTGGGATCACCATATGAATCTGAGCCCCTATAGATCTCCGTGACAGAGATCTATTATATTTGGTAAGCTGCTATTTCTTCTATAATTCGTTTGAGCAAGTTGGATGTGGATATTTCGCCTTCAGCTGCTTAGAAGAGTCTGTTATATATACATCAGCAGATGTGGCTTTTTTGTTTATGAACTTCATTCGGACTTTCTCTCTTTCACATTTTTTATATATATATAATTTTTTTAATTTTTATTTATTCATTTATCTGTGCACGGGGGATATTTCAGATATATTCGCCGTGTTTTATTAACAGGACCTTTTTTTTTTCTGTTTTTGTTTTTTGTTTTTTGGTGTGTGTGAACACATATGAATCATTAGCACTATGATTGCTTGTTTAAGGGTAGCGCATCTTTATTAATTCTTTTTGCATATATTTGTGTAGTGGTTATTCCAGCTATAAAAATTTTTTGCAGCACCCATTAATTCACTTTATTAATTTTACCATTATTATTTATATATATATAATGGTTCTTATATTTAATTAATTCACTAATTTTAATCACGGTTAGCGCGGATTTTTTCCATTTTTACAGGACTGAAGGTATAGTGGGGTTGGAGATCCCATCTGATGAGGAGCAAGCAGAGGTCCGCTTTGTTCTTTGGTGTGGGTCTTTTTTGTATGCTTGCCAACGGACTGCATGGCAGGTCGACATACAGTATGTCTGGTCAAGCACGTGGTGCCCAAGCGACTCATGTTTTGGCCACGCGAGATATGCTTGAGACATATGTTGCAAATAGCAACGGTGCGATCTGCTGCACACGTCTCAAAAAAGGCCCACACCAAAGAACTTTTGGAATAACGCGCAGAGACAGCAGTGCCCTGAACATGCGGAACACTGCCTTGTGATGCAGTCAGTTGGCTGCCCTTAAGCTGGCCCCTAGAGGGCATCCTGCCTCATTGGAGATGTGCCTCCTCCTCCTCTCTCCTATCAGGCACACACGTGGAGTCAGTGACCTCATCATCCCCTCCCTTCTCATAACTGGAGCAAATCTGGCAGTATGCTGCAGCTGGGGGAACATGACTGCCAGTTTGCTGTACTTGTTGGGCACCCCCTCTCTCTGGGCTCACGTTACTGCCTTCCTCTAGCTGGGTACCATCATCGGAGCCTTCAAATGCTGGGCATCCTTCTGGAGCATGTACCCAACACTGTGGTCAAACAGTTCGGGGGACTCCTCAGGAGGACATGGTGGGGCTAGGGAATGAGTGACTGATGCCATTGAGCCGAGGGAAGAGGCCGCTTTGGCAGCTGCTTTGCCAAACAAAGTACCCTGAGCCTGGGTGAGAGAGGATGAGGAGGATGAGGACGGCTTGGTCATCCACTCTACCAAGCCTTCGGCATGTTGCGGCTCAACATAGCCAGCTGCCGAAAAGAAGGACAAGCATGTCCCACGGCCACGTGCTGATGAGGATGCACCGTGTCCACGACCAGCACTGTTGCCTCTAGACACAGAGCCTGCTTGCCCTCTTTTATTGGCTCGTGACTATCTGCCTCTCCTTGTTTACCTTCCAGACATACTAATGGCCTGCAGTGAGATGTAGCTGCACCAAGGTGGGATGCATATATATATAGATCTATAGTGATTATACTGCAGCTAGCACAATCAACTGCCTGCTGTGGTATTAGTATGAGAAAAGCAGCAATTGTCTTCAGTTAGTTTTAGGTGCAAACTGTGCAGAGGACACAGTACACTAACTAAAAATACTTGCAGCTCCCTGTCTGTGGTATTAGTTTAAGAACACCACCAATTGTATTCAGGTACCTTTAGGTGCACGCTGTGCAAAGGACAGAAGTACACTAAATGAAATTAATGCAGCTCCCTGCCTGTGGTTTTAGTATGAGAACACCACTAATTGTATTGAGGTACCTTTAGGTGAATGCTGTGCAAAGGACACAGTACACTAAATGAAATTAATGCAGCTCCCTGCCTGTGGTTTTAGTATGAGAACACCACTAATTGTATTGAGGTACCTTTAGGTGCACACTGTGCAAAGGACACAGTACACTAAATGAAATTAATGCAGCTCCCTGCCTGTGGTTTTAGTATGAGAACACCGCTAATTGTATTGAGGTACCTTTAGGTGCACAATGTGCAAAAGACAGAAGTACACTAAATGAAATTAATGCAGCTCCCTACCTGTGGTTTTAGTAGGAGAACACCACTAATTGTATTGAGGTACCTTTAGGTGAACGCTGTGCAAAGGACACAGTACACTAAATGAAATTAATGCAGCTCCCTGCCTGTGGTTTTAGTATGAGAACACCACTAATTGTATTGAGGTACCTTTAGGTATACACTGTGCAAAGGACACAGTACGCTAAGTGAAAATACTGCAGCTAGCACAATCACCTGCCTGCCTGTCAGTATAGAGAATAAAAGGAACGGATCTAGCTAAACTGAATACAGTGTGTAAATATATATACAACACCTAGGATGCATATATATCCTCTACACACTGTAACTGCAGCTAACTGACTCGCCTGCCTGCTCTATCTAACTCAAAATAAATGACACTGTCTCTCTCTCTCTTTAACCACCGCAACACACTACACAAGGCCGCCAGGCGATTTTCGAGTCGAACATGGGTTCGACTCAAACTGGAAGCTCATCCCTAGTCCTGAACTTGAAGTCAAGAAATCAGGAGGATGCCTGCAGCTACAGGTATCATGCCGGAATCCTTTCTTTTCAGCTGACGATTCCCTACAATGTAAAAGCCTTCCTAAAGGTTGATTAGTCGCTGGAATGCTTTTACTGGTAGCGGAAGGGAATGTCTGCATCTGCGGGCTCTCCCGTGCGATCGTGAAGCCTGGGATCCGATTCGGCAGTGCTGCCGAGTTACCGCAGAGCTGGCTGTGGACCAAATGGTCCCTGGCCATCTGTATGATACTGGGAGGCCGGAAGTGTCATCATGATGTCATACTAACATTTTATTTATTTTTGTACTTTTCAGGGTAGAGGAGAGATCTGGGGTCTAATAGATCCCAGATGTCTCCATAATGAGGACTTGTCGTGCCTTATTTCTATCATAAGAGATGTTTACATTTCTTGTGACAGGAATACAAATGTGGAAAAAAAAAATATTAAAGAAACAGTCTCTCATTTAAAAAAAAAAAGAAAAGAAAAAGAAACAGTGGAAACTACAGTATTTTTTTTAAAATAAACATGTAAACGGTCTGAGGTATCACCCTAAACGTTATAGTGAGAGCAATAATTCTAGCGCTAGACCTCCTCTGTAACTCAAACCTGCTAACCTATAAAGATTTTTAAAGCATTTTCTATGGAGATGTTTAACCACTTGCCGACCACTGCACGCCGATATTTGTTGGCAGAATGGCAGCATTAGGCAAATGGATGTACCTGTACCTTTAAGAATGCGTGTGGCCGGTGTCCCGCAATCGGATCACAGAGAGGCAGAACAGGGGGATGCCTGTGTAAACAAGGCATTTCCCTGTTCTGCCTAATGACAGGACACTGATTGTCTTCTCCCTGTGATCGGGAGCAGCGATCAGTGTCCTGTCACATGTAGCCCAGCCCCCCACACAGTTAGAATCACTCCCTAGGACACACTTAACCCCTTCATCGCCCCCTAGTGGTAACCCCTTCCCTGCCAGTCAAATTTATACGGTAATCAGTGCATTTTTATAGCACTGATCGCTGTATAAATGTGAATGGTCCCAAAATAGCATCAAAAGTGTCTGTTGTGTCCGCCATAATGTCGCAGTCATGATAAAAATAGCTGATAGCCGCCATTACTGGTAAACAAAAAATTATTAATAAAAATGCCATAAAACGATCCCCTATTTTGTAGACGCTATAACTTTTGTGCAAACCAACCAATAAATGCTTATTGCGTTTTTTTCTTAACAAAAATATGTAGAAGAATATGTATCGGCCTTAACTGAGGAAAAAAATATTTTTTTTATTTATTTTTGGGGGATATTTATTATAGCAAAAAAAATAAATATTTTTTTCAAAATTGTCGCTCTATTTCTGTTTATAGCGCAAAAAATAAAAACCGCAGAGGTGATCAAATACCACCAAAAGAAAGCTCTAATTGTGGGGAAAAAAGGACGTTAATTTTTTTGGAGAGCCACGTCGTCCGACCGCGCAATTGTCAGTTAAAGCGACGCAGTGCCGAATCGCAAAAATGGCCCCGTCATTGGGCAGCCAAATCCTCCGGGGCTGAAGTGATTAAGTACAATAGTTTTGGCGCCATTCCACAAGTGTGTGCAATTTTAAAGTGTGACATGTTAGATATCTATTTACTCGGCCTAACGTCATCTTTTATACTTTTATAGTTTACCAAAAATTGGATACTATATTGTGGGGGTTTTTTGCATTAAAATTCATGAAAGTGTATTTAAATAAAAACTGCATTTAAAAAAAATCGCTGTGCAAATACCGTGTGGCATAAAAAGTTGCAACCTTCACCATTTTGTTCTCTAGGGCCTCTGCTTAAAGTATATATATATTTTAAAATATGTTCTAATTATTATTGGTTTATACAACATGTATGTTTGAGTTGTGTATTTTACACATATGGCAGCGCAATACTTTTAAATTTCTATTTTTACATATATATATATATATATATACATATATATATATATATATATATATATATATATATATATGTGTGTGTGCGTTTAAGTGTTCTGAGTAATTTTCGAAAAAAAAAAAAAGATACATTTTACAGGCGGAAAAGAAATGTCAGAATTGGCCCAGGAGTGAACTAGTTAAAAACGTATGTTTTTTTTTTCTGATCTGGAAGTGTCACCAAAATAAAGACGGAAAATGTCACATGATAACTACCAAGAATCGCTCTGTGCATTCCCTAATCTCAGTATAGACAGTTATTGCTGGTGAACGTATTAATGTGAGTTAGGGACCTTAGATTGTAAGCTCCTTGAGGGCAGGGACTGATGTGAATGTACAATATGTCTGTAAAGCGATATGTAAATTGACAACACTATATACAGTAATAGGGATGAGCTTCGTGTTCGAGTCGAACATACGTTCGACTCGAACATCGGCTGTTCGATCGTTCGACGAAGATCGAACGATTTGGGCCGTTCGCGCCAAATTCGAGTGACGCGAACGGCCCACAATGCACTACGCCATCGCAGTGTCATCCAGGCGCTGTGATTGGCCAAGCATGCACTGTGACCCCGCATGCTTGGCCAATCACAGCGCCGGCAGCGAGGAGAGCAATGATTGGCCACAGGCAGGATGCCTGTGGCCAATTATTGCTGAGGGTGTTTAGTACACGCCCCACACTATAAAAGGCCGCCAGCACGGCGGCCTAGTGTAGTGTGTTCCGGAGCAGGGAAAGACAAGCATAGGCAGGGACAGTGACATTTATTTCTTTCTTGCTTAACCTGGATTCCTTTAGTTTAGGGAAAGAGAAGGATAGGTAGGGAGAGTGTCAGTGTGTTTTACTGTGCGAGTCCTTGTTTCTAGGGACAAAGAAGGAAAGTGAGGGGAATTCTCCTTGTGCTATAGTGTGCTTTAAAAAAACATTTTTTCTAGGGACAGAAAACTCTAGGTAGGGAGAGTGTCAGTTTCTTTCACTGTGCCAGTCCTTGTTTCTAGGGACAAAGAAGGAAAGTGAGGGGAATTCTCCTTGTGCTATAGTGTGCTTTAAAAAAACATTTTTTTCTAGGGACAGAAAACTCTAGGTAGGGAGAGTGTCAGTTTCTTTCACTGTGCCAGTCCTTGTTTCTAGGGACAAAGAAGGAAAGTGAGGGGAATTCTCCTTGTGCTATAGTGTGCTTTAAAAAAACATTTTTTCTAGGGACAGAAAACTCTAGGTAGGGAGAGTGTCAGTTTCTTTCACTGTGCCAGTCCTTGTTTCTAGGGACAAAGAAGGAAAGTGAGGGGAATTCTCCTTGTGCTATAGTGTGCTTTAAAAAAACATTTTTTTCTAGGGACAGAAAACTCTAGGTAGGGAGAGTGTCAGTTTCTTTCACTGTGCCAGTCCTTGTTTCTAGGGACAAAGAAGGAAAGTGAGGGGAATTCTCCTTGTGCTATAGTGTGCTTTAAAAAAACATTTTTTCTAGGGACAGAAAACTGTAGGTAGGGAGAGTGTCAGTTTCTTTCACTGTGCCAGTCCTTGTTTATAGGGACAAAGAAGGAAAGTGAGGGGAATTCTCCTTGTGCTATAGTGTGCTTTAAAAAAACATTTTTTCTAGGGACAGAAAACTGTAGGTAGGGAGAGTGTCAGTTTCTTTCACTGTGCCAGTCCTTGTTTCTAGGGACAAAGAAGGAAAGTGAGGGGAATTCTCCTTGTGCTATAGTGTGCTTTAAAAAAACATTTTTTCTAGGGACAGAAAACTCTAGGTAGGGAGAGTGTCAGTTTCTTTCACTGTGCCAGTCCTTGTTTCTAGGGACAAAGAAGGAAAGTGAGGGGAATTCTCCTTGTGCTATAGTGTGCTTTAAAAAAACATTTTTTTCTAGGGACAGAAAACTCTAGGTAGGGAGAGTGTCAGTTTCTTTCACTGTGCCAGTCCTTGTTTCTAGGGACAAAGAAGGAAAGTGAGGGGAATTCTCCTTGTGCTATAGTGTGCTTTAAAAAAACATTTTTTCTAGGGACAGAAAACTCTAGGTAGGGAGAGTGTCAGTTTCTTTCACTGTGCCAGTCCTTGTTTCTAGGGACAAAGAAGGAAAGTGAGGGGAATTCTCCTTGTGCTATAGTGTGCTTTAAAAAAACATTTTTTTCTAGGGACAGAAAACTGTAGGTAGGGAGAGTGTCAGTTTCTTTCACTGTGCCAGTCCTTGTTTCTAGGGACAAAGAAGGAAAGTGAGGGGAATTCTCCTTGTGCTATAGTGTGCTTTAAAAAAACATTTTTTCTAGGGACAGAAAACTGTAGGTAGGGAGAGTGTCAGTTTCTTTCACTGTGCCAGTCCTTGTTTCTAGGGACAAAGAAGGAAAGTGAGGGGAATTCTCCTTGTGCTATAGTGTGCTTTAAAAAAACATTTTTTCTAGGGACAGAAAACTGTAGGTAGGGAGAGTGTCAGTTTCTTTCACTGTGCCAGTCCTTGTTTCTAGGGACAAAGAAGGAAAGTGAGGGGAATTCTCCTTGTGCTATAGTGTGCTTTAAAAAAACATTTTTTCTAGGGACAGAAAACTCTAGGTAGGGAGAGTGTCAGTTTCTTTCACTGTGCCAGTCCTTGTTTCTAGGGACAAAGAAGGAAAGTGAGGGGAATTCTCCTTGTGCTATAGTGTGCTTTAAAAAAACATTTTTTCTAGGGACAGATAACTCTAGGTAGGGAGAGTGTCAGTTTCTTTCACTGTGCCAGTCCTTGTTTCTAGGGACAAAGAAGGAAAGTGAGGGGAATTCTCCTTGTGCTATAGTGTGCTTTAAAAAAAATTTTTTCTAGGGACAGAAAACTGTAGGTAGGGAGAGTGTCAGTTTCTTTCACTGTGCCAGTCCTTGTTTCTAGGGACAAAGAAGGAAAGTGAGGGGAATTCTCCTTGTGCTATAGTGTGCTTTAAAAAAACATTTTTTCTAGGGACAGAAAACTGTAGGTAGGGAGAGTGTCAGTTTCTTTCACTGTGCCAGTCCTTGTTTCTAGGGACAAAGAAGGAAAGTGAGGGGAATTCTCCTTGTGCTATAGTGTGCTTTAAAAAAACATTTTTTCTAGGGACAGAAAACTCTAGGTAGGGAGAGTGTCAGTTTCTTTCACTGTGCCAGTCCTTGTTTCTAGGGACAAAGAAGGAAAGTGAGGGGAATTCTCCTTGTGCTATAGTGTGCTTTAAAAAAACATTTTTTCTAGGGACAGAAAACTCTAGGTAGGGAGAGTGTCAGTTTCTTTCACTGTGCCAGTCCTTGTTTCTAGGGACAAAGAAGGAAAGTGAGGGGAATTCTCCTTGTGCTATAGTGTGCTTTAAAAAAAACATTTTTTCTAGGGACAGAAAACTGTAGGTAGGGAGAGTGTCAGTTTCTTTCACTGTGCCAGTCCTTGTTTCTAGGGACAAAGAAGGAAAGTGAGGGGAATTCTCCTTGTGCTATAGTGTGCTTTAAAAAAAACATTTTTTCTAGGGACAGAAAACTCTAGGTAGGGAGAGTGTCAGTTTCTTTCACTGTGCCAGTCCTTGTTTCTAGGGACAAAGAAGGAAAGTGAGGGGAATTCTCCTTGTGCTATAGTGTGCCAAAGCATTCCTCATCAACCATCTTTGAAATCCTTGTTTTTTGGACAGTCAGGGAAATTTTCGTTGTGCTATTCTGTGCAAAAGCAATAATCCTCAACCATATTTAGAAATCCTTAAGTAAAGGGACAGAGAAGGACACCTGAAGGTAGCCCTTATTGCTTTTTTCCCATCTCCCTGCAGGCCATCTATTAGAATGTCTGGAAGGCAAACAAGGAGAGGCAGACAGTCAGGAGGCAATAAAAGAGGGCAAGCAGGCTCCGTGTCTGGGGGCAACAGTGCTGGTCGTGGACGCGGTGCATTGTCATCAGCACATGGCCATGGGACACGCTTGTCCTTCTTTTCGGCAGCTGGACATGTTGAGCCACATCATGCCGAAGACTTGGTAGAGTGGATGACCAAGCCCTCCTCCTCCTCCTCATCCTCTCTCACCCAGGCTCAGGGTACTGGCAAAGCAGCTGCCAAAGCGTCCTCTTCCCTGGTATCAATGTCAGACTCATCATCAGTCACTCCTTCCCTAGACCCACCATGTCCTCCTCCTGAGGAGTCCCCCGAACTGTTTGAGCACAGTGTTGGGTACATGCTCCAGGAGGATGCCCAGCGTTTCGAAGGGTCTGATGATGAAACCCAGCTACAGGAAGGCAGTAGCGTGAGAGCAGACAGAGGGGATGCTCAAGAAGGACACCAATCTGGCAGTCATGTTCCAGCAGCTGCAGCATACTGCCAGATTGGCTCCAGTGATGAGGAGGGAGGGGATGATGAGGTCACTGACTCCACGTGGGTGCCTAATAGGAGAGAGGAGGAGGAGGAGGATGAGGAGGAGGCACATCTCCAACGAGGCAGGATGCCCTTTGGTGGCCAGCGTAAGGGCAGTACACCGACGGAATCACACCGCAGAGCTCCGCCTGTGCAGGGCGCAGCCTCTGCCCGTCATTCAAAAAGTTCCTTGGTGTGGGCCTTTTTTGAGGCTAGTGCATCAGATCGCACAGCTGCTGTTTGCAATATATGTCTCAAGCGTATATCGCGTGGCCAAAACATCAGCCGCTTGGGTACCACATGCCTGACCAGACATATGTTGACCTGCCATGCAGCTCGTTGGCAAGCCTACCTCAAAGACCCACACCAAAGAACAAAGCGGACCTCTCCTTGCACCGCATCAGCTGGGATCTCCAACCCCACTATAACTTCAGTCCTCTCTGAAACATGCACTGAGAGGAATGAAGGTGTAGAATTAGGTGTGTCACAGCCAAGTACTTCCGGCCACTCTGCTAGCAGTACACCGACGTCCGATTCTAGCAGGCAAATTTCCCTGCCCCAGCTGCTGGACCGTCGAAAGAAGTTCACTCCCAGCCATCCACATGCCCAGCGGTTGAATGCTAGCTTGGCTAAATTGCTAGCGCTTCAACTGCTGCCTTTTCAGTTGGTAGACTCGGCCCCCTTCCGTGAGTTTGTGCAATGTGCGGTTCCTCAGTGGCAGGTTCCCAAATGCCACTTTTTCTCACGGAAGGCTATTCCGGCTCTCTACCGGCATGTGGAAGGCAATGTCTTGGCCTCGCTGGACAGGGCGGTCAGCGGTAAGGTGCATATTACCGCTGACTCATGGTCCAGCAGGCATGGACAGGGACGTTACCTTTCTTTCACGGCCCATTGGGTCACTCTTTTGGCAGCTGGGAAGGATGCAGGACAAGGTGCAGTAGTGTTGGAGGTTGTTCCACCGCCACGCCTCCAAAATGCTACTACTGGTTGTGACACACCTCTCTCCTCCACCCCCTCCTCTTCTTCTTCCTCCATGGCCTCTTCCTGTGGTTTGTCCTATGAACCAGCGGTGCTCCGTAGCCGTTCACGGGGCTACGCAAGTACGCAGGCAAAAAGATGCCATGCCGTGCTTGCGCTGGTGTGTTTGGGGGACAGAAGCCACACTGGGGCAGAGGTCCTGTCTGCTCTGCAGGGCCAGGCCGAGAGGTGGTTGACGCCACGCCAGCTTAAGCCAGGAATGGTGGTTTGCGACAATGGCACCAACCTCCTCTCCGCCCTCCGACAGGGACAACTGACCCATGTGCCCTGTGTGGCTCACGTCCTTAACCTGGTGGTGCAGCGGTTCTTGGGCAGGTACCCGGGCTTACAGGATGTCCTGAGGCAGGCCAGGAAAGTCTGTGTGCATTTCCGCAGATCTTATAATGCCAGTGCTCGCCTGGCTGAGCTGCAAAAGGAGTTGAACCTGCCCAAGAACCGCCTTATATGTGACATGCCCACCAGGTGGAACTCAACGTTGGCCATGCTGCAGCGGCTGCACACGCAGCAGAGGGCCATCAATGAGTACCTGTGCGACTACGGCACCAGGACAGGGTCAGGGGAGCTTGGTTTTTTTTCTCCACGCCAGTGGGGCATGATCAGGGATGCATGCACTGTCCTGGCACCATTTGAGGAGGCCACGAGGATGGTGAGCAGTGACAGTGCATGCATCAGTGACACTGTACCTCTTGTCCACCTGTTGGAGCACACGCTGCGTGGAATAATGGACAGGGCACTTGAGGCAGAACAGAGGCAGGAAGAGGAGGACTTCCTTGCCTCTCAAGGCCCCCTTTACCCAGACAGTGTTCCTTCTGTCCCACCCATCGCACAGGAAGAGGAAGAGGAGGAGGAGGAGGAGGAGGATTGTGTCAGCATGGAGGTGGAGGCTGGCACTCAGCATCATCAGCAGCAGTCTTTTAGGGATGATTTACAGTCCCAAGAAACCAGTGGACTTGTACGTGGCTGGGAGGAGGTGGCTGCGGATCATGTCGTCCTTAGTGACCCAGAGGACTCCGGAGCGAATGCCTCAGCAAACCTACGCTGCATGGCCTCCCTGATCCTGCAAAGTCTGCGGAAGGATCCTCGTATTCTTCGGATCAAGGAGAGGGACCATTACTGGCTGGCCACTCTCCTTGATCCACGGTACAAGGGTAAGGTTGCGGACCTTATGTTACCTTCGCAGAGGGAGCAGAGGATGAGACAACTCCGGGAGGCCTTGCAGAAAGGTCTGTGCAACGCGTTCCCAGAGACTGGGAGGTTACAAACTCCTGGTCCTGGACAACGAGTTGCTGAGGCTTTGGCCAGTCAAAGAAGGAGCGGTGGGGAAGGTGGCCGTCTGACCGATGCGTTCAGACAATTCTTTAGTCCGCAGCCCCAAAGTATGATCGGTTCCAGCAACCATCGCCAGCGTCTGATAAACATGGTGCAGGAATATCTAGGGGCAAGGTCAGACTTGGACACCTTCCCCACCGAAAATCCTCTGGCTTACTGGGTCTTGAGGATGGATCACTGGCCAGAGCTTGCACAGTATGCAATTGAGCTACTGGCCTGTCCTGCATCCAGCGTTCTTTCGGAACGCACATTCAGTGCTGCTGGAGGATTTGTCACGGATCACAGGGTGCGCCTGTCCACCGACTCGGTTGATCGACTGACTTTCATCAAGATGAACCAGTCTTGGATCACCACCAGCTACCACACACCTGATGCTGATATAACAGACTAATTGATTTTAACATGTCACATCCCTTCAAGACTGATGCTGATGCTGAGTGCCTGTGCTGTTATGTTGACTGGCTATCCTCCTCCTCCGAGTCCTCAATGATACGATTGATGATGATAGCTTGGAAGATCATTTTTGTTTATGGGTGCCGCCACCAGTGGCTAAGGCCCAATTTTTCAGCCCCTGTTTTACAGGGGCGTGTAATTACAATTTTTTTAGAAATAATTTGCCATAGGGCTCATTGCTGTGCTCCAAGTACAGTATCTGTGAGGGGTTGGAGTGTTGTGGCACCAGTGCCTAAGGCCCAATTTTTCAGCCCCTGTTTAACAGGGGCGTGTCATTACAATTTTTGAAGCAATACTTTGCAACAGGGCTCATTGCTGTGCTCCAAGTACAGTATCTGTGAGGGGTTGTAGTGTTGTGCCACCAGTGCCTAAGGCCCAATTTTTCAGCCCCTGTTCAACAGGGGCATGCAATTACAATTCTTGATCTAATAATTCACAGCAGGGCCCATTGCTGCACCCACCAAGAGTAACTCTGAGGGCTTACAGTGTTGTGGCAACGCCACCACCACCACCACCACCACAAAAGGCCCAATTTTTCAGCCCCTGTTCAAAAGGGGCATGTAATTACAATTCTTGATCTAATAATTCACAGCAGGGCCCATTCCTGCACCCACCAAGAGTAACTCTGAGGGCTTACAGTGTTGTGGCAACACCACCACCACCACCACCACGAAAGGCCCAATTTTTCAGCCCCTGTTCAACAGGGGCATGCAATTACAATTCTTGATCTAATAATTCACAGCAGGGCCCATTGCTGCACCCACCAAGAGTAACTGTCAGGGCTTACAGTGTTGTGGCACCAGCACCACCATCAAAGGCCCAATTTTTACTACCACTGTTCAACAATTATATGTAATTAAAATTCCTGATATAATAGTTGACAGCAGGGCGTTCCAGCACCAACCAAGAGTAACTGTGAGTGCTTACAGTGTTGTGCCAACACCAACAACTAAGGGGCCTATTTCTGCAGAGTATATACGGCAGGTCCCTACTTTCAAACATCCAACTTACAAACGACTCCTACTTGCAAACGCAAGAAGACAACAGGAAGTGAGAGGAAATCTACCACTAGGAAGGAAAATTCTCTCCTGTAAGAATAAATATGGGAGAAAGGTGTCTCCTCTGTACTGATGCTTTATCAGCAATCCTTGTTTCAAGAAAAACACCACATTTCAAAAACAGTTGTCATTGGGACGGAAAGTGAGGTGAAATGTTCTGAACAGGGGCACAGACAGCAAAACAAATGTTACAGGGGTGATAACCCTTACCTATGTTTTCCAAAAAGTTTAAAAATAGATTTTTGGGCTGGAGCTACACTTCAACAATGTACCTGTTCAAAATTACAAACAGATTCTACATAAGAACAAACCTACAGTCCCTGTCTTGTATGCACCGCCTGTATACGGCTGTTCAGAGTATATAGGGCCTTTTTTATTTTATGTGCGGGGTTCCCCTTAATATCCATACAAGACCCAAAGGGGCTGGTAATGGGCTGGGGTAGGGGGGGGGTCATGGGGTAGCTATGCCATTTTTATTAAAGATTTTCATCCATATTACCGGGACCAGACATTACATTAAAGCCGCAAGCAGTTTTAAATGGCTTTTTTTTCCTTTAGAAGTGTCATTTTGTGCAGGGACAGTTCTAAACACGGGAAACACGTGGCACTTCACAGGCATACTTTAGACACCCCCCAGATACGATATTTAAAGGAATATTTGACTTTTTTTTTTCACTTTATGCATCATTAAAATGACTGCTCCCGAAAAACGACCGTTTTTAAAACTTCTTTTTGCATTGATACATGTCCCCTGGTGCAGAACCCGGGTTCCCAAACCCTTTTTAGGACAATAACATGCATAATAGTTGTTATAATTAGCACTTTAGAATTCGAACGTTCGCATCCATTGTATTTAATAGGGTTCTAATGTTCGTACGAACTTTCGGTCCGTTCGCGGGTTCTGGTGCGAACCGAACCCGGGGGTGTTCGGCTCATCACTATACAGTAAGTACCTGTAATAATAATAATAATAATAATCAATGCAGCTAATGATAAATGTGTTTTTTCCTGCAGTGGTGAAACCGGGCACCTGTCCCGTGGTTTACACCCTTGTGGCATGTAAGCGCCCCATCCCCAGGAATTGTATTGTAGACTCGGATTGTCTCGGGACAATGAAGTGCTGTGACGTCGGCTGTTCCATTGGTTGCCGGGAACCCACCGGTAAGTGGATGACTGTTATCAGATATTAAGTGGCCCGGTACAGACCAGATCTCATCCAAATGTGAGAGTGGAACTGTCAATATTGCCCCAATAATCCAATCCTCCCTTTCCCACACTTATTGTTCGCCAGATTTGGAATTTATGCTGGTGAAGTATAGACCTTTTTATTTACCCAGAGAATTTACAGTGGTGATCATTATTGCGGTATATATACGGCCAGATGCGGATACTGCAGTGGCTCTGGATATTTTGTCAAATCTTATAGGCAAGTATGAACGTGCACATACTGATGGGGTTTTGGTAGTTGCAGGTGATTTCAATAAAGCGAATTTGAGGGCTGCGCAGCCAAAACTACATCAGTTTGTAAAATGCGCTACTAGAGGTGAAAATACATTGGATATGGTGTATTCCAATATTAAGCAGGTCTACAGAGCCATTCCACTATCCCATCTGGGTCAGTCAGACCACCTTTCTTTATTCCTTATTCCAGCATATATTCCTATCAGGCAGAAAATTGCTCAAGAGTGGAAAATACACAGAATTTGGCCAGAGGGCTCTCTCTCAAGGCTACAGGATTGTTTAGAAAGAACAAATTGGGAGATATTTAAGCAAGATGATTTAGATCTGTATACAGAAACAGTTCTGGACTATATAAAAACTTGTGTGGACAATGTTACTGAGGATAAACGCATTCGGGTTTTTTCAAATCAGAAACCCTGGATGACTAAGGAAATAAAGAGTTTTCTTAGAGAAAGGAATAGAGCATTCAGGGTCGGAGATAAAGCAATGTATAGTATTGCGAGAGCTAATCTGAAAAGAGGCATAAAAGAAGCCAAATTAGCCTATAAAAAGAAAATTGAGGATTATTTTAATGGAAACAATGCGAGGGAGGGCTGGAGGGGTATAGAGTACTTGACACAACATAGAGGAACAAAAAAAATGGAAGGGAATTCTAGTGCTTCACTGGTTGAAGAATTAAATAGGTTCTTCACACAGTTTGAGGTTGTGTTACCAAACCAAGATATAGGGTGTCCTTTAGGTCCAGGAAACTGTACATACATACATGTACATACACATACAAGTGTAGCGGGGTCCCCTTTAAGACTCCCAGGACTACCTTACCCAGAACCCCTTTCGGCAATGTTTCCACCCCAGAGACTCATGGGAGGGGTTATAAAAGGAGGAGGCGAGGCTGGGCTCGGCCTCTTTGGGACAAGAGACTTCAAGGGAGAGATCTTCCTGTGCGGATCCACTGTGGTGCAAGGCCTGAAGCCTGGGGCCTTGCGCTGTTACCCAAAGAGCCTTCCACCCCATCGCGAGCCTGGGTGGCATCTGACTCGGTTTTCTTCAACCGCTGCTGAGCCAGAGACCAGACTGCTGCAGAGCTGTGTGAGGAGACACAGCAGGTGGAAGTTCCCGGACTGGGATCACGTCCGGAGGGGTGAGCGAGCACCTGCTCAATCCACAAATACTTTATACCATTGTTAGGCCTACAGACTGCCGTGGCCCACCAGTTCCTATTTTAGTTCTTTTCCCCACTTGAGATCCAAAGCAGAACTGAGTCAAACGGATCTCTAGTGGAGTGTACTGTGTTGGTATTTTTACCCCCCCCTTGGATTACAAATGTGTTCCTGAAATGTGCACCACCGTTTAAAGACTTGCATGCGAAGAATCTTACCCCCTAGAGACTGAGTTATATGGTCAGGCCTGGCCATCTAGGTAGTTTATTTAGTTGCTGCACCATAGGGCGCATAGTGAAGTACTGTTACACGTGGCGCGTGTGCGCCATATCTTAATAGTTATAGTGTGACTATTGCTGCAGGGCTCTGCAGATAGATTCTTATGATCTGTTATCACTGTTGATTTTTATTGCCATAGAAAGTAAATTCATTATTCTTCTATCACTGCCTTGGTGTCTGAATTTAACCATAGTGCATAAGATATACACTTATTACCCTAGACTTAGGCCCCTTTCACACCGAGGCGCTTTGCAGGCACTATTGCGCTCTAAATAGCGCCTGCAATGCGCCCCAAAAAAGCCTCTCAATACTATCCAATGTGAAAGCCCGAGGGCTTTCACACTGGAGCGTTGCGCTTGCAGGAGGCTCAAAAAACTCCTGCAAGCCGCATCTTTGAGGCGCAATAGGAGCGCTAAAAATAGCGCTCCTGTAGCGCCCCTGCCCATTGAAATCAATGGGGTAGCGCCTCTAATACACCCGCAAAACGCCTCAAAGAGGCGTTATTGCGGGCGTTTTTAACCCTTTTTCGGCCGCTAGCGGGGGTTAAAATACCCCCGCTAGCGCCCGCAAATCGCGGCAAAAAAAACGGTATAGCGGCGCTAAAAATAGCGCCGCTATACCGCCAGCGCATCCAGCGCCTCAGTGTGAAAGTAGCCTTAGGCCCCTTTCACACTGAGGCGCTTTGCAGGCGCCATTGCGCTCTAAATAGCGCCTGCAATGCGCCCCAAAAAAGCCTCTCAATACTATCCAATGTGAAAGCCCGAGGGCTTTCACACTGGAGCGTTGCGCTTGCAGGAGGCTCAAAAAACTCCTGCAAGCCGCATCTTTGAGGCGCAATAGGAGCGCTAAAAATAGCGCTCCTGTAGCGCCCCTGCCCATTGAAATCAATGGGGTAGCGCCTCTAATACACCCGCAAAACGCCTCAAAGAGGCGTTATTGCGGGCGTTTTTAACCCTTTTTCGGCCGCTAGCGGGGGTTAAAATACCCCCGCTAGCGCCCGCAAATCGCGGCAAAAAAAACGGTATAGCGGCGCTAAAAATAGCGCCGCTATACCGCCAGCGCATCCAGCGCCTCAGTGTGAAAGTAGCCTAACTGTGCCAGAAGGGGGTCGAGTAAATTGCCGGGGGTTGGCGGAGCTGTCTTCAGGGCCCAAACTAAATCTGCGGCCCTCTTAGTTGAAGGTATCGCTACACGTGGGGGTTCTCGTCCGGGATCCTGATACAGCAGGTGAACGCCAGAAGTGCCGGCATGGACCCACAAGCAGTAGAAAAGTGGTGCAAAGCCTCTAGGGCAGAGCCAAACAACTCGATAATCATCAGCCTGCCTGGGGAGGAATGGTCGACTGAGATGGTAGAGGAGTTAATGAAGTTAGTGTCCCCAGATCACACACCGTGGGTGATGGATATAAAGTTAGACCCAGACACTTCATATCAGTATGCACTAGTGGAGTACGGGGACGGGATGCCAGAGGCTTGCAAGCGCAAGTGTGTGCGGACGCCAGATAACAGAACCTATAGGTTGGCGCACGCAGTAACTGTAAAGAAGGAACCATCTCCAACGGGATCACCGCAGGCTGCGGTCCGTACCTCACCAGAAAGAGGAGACTGGGTGACGCCCCCGGTGGCACCCGCACCTGCCACGGCTATATCACCAGAATTGATAAAGGCAATAGGGGATCTGCTAACCAAATGTCAGAAGACAAGCACGGTGCATGTAGAGACTAGCTACCGGAGACTGAAGACATTCTCAGGGAAGCTCCCTGTCCCTGCAGGGGAAGAAGATTTTGATACCTGGGTGGAGCAGGCATTACAAGCAGTAGAGGCATGGGAGGTGCCTGAAGCGCAGAAGAGGCAATGAGTGATAGAAAGCCTCAAAGGCGCAGCAGCAGAAGCAGTGAAAAGTTTTCGGTTTGGGAATGCAGATTGCACGGCTCAAGACTGTCTAGCCATGCTACAGGAAGAGTTTGGTCAATTGGAAAAGGTGACAGAGATGGTCTACCAATTTGAACATACTTTCCAACAGCCGAAGGAGAAACTTTCAGAGTATGTTAGGAGACTGAACAGGTTGCTGTGCAAGATTGTGTTGAAGAAGGGAATGAAACCCCAAGATACAGATGCGGCAAGAATGAAGCAAGTCTTAAAGGGAGCGTTGCGCTCGGATCCAGTCTGGCTGCACCTGAAAACCTCGGGAGGAGGAACGTTACTGACTTATACTGATTTGATAAAAATCATCAGAGATGAGGAGGCACTACAACAGAACCAGCAAATGATTAAGACAAATGTTGTCCCCGCACAGGTGTTAGTCAACCCAGTAATGACCCCTGAAAGAGACTCAGAGGTAGACACTTTAAAATCACAAATGTCCAAGGTGTTAGAGATGTTGACCTCTCTGATAGCAAAAGACCCAGAGGGTCCCAGGAGAGAAGTACCAAGGAAGGAACTATTCCCAATTTCCTCAGCACCTGCATCTTTACAAGAATGGGGAGATATAGTCTGCTTTAACTGTGGAGGAATTGGCCATATTGCAGCTACATGTTCCAGTCCCAAGAAGAAGAAAACAGACAACCGCAAGCCGGCGGGAAACTCCAGAGGGCCCCGGTGAAGGAGTCAACCGGGTGCCCATCACCTTCAGTGAGCTCCAAGCTGAATGCGAAGCAGAAGAAAAGAGGAGATAAAACGCCTCAGAGGAAACACAACATTCCTCAACAGAGATACACCCCAGAGAAAGGGGGCAAGACCCCTCAGAAGAGGCACAGCACTCCCCAGAGGGGGTGCACACCTAAGAAAAATAATAATATCCCTCAGCGGGTCTGTACACCCATTGAAAGGAGGGAAATCAATGCATACCAGGCTCAAGAAAGACTAAAGTCCAAAGGGAGTTGGACGAGAGAGAGTCCGAAGGGAAAGGACCAGAAGAAGGCGACCCCTGCCAGGCCATATCCGGAGAGGCTGGTAGGCCCATCTCCTATAGTGCCCATTCAAGTGGAGGAAGTCTACACTAGAGCCATCTTGGATACTGGGGCACAAGTGACCCTATTATAGCGGGATTTCTATGATAGGCACTTGAGTCACCTGCCCATCCAGAAGATAGAGGAACTGGAAATATGTGGGATTGGAACCCAGAGTTTCCCCTATGATGGCTATCTGCCCGTCAAGATGACCTTTGACCCATCTGTGGCTGGGAAGGCCGAAGTGTTTGACACCCTGGCAGTTGTGTGCCCTCGACTGCCAGGAGCCAACAAGAGTTCCCTTATAATAGGGACAAACACGGACCTGGTCCGAAGACTCCTGACCCCTCTAGTGAAAGAGAAGGGGCAAGCGGCCACCAAGATCCACCCCATGCTGAAGACGGCCTACCAACGACTGGTCCTAGAGCAGAAGACCCCTGGAGAGGGGATAGGGAAGGTGTAGAGACTTGGAAGAGAAGGGGTAGTGTTGCAGCCCAGTGAAGTAACCTGTCTCAGAGCCACTGTGAAGCTTACTTGGGAGCAGCCTGGACCCTTTGTCATGCTGGAGTCCGACCCAAGGGAAGAGTCCCCCGGTCTGGAAGTGATACCAGAAGTGATTCCACCGAAGGCCCTGAAGAAGGCCCATTGTAGAGTTCCGGTGAGTGTTAGGAACACTACAGGTGGCCCCATGGAAATCCCAGCCAGGATGCTGCTGGGCCAGGTGAGCCCTGCTGCCCCGGTTACCCTGTCAGAAGTCAAAGGGACGGGTGAAGGAGGAGATGTTTGGGAGAAGCTGTCCATGGAAAACCCGAATCTGCCCAGGGCTTGGAAAGAGAGAGCCAAGGCCCAGTTGACCAGATGGGAGAAGATCTTCTCCAAAGATGAGTTCAATGTGGGGTGTGCAAGGAGTGCCACCCATCGAATCCGCCTCCAAGAAGACAAGCCCTTTAGAGAGAGGGTCAGGCGGGTCCCACTAGCAGATCTGGAGGATCTAAGGGAACAACTCGCAGAACTCAAGAGGACTGGTGTGATCCGGGAGTCTAGAAGCCCCTATGCCTCCCCGATAGTGGTGGTCAGGAAGAAGAATGGGTCATTGAGGCTCTGTATAGACTACAGGACTCTCAACAGGAGAACCATACCCGACAAGTACACCACTCCGAGGATAGAGGACGCTTTACAGAGTTTGTCTGGAGCCAAGTGGTTCAGCGTTATGGATCTCAAGAGTGGATACTATCAGATCCCTATGCATCCAGAAGACAAGGAGAAGACAGTCTTCATAACCCCAGTGGGGTTCTTTGAGTTTGATCGGATGCCTCAGGGACTGTCTGGGGCTCCTGCTACCTTCTAACGTCTCATGGAGAAGACTGTAGGAGACATGAACCTTATTGAAGTCCTTGTATACTATCTGGGGCACATAGTGTCTGAAGAAGGGGTGGCCACAGACCCTGAGAAATTGGAGGCAGTTACCTCCTGGCCACGTCCCACCACAGTAACAGAACTCAGAT
This sequence comes from Rana muscosa, assembly GCA_029206835.1. Taxonomy (NCBI): domain Eukaryota; kingdom Metazoa; phylum Chordata; class Amphibia; order Anura; family Ranidae; genus Rana; species Rana muscosa. Next base: position 41,710,352 of record JARGYO010000094.1, read on the forward strand.
CCTTCTTAGGGTTCTGCTCCTATTACAGGAGGTTTGTGGAAGGATTCGCCCGAATTGCTAGACCATTGAATGAACTACTCAAGACCGAGGGGGAAGAGGACGACTCAGGGCCCAGGAAGCCGGTAGAGTCAGTCAGAGATCAGTGGAACCAGAAGTGTGAAGAGGCCTTCCAGGCATTGAAGAAGAGCCTGACCACTGCCCCAGTCTTGGCCTACGCAGACCCAACCAAACCCTATGAACTACATGTAGATGCTAGTCATGACGGTCTGGGAGGAGTACTTTACCAAGAACACAAAGGACAACTGCGGCCTGTTGCCTACGTGAGCAGGAGCCTGACCCCCTCTGAGAAAAACTACCCCACTCACAAGCTGGATTTCCTGGCCCTTAAGTGGGCGGTATTAGACAAGCCTAAAGACTACCTGTATGGGGCGGAGTTCACTGTGAAGACCGACAACAACCCCCTTACCTACCTTTTCACCACGGCAAAGCTGGACGCTACTGGACATAGGTGGCTGGCCGCACTGTCTGGATTCAATTTCAGCCTAAAGTACAAGCCAGGGGCTGGAAATCGTGATGCAGACGCTTTGTCCAGGAGATCTCATGCCTCCACCAGTGACATAGAAGACTGGACTCAAGTAGCACCTGACGGGGTGCGGGCACTTTGTCAAGGGGCTGAATTCCAAGCCAGAGGAGGCTCAAGGGCGGAGGAGATAGGAGTTACCATGGTAGGAGTCCCCAAACAATACTGTGGAGTAACTCAACTAGAGGAAGACCATCTGCCAAAGTTGTCCAAGAAGGAACTAAGATGCGACCAATTAGAAGACCCCATGGGGAGATTGGTTCTGGGAGCCCTGGAGAATCAGGATTCAAACAGACTCCTGCGTCACTCCTCAAAGGAAGCTCGCCTGTTGAGGAAAGAGTGGGACAGGTTACAGGTGCATCAGGGAGTGGTCTACCGAAGGGGCCCCTCTGATGACCTGGAAGATAAATGGCAATTGTTTCTTCCGGAAAAACATCGAGAGACTGTGCTGATTGCCCTACATGACAATCACGGCCACCTAGGGGCGGAAAGGACCTTTCAACTCGTCAGAAGTCGGTTCTATTGGCCCTGCATGAGGGCAGAAGTGGAAGAGTACTGCCATTCATGTGCATGCTGCATCCAGAGGAAGACTTTACCCCATCAAGCTGCCCAAATGGGCCATCTACAAAGTCAAGGCCCAATGGATCTGGTATGCATTGATTTCCTCTGCCTCAAACCCGACCTGAGTGGACTAGGAAATGTTCTGGTGATAACCGATCATTTCACCCGGTATGCCCAAGCTTTCCCAACCAAAGACCAGAAGGCTTCCACAGTAGCCAAGGTACTTATGGAGAAGTATTTTGTCCATTATGGGCTGCCACAGCGACTCCATTCAGATCAAGGAAGGGACTTTGAGAGTCGGCTGATCCGGAAACTACTGGATTCGTTGGGAATCAAGAAAACCCGAACCACACCTTATCACCCACAGGGAGATGCTCAGCCGGAGAGGTTTAACCGAACCCTGCTCAACATGTTGGGAACTCTGGATAGTGAGAAGAAACAACATTGGAGCAAACACATAGCAGCTATAGTACACGCTTACAACTGCACCACCAGTGATGCTACAGGCTACTCCCCATATCGACTCATGTTTGGGAGAGAAGCAAGGTTACCTGTGGACCTGGCCTTTGGCACCTCTTTAGACCATTCCTCAGCCACATCCCACAAAGGATACGTGGACAGGCTCAGAAACAGCCTGAAAGTAGCCTATGAACAAGCTCAAGCGGCCTCAGATCAAAGGGGAGCTCGAAACAAAAGAAACTTTGACTTAAAGGTCCGGGTGCAAGACCTGAAGCCCGGGGACCGAGTACTGCTACACAATCTGGGGGTCCCTGGAAAACACAAACTTGCAGACAGGTGGAGATCTGAACCCTATGTCATCTGTAGGAAGCTGCCGGGCCTACCTGTCTACAAGTTGAAGCCAGAAGGAAAGGTAGGACCACTGAAGACGTGGCATCGAAGCCACCTGCTCCCACTTGCTGAAGCGGTCAGGATACCTCCAGTGAGGGACTCCCCTGAACCAGTCTCCATTCTGGACACCCCCAGGCCAAACACTCGGTCCCAGACCTCTTGGGCTGAAGATGGAGAGGCCTCTGAACTCAGTGGAGATGAAGGAAGAGAACTTGACTGGCTGTGGCCTTCCCCAACTCCAGGAACTTCTGCTATAGATCTTCCAACCACTGAAGACACTATAGATAGACAACTGAATACAGAAGCCACGGAGTTCATCCCATCTAGTCCTTCATCAGATTACTGGGAAGATGCTTGTGATACTTACTCTGAAGAGGACCCTAGAGACTCTATGTATCCCTCGGCTCCTGAAGCAGATGTTACAGAGCCTGCAGTGTTGCCCGAGCCTGCTACGGAAGGAGAGCCTGTGGCGCCAGAGCCAGAAGCCCCAAGAGAGCAAAGGGCTCGAAGAGTCATAAGGCCTCCCAAAAAGTTGACTTACCCACAAATGGGGGAAGAGCTCAGAATATTCTGTGGTCACTGCCAGGAGGAGTGTAGAGAATCCGGATCCCTCCACTGTTCATTTGGTGGAGGGCAACCCCCACTCACACTCTGGCACAGTTAGGCAGGCCACTCACGATAGTGTGACCTGTGGGCAAGGGAATTCAACCCCTTTGTTTTGGTGGGAATTCCCTATGCCAACATCATACGAAATGTTGTCTAGAGTTGTACGCAGTGTATGCTAGAATTGTCTTTGGGGACCAAAGAGTTTAAGTTGGGGGGAGTGTGTAGCTGGGTCCCCTTTAAGACTCCCAGGACTACCTTACCCAGAACCCCTTTCGGCAATGTTTCCACCCCAGAGACTCATGGGAGGGGTTATAAAAGGAGGAGGCGAGGCTGGGCTCGGCCTCTTTGGGACACAAGACTTCAAGGGAGAGATCTTCCTGTGCGGATCCACTGTGGTGCAAGGCCTGAAGCCTGGGGCCTTGCGCTGTTACCCAAAGAGCCTTCCACCCCATCGCGAGCCAGGGTGGCATCTGACTCGGTTTTCTTCAACCGCTGCTGAGCCGGAGATCAGACTGCTGCAGAGCTGTGTGAGGAGACACAGCAGGTGGAAATTCCCGGACTGGGATCGCGTCCGGAGCGGTGAGCGAGCACCTGCTCAATCCACAAATACTTTATACCATTGTTAGGCCTACAGACTGCCATGGCCCACCAGTTCCTATTTTAGTTATTTTCCCCACTTGAGATCCAAAGCACAACTGAGTCAAACGGATCTCTAGTGGAGTGTACTGTGTTGGTATTTTTACCCCCCCCCCCCCCTGGATTACAAATGTGTTCTTGAAATGTGCACCACCGTTTAAAGACTTGCATGTGAAGAATCTTACCCCCTAGAGACTGAGTTATATGGTCAGGCCTGGCCATCTAGGTATTTTATTTAGTTGCTGCGCCATAGGGCGCATAGTGAAGTACTGTTACACGTGGCGCGTGTGCGCCATATCTTAATAGTTATAGTGTGACTATTGCTGCAGGGCTCTGCAGATAGATTCTTATGATCTGTTATCACTGTTGATTTTTATTGCCATAGAAAGTAAATTCGTTATTCTTCTATCACTGCCTTGGTGTCTGAATTTAACCATAGAGCATAAGATATACACTTATTACCCTAGACTAACTGTGCCAGAAGGGGGTCGAGTAAATTGCCGGGGGTTGGCGGAGCTGTCTTCAGGGCCCAAACTAAATCTGCGGCCCTCTTAGTTGAAGGTATCGCTACATGAGAATATGAGGTGAGGCAGGCGTTTAAGGCTATAAATGCGAGGAAATTATCAGGTCCAGACGGAATCCCAGGGAGAGTAGTTAAGGCCTGTGCTAATCAATTAGCTGGAGTCTTTGCCAAGATCTTTAATTGATCACTATCATCTGCTGTTGTTCCGGCATGTTTAAAATCAGCCACTATTATTCCAATTCCAAAGAAGTCAACTGTGGGAAGTTTAGACAATTATAGACCAATAGCACTGACCTCAGTACTAATGAAGTGCTTTGAGAGGTTGGTCTTGAAATATATCAAAACTAGACTACCGGGTAGTTTAGATCCTTATCAGTTTGCGTATAGGGCAAATAGAAGCACAGAAGATGCAATAGCTTTAGCGCTGCATGGGGCACTTGGACATCTGGAGCATTCAGGAAACTACATAAGGATGTTGTTTATAGATTACAGCTCTGCTTTTAATACCATCATTCCAGATCGATTGTTTGAAAAAATGCAAAAATTGGATCTGCCGCCCTTTATTTGTTTTTGGATAAGGGATTTTTTGGTCCATCGCTTACAGGTGGTCAAATTGGATAAGTTTGTTTCTTCCAAGCAAGAAATAAGTACTGGAGCACCACAGGGTTGTGTCTTAAGTCCCTTTCTCTATGCACTGTACACATATGACTGCACCCCCTATTATGAGACCAATAGTATAGTTAAGTTTGCCGATGACATAATCGGTTGTATCACTGGAGACGATGAGGAGCAATACAGGAGAGAGGTTGATAGGATAGTGGAATGGTGTACAGCAAATAACCTGATCCTAAACACAGGGAAAACCAAGGAACTGATTGTAGATTTCAGAAGGAACTGGCCTGAACCAGCACCGCTTTTTATTAAAGGTGTGTGCGTGGAGCGGGTCTCTACCTTTAAGTTTTTGGGAACATGCATTTCTGAAAACTTATCGTGGACAATCAACGTTAAAGCCATTATTAAGAAATCGCAACAGCGTTTATATTTTTTGCGACTCCTTAGGAAGAATGGCTTGGGAAGGAAGGTACTAGAGACCTTCTATCGCTCTGCCATTGAGAATATATTAACGTATTGTATTCTAGTGTGGTACCCTAGTTGTACGCAGGCAGATAAAAAAGCTCTAAAGAGAGTGGTTCGAACAGCGCAGAAAATTGTAGAGTGTGAACTTGTTTCTCTAGATGAAATATATGAGACTCGTTGCCTTTGTAGATCAGGAAAAATAGCGAGAGACCAGACTCATCCTGGTTGTCATTTATTTGAATTATTGCCATCTGGGAGACGTTTTAGGGTGATTAAAACAAGGACAAAAAGATTTAAAGAGAGCTTCTTTCCCAGGGCTGTTAAGGCTATCAATGCAGGAATGAAATGAAAGGAGGTCACAAAGTCTTAAGCCTCGTACACACGACCGAGTTTCTCGTCGTTAAAAACACGTCGTTTTTCTCAACGAGATTCTTGTTAACCTTGACGAGTTTCTCGTCAAGCTTTCCATGCGTACACACTGACCATTCCAAATCTCGTTGTTGTTCTGCGCGGTCACGTCCAGCACGTATAAAGGGGAAGATCGATTTCCCTGGCGCCACCCATTGGGCTGCTTGTGCTGATCTCGTGTTACCGCGTGTGAAGTAAAAGTTTGGAAAGAGACGATTTGCGCTTTTCAGTCTTTGTGCTCTTCATTCCGTTACAGCGTGATGAATGTGCTATCTCCATTACGAACGCTAGTTTTACCAGAAGATGCGCTCCCGTCTCATACTTGATTCTGAGCATGCGCGCTTTTTGAAGAGTCGTAAAAGCATACACACGAACCATTTTCTCGTCGCAAAACAAGCCGACGAGAAAATCTAGAATCCGGACGAGAAAATAGAGAGCAGGTTCTCTATTTTTCTCGTCCAGATTCACGGCAGTTTTCTCGTCGTAAAACCATACACACGAACGGTTTTCTCGACAATAAAGCTCTCTCTGCACTTTTCTTGTCGGTTTTGGATGAGAAACTCAGTCGTGTGTACGAGGCTTGATTTTATTGTCTTGTTTAGTTTTGTCTTGTTTAGTTTTTAATATGAGGACACTTTTTATACTTTTATAATATGGGGACACTTTTATATATAAATCCTGTGTCGTAAATGCATGGTTGATAATTGTGATGTATGAATAATGTGTGGAGTAGAAATGTAATTTCATTGTGAATTTGTTTTTACATTGGTAATAAATAAATCAATCAGTGCAGCTTGTATAAGAACAATGTGTACAGCAAGTTTTTACAAAGCATTTGCAGAGCTTTCGTCCATCTTTTATTAGCTTTGTAAAAGCGTCCATCCAGTTGTACACACTGGGAGTAAACAGGGTGTGTGTAGTACATCCTGTCCTTCTTCCTCGCTGCTGTTCCCCCATCTCATGTGCCACTAATGGCTGTCAAAATGACAGCAGGGAGTTGCTGTGTTAATACAGAGCGATAGAAAGCCACATATTTATAAATATATTTTTCAGACAGGAGATAGAGCGATACAAAGTAACATTGTTTATAAACATTGATCAGACGGGAGATGGAGAGACACAAAGTAACTGTAGCGGGGTCCTCAATTTAAAGGGAGTGTTTGGGAGGTAGTATGCCCAAACACCTTGATTTGTCAAGGTTTACAACCATTTTATTCACAGGGAGAGTATTGGTGTACAGTTCCCTGTGGCCTACAGGTGGCACTGCCATGGTAGGCTAGGGTTGAACCACTGGTACAGGGCTGTGCTTTTAGTGTCCCCTCTCGGCAGGCGTACAGTGGGGCGGGGTTAACCTGCTGTGCACACTGGGAGAGGAGATAAAAGGGGCAGGCACTGCCTGTTCGGGGTTAGTCGTGGGGTTCTACCCCTGGTTCTGGTTCCAGTCCATCGTGGGCGCCCTAGGCCCCAGGGCGGGTGTTTTCTGTTCCGGTTCCATCCCGGGCACCTTTAGTCCCAGGGTGAGGTACTACTCTGCTGTTCCTGTCCGTCCTGGATGCGGGGACTCGAGAGTTGCAGCAAAGGACTGGGCCCAGCACCTTTGGCTGGGGCCCGTCAGGGATCGAGGAGTCTCAGGGTGCCGCCTTGTGAGGGGACCCGTATCTGAGTAGAGGAGGCGGGGTGAGGAACCGTTCCGAGGGACTGATGCGGTAGTCACGGTGAAGGAAAGGGTCCCGGTAACTCTCCGGAGGGATATCTTCTCCCTAGGCCAAAGTCAAGTTTATTGGGTCTGTGGCAGAGACCAAGTTCATCAGGTCTGTGGCAGAGACCAAGTTCATCAGGTCTGTGGCAGAGACCAAGTTCATCAGGTCTGTGGCAGAGACCAATTTCATCGGGTCTGTGGCAGAGACCAATTTCATCGGGTCTGTGGCAGAGACTTTGAGTAAAGCGTGAGTGTCATTTGGCTGCTAGTCTTGTTCTAAGTAGACTATCCATTTGAGGCTGAGTCTGTTCGAGAAGCTGAACAGTGAAGTGACTGAGATTGTGCCTGGACCTTTCCCCACATCTTATGCTGTCCTTTTCTTGCTCCAACCTTTGTTTCTATCAGAGACTGTGTTATTGGCTAAGAGAAAATAAACTCTCTGTTGGAGTTATAGCAAGTGTGGACATTCTATTCACTGGGGGAAACAAGTACTCAAATCTGTTATCCACAGAGGTGAGAAAACCATTCTCTGGCTCAACTGTGAAATGACCCACCAACAACACCGCTCAACCTCTTTACACAGGAGGGTACGGGCTTGTGGCATGGTGTGCCCCTTCTTCCTGTGAAGAGCCGAAGAACAAGGCAGGTAAAAGGGGGTCTGTGTGCTACATAACATTGTTTATAAACATTGTTTAGACGGGAGATAGATTAATACAAAGTAACATTGTTTATAAACCTTGATCAGATGGGATGGCAGCATACATTTTTGGGACATTATGTCACCCTTTTGAGGTTAAGGAGTCCACTTGCTTAGTAAGGGATCTGTCTGCTGATCCTCCGATGAGCAGGCAGATAGGTGGTCCGTGTCCTCTCTGCTTATGCAAAGTGAACACAGACACAGCCTGCTTTCTTCTATGGGCAGTTGAAATGTAAACGGACCCTGACTGCCATCTGATCCACCCAGATGGAGGGTAACAGATCCCCATCCATTCATTTTTAGCAGATTAGATGTAGGTGGGTGTAAACAGACACATGTCCACTTACACCCGCCACTCCATAGAGGAGAATGGAGGGTCATATCGGGTCCTCCCGCAAAATGGACAGGCGGACTCGATCAGACCGCTAGTGTGAAAGGGGCCTAAAAAAACAGATAAGATGACCCTACACATTGCTGTTATCGTTTCTGTGTCTGCTGACATTGTTTGATGTTCTGCTAATATGGATTTTCTTTCTCCATCCAGAGACAAAGCCAGGAACGTGTCCCAGATTTCCAACACCCATCGTCCCCTGCTCTCTGCAGAATATACCCAAGGAGCGTCATCAATGCACCACTGACCAGGATTGTACAGGCAAAAAGAAGTGCTGCCTCTCTGGCTGCCAGTATATATGCACAGACGCTAAAGGTAGGAGGTGCAGGACTGACATGACATATACCAGAGTCCAAAAGTCACTCCTCCTGCCTCCAAAGACACCCTTTAACTATTTAATGCAACTTTTTTTAACAAGTTGGTTGCAGGAGAAGATTAAAGATGTTGTAAATCTTTGTTTTTTGTTTGTTTTTTTAAATAACAAACATATCATACTTACCTCCACTGTGCAGTTTGTTTTGTGGCCCCGATGGTCCTCTTCTGGGGTCCCTCGGTGGCTCTCGCGGCTCCTCCCTAAATCAGATAACCCCCTAGGAGAAGCGCTCTCCCGGGGGGTTACCTTGCGTCCATAGTCACCAAATGTATGACTCGGCCCTGCCCCCCGGCGCCCACATCATTGGATTTGATTGACAGCAGCACGAGCCAATGGCTGCGCTGCTATCAATTTATCCAATCAAGAGCCGAGAACCCCGGGCAGAGGAAGAGCACCTCTCCGCCAGCTGAAGTTCCAAGGCTCAGGTAAGTAAAATGGGGGGGGCTGGGGGGGGCCAGTGACTGCCAGAAGTTTTTTCAGCTTAATGCATAGCATGCATTATGGTGAAAAAACACGAGGGTTTACAACCCCTTTTAAAAAAAGACTATGACAGGAAAAGGTGTACATGGTTTGTAAGTCCGCTTTATTCATAATGACAGAGAAGGGGTAAGTGTGTGGTATATGTAACCAATCCACACTTACCACACTGACAACCATTACCCAGATACCTCCCTTCCTCTTCAAGGGCAGGAAGTAAAGCAACTTGTTGAAAGGAAGTCATGGAAGGGTAGGGATCATTGCTGTTAATCCTTTGAAAGGAGCACTCACACCCTTGCAACCTTAAACAGGAGCTCCAGTCTCCCCAAAAAACCTGCCCGTGGATCCAGCACTGTCCCAGAAGGCTGCAGGAGAAGGAGAGGGGGGGGGTTGAACTTCCTCTCAGATCATTGGGGCGATCGGACCAGAAGTGGAGGAACGGATACCTGTCAAAATCAGGTACCCGTTCCCCCACCCCCAAAAAAAGTGACAAATGTAGGGGGGGGGGGGGAGAGGAAGAAGAGAGGAACTTCCCCTTTTGGGTGAAGTTCCGCTTTAGGCACCCTTTACAAGTCCCATTTTCAACTAACTCCCATGGCCAATAGAAAGCCAAATAAAGGTGTCACCCTGCCTTAATAGATTCTACATAATGTAGTAACAGTGGTCTCCAAACTGCGGCCCGGGGCCAGATGCGGCCCTTTGCTTGCTTTTATCTGGCCCTTGGGGCACTATTTCATCCACTGATACCAACAATGGGACATCATTTCTCCCCACTGACACCAATAAAGGGGCCCAATTCCTCCCAATGACACCAATGATGGGGCACAATTCCTGCTAATGACACCAATAATGTGGCAAAACTGTATTACGCTATGGCCCTGCTTTTTCATTTTTTTCTGAATGACATTGCAGTGGAGTATTAACCAGATTCCAGCCATATCCTCTTGGTGTGTACCAACAAAGATCGCAGACCCACAATCTCACAAAGTTCCACCTGACCTTCTTTTTAGTTAAAGAGGTCATGGTGGTCTGGTGAGTAGGAATTTTACCCTTATTCACCGGGTGTTGTCTCATGAAGTCGTTGGCAGTGGTGATGGTGTAAAGACCAGAGTTATATCACAAAAGATTTATGGACATTCTTTATATACATTTTTTGATTCTGTGTTTTGATTTTTTTGATACACTTTTTTTTTTTTTTATGAAATATTTTCAAACACTGTAATTTCCACATAGGATCATCAGTTACCTATTAAGCACTACACACTTTATTTGTATATGTATTCAATTTAGAACATTGCTCCAGCGGCCCCAATTAATACATACCCCATACTCTACAAAGATAGCACTTTGAGGGGAGCAGCTTTCATTCTATTATACTCATTCAGCACAATTATCTTTAGTTCACCCATAGTGCGGGGTTCTCTAAATTTCTCACGTTTATGGTTTTGGAATATACACTATTTTAAACACATTTGCCCACGCAGCAATGGATATCTTTGATTTCATGAAAGAAAGAAACATTGATCTTGATCGATGTTTCAATCAAAATAACAAAATACCAAGACCAATGGCGATCTAGACAGAGGATTTAAACAGCTCCAACATGATATGGAGAAACAAATCAGGTTATGGAGGGACACAGCTTCACTGGAAATTTACACAGGGAAAAACCTCACACCAAGAAGACTCCGATAGTCTAGTATATACAGTGGGTACGGAAAGTATTCAGACCCCCTTAAATTTTTCACTCTTTGTTATATTGCAGCCATTTGCTAAAATCATTTAAGTTCATTTGTTTTCCTCATTAATGTACACACAGCACCCCATATTGACAGAAAAACACAGAATTGTTGAAATTTTTGCAGATTTATTATAAAAGAAAAACTGAAATATCACATGGTCCTAAGTATTCAGACCCTTTGCTGTGACACTCATATATTTATTTTAGGTGCTGTCCATTTCTTCTGATCATCCTTGAGATGGTTCTACTCCTTCATTTGAGTCCAGCTGTGTTTGATTATACTGATTGGACTTGATTAGGAAAGCCACATACCTGTCTATATAAGACCTTACAGCTCACAGTGCATGTCAGAGCAAATGAGAATCATGAGGTCAAAGGAACTGCCCAAAGAGCTTAGAGAAAGAATGGTGGCAAGGCACAGATCTGGCCAAGGTTCCAAAAAAAATTCTGCTGCACTTAAGGTTCCTAAGAGCACAGTGGCCTCCATAATCCTTAAATGGAAGACGTTTGGGACGACCAGAACCCTTCCTAGAGCTGGCCGTCCGGCCAAACTGAGCTATCGGGGGAAAAGAGCCTTGGTGAGAGAGGTAAAGAAGAACTCAAAGATCACTGTGGCTGAGCTCCAGAGATGCAGTCGGGAGATGGGAGAAAGTTGTAGAAAGTGAACCATCACTGCAGCCCTCCACAGTCGGGGCCTTATGGCAGAGTGGCCCGACGGAAGCCTCTCCTCAGTGCAAGACACATGAAAGCCTGCATGGAGTTTGCTAAAAACACACCTGAAGGACTCCAAGATGGTAAGAAATAAGATTCTCTGGTCCGATGAGACCAAGATAGAACATTTTGGCCTTAATTCTAAGTGGTATGTGTGGAGAAAACCAGGCACTGCTCATCGCCTGTCCAATACAGTCCCAACAGTGAAGCATGGTGGTGGCAGCATCATGCTGTGGGGTGTTTTTCAGCTGCAGGGACAGGACGACTGGTTGCAATCAAGGGAAAGATGAATGCGGCCAAGTACAGGGATATCCTGGACGAAAACCTTCTCCAGAGTGCTCAGGACCTCAGACTGGGCCGAAGGTTTACCTTCCAACAAGACAATGACGCTAAGCACACAGCTAAAATAACGAAGGAATGCCTGCACAACAACTCCGTGACTGTTCTTGAATGGCCCAGCCAGAGCCCTGACTTAAACCCAATTGAGCATCTCTGGAGAGACCTAAAAATGTCCGCCCACCAACGTTTACCATCCAACCAGCAGAACTGGAGAGGATCTGCAAGGAGGAATGGCAGAGGATCCCCAAATCCTGGTGTGAAAAACTTGTTGCATCTTTCCCAAAAAGACTCATGGCTGTATCAGATCAAAAGGGTGCAAATACTAAATACTGAGCAAAGGGTCTAAATACTTAGGACCATGTGATATTTCAGTTTTTCTTTTTTAATAAATCTGCAAATATGTCAACAATTCTGTGTGTTTCTGTCAATATGGGGTGCTGTGTTTACATTAATGAGGAAAAAAATGAACTTAAATGATTTTAGCAAATGGCTGCAAAGAGTTAGGCGCAGTTTATGAACTGTATTTGGCGCTTTATAAATAATAAATCAATCAATATATATATATATACACTCTGCGTTTAGTGTAGACTATATACACAGTGCATTCGGAGGTGTACAGTATATAATACACTTCAAGGGGTGTACACAACATATAATACAGTGCAGCCAGTGTACAGTACATAATACAGTACAGGTGGTGTACACAGTATATAATACAGTGTGTACAGTATCTAATACAGTGCAGCTGGTGTACAGTACATAATACAGTGCAGGCGGTGTACACAGTATATAATACAGTGTGTACAGTTTATAGTAAACTTCAGGGGGTGTACACAGCATATAGTACAGTGCAGCCGGTGTAAAGTACATAATACAGTACAGGCGGTGTACACAGTATATAATACAGTGTGTACAGTTTCTAATAAACTTCAGGCGGTGTACACAGTATATAATACAGTGTAGTGTGGTGTGAAAAAAAATCCCCATCAGGATGCTCAGCAATTTGAAGGCTCCGACATTGGTTCCCAGGTTGAGGAAGGGAGTAACGTGAGCCTAGAGAGCAGGAGTGCCACAGAAGGACAAGAAACTAGCAGTCATGTTCCCCCAGCTGCAGCATACTTCCAAGTTTGCCCCAGTGAGGAGGAGGGAGGGAATGATGAGGTCACTGACTGTACTTGGGTGCCTGAGAGAAGAGAGGAGGAAAGTGAGGAGGAGGAGGCACAACTCCAATGAGGCAGGATGTCCTCCAGGGGCCAGCTTAAGGGCAGCCACCCTACTGCATCACACCACAGAGCTCCACAGGTGCAAGGCGCTGCTGACTCCCCACTGACTTTCAAAATTTCATTGGTGTGGGCTTATTTCGACACGTGCAGTAGATCGCACTGTTGCTGTTTGCAATCTATGTCTGAAGCAAATCAAGCGTGGCCAGAACAGCAGCCGCTTGAGCACCACATGCTTGACAAGACATATGACGACCAATCTGCTAGCATTACATCACCAGTTGATATCAGCAGGCATATTTTGCTACCCCAATTGCTGAACCGTAAAAAAAAAAATACTGTCCCAGCCATCCACATTCTCGGAGTCTAAATGCTAGCTTGGCCAAATTGCTAGCACTGCAACTGCTGCCTTTTCAGCTGGTAGACTCTTCCCCCTTTCATGAATTTGTGGAATGTGCTGTACCACAGTGGCAGGTTCCAAAACAATTTTTTTTTTTCATGTAAGGCCATTCCAGATCTCTACCGTCATGTGGAATGTTTTGGCCTCGTTGGATAGGGAGTTCAGCAGCAAGGTTCATATTATGATCCAGCAGGCATGGTCAGGGACGTTACCTTTCCTTCACGGCGCACTGGCAAACTCTGCTGGCAGCTGGGAAGGATGCAGGAGAGGGTTCAGTGCTGGAGCGCCTGCAAAAAGCTGGTGATGATTCTGCCACATCTCTCTGCTCCACCCCCTCCTCTTTTTCTTCTTATATGGCCTCTTCTGCAGAATTGTCCTCTGAACCAGCAGTGCTCCAAAAGTGTTCAAGGGCCTATGCAAGCAGTCAGGCTAAAACATGCCATGCAGTGCTTTAATTGGTCGGCCTAGGGGACAGGAGCCACACTGGGGCAGAGATTCTGTCAGCTCTGCAGAGGCAGGTTCAGAGCTGGTTGATGAGCCAGGAATGGTTGTATGAGACAATGGCACCAATCTTCTCTTCACCCTCCGACAGGGACACTTGACCCATGTTCCATGCTTGGCAAGAGTCCTGAATTTGGTGGTGCAGCATTTCTTGACCAGGTATCCAGGCTTACAGGAACTTCTGAGGCAGGCCAGAAAAGTCTGTGGCCATTTCCGGTGGTCATTAGACATGTGCAATTCGTTTCGTTCCGAATTCGTTTTTTAACGAATTTCGACAAATTCGTTAATTTGGAAATATCCGAATTAACGAAAACTCATTTAACGAATTTTAACGAATATTCGTAAATTCAAATTTACGAATGTACGAATTTACGAATATACGAATTTACCAATGCACGAATTTACGAATGTACAACTATCCGGAAATTCGTAAATTTGAATTTACGAATTTCCGAATATTCGTACATTCGTAAATTTGTACATTCGTACAATCGTAAATTAGTAAATTCGGAAATCTGAAATAATAATTAACTAATAACTTAACTATTACTAACTATTCAATTATAGGTATTGTAATTTCCTTTCAAATTTGGCTGTTAGTGAACTTAACAAAGTTACGAATTGTTTTCCGACATAATGAATGCCGTATCTAAACGAATGGAACGTAATGAATTAATAATAATAATAAATAACAATAATAATAATAAAAACGTTTTATTATTATTATTATTAATTTGTTCCGTTCCATTTGTTTAGATGCGGCATTTGTTATTTCAGGTTATGCGTAACTTCAGATAAATTTGTATTCGTTACGTTCGCTAACAGCCAAATTTGAAAGGAAATTACAATACCTATAATTTAATAGTTATTTTTTCAGATTTTCAAATTTTCGGGTTTTCGAAAATATCGAATTTCCAAATTTCCGAAATTACGAATGTATAAATTTACGAATGTACAAATTTACGAATGTACAAATTTACGAATGTATAAATTTACGAATGTACAAATTTACGAATTTACGAATTGCGATCATAACGAATGACCCGAAAAACGAAAAAAAAAAAACGAATGAAACGAAAACTAAAACTAACTAATTTTTTGGCAGTGCACATGTCTAGCGGTCATACAATGCCAGTGCTCGGCTGGCTGACATTCAACGGGAATTCAACCTGCGCACCAACCGCCAAATTTGTGACATGCCCACCAGGTGGAACACCACATTTGCAATGCTGCAGCAGCTGCACACACATCAGAGGGCCATAAATGAGTAGCTGTGTGAGTATGGCACCAGGACAGGGTCAGGGGAGCTTGGCTTATTTTCACCACGCCAGTACGTGGCTGGGAGGAGGTAGTGCCTGACAATGTCATCCTCAGTGACCCAGAGGACTCAGAATCTCATGCCTCTGCAAACTTATGCTGCATCGGCTCCCTGGTTCTCCAAAGTCTGCGAAAGGACCCCAGGATTTGTGGTATCAAGGAGAGGGATCATTACTGGCTGGCAACCCTTCTTGATCCATGTTACAAGGGTAAAGTTGCAGAACTCATTCTGCCTTCGCAGAGGGAGAAGAAAAGAAAAGTTTGTGTAACGCCTTTCCAGACCCTGGGAGGTTACCATTTGCTGGTGCTGGACAACGTGTTTCTAAAGCTTCGTTCGGTCAGAGGAAGAGCGGTGGAGAATGTGGTCTTGTTAAAGGGGGCTTCCAGATTCAGATAAGCCCCCCGCCCGCAAACCCCCACCGGGCAAGGGCTGTGGGGATGAGGCCCTTGTCCCATCAACATGGGGATGAGGCCCTTGTCCAAACAACATGGGGACAAGGTGCTTTGGGGGGGACCACAGAGAACCCTCCCCATGTTGAGGGCATGTGACCTGGTATGGTTCAGAAGGGGGGGCGCTCGCTCGCCCCCCCTATCCTGATCAGATTGGACAGTGTATGGGGAAAGAATTGTCCAGAATGCACAATACACAGACATGTGTTGAGAAGATGTATTCATGGAAGTTTTGGCTCCACCAATGATTATAGACTATCACCATAAAATACACAATTACAAGTCCAGTAAACATCTGCACAGTTGTTGATAGGAGGAAGATCTCTAGAATGAATATTGAGTTGTTTAAAAAAGAAGTGAATGAAAGGAATAAAAGTGGAATCAATATTCTCCATGTGATAAGGAAAAGCTCATTAACATGATCAGCATTACAATGAGCAAGTGCCCGATGTCTGTTTCATATTTAAGAATGTGTATGCACCCCTTTGCGCAACGATTCCGCGAATTTGGTGCAAGTCGACAGCATGCGCCATGTCGCAATAATTATTCCTGCCCGCGCAAATGCGCCAACATTTTCTTAAATCAGCCCCTCAGACTGAGTTCTTTGGATATATTTTGCACACCTGTATGGGAATGTGAATAGTGCTTGTAGATTCTTTGATTTGGTGAATATACAGTACATAGAAGATCGCAATAATTTACTACAATGATTGACCTGGTGCCAATGACATACCTCCCAACTTTCTGAGATGGGAACAAGGGACACCTATTAGCTAAATTATATAGGCATAGGACACTCCCCCTTCCACGCCCCCCTTCCGAAATGAAATGATTGGTTTTTACCACTACTATTCCTTTATATCGGATTTTGGAATTAGAAATTGGATGAAAGGTTTAGCACTGGGAAACACTTTTTGAAAGATAAAAAGTGCATTTTATATACAACTACATAGATCAGACCAAAATGAGGGACAAATGAGGGGGAAAGAGGGACTTTGTTCCAAATCAGGGACAGTTGGGAGCTTTGGCCAATGGTCTTGTTCACACCAACAATGTTTTAACTACGCACATTTCTTTGGGGTAATGAGATGTGCATGAACATGTGAAATGTGTATTATGAAAGGACATTGCAGCACACACGCTATGTGCCGGTGATCTTTTTCCTGGTAAAGGTGGTGACACATTTTGCTGGGGTGTTTATTTAGAATAATTATATGTTGTGTGCATCATGGGTGTGCGCGGCCTATTGCATTAGGTTACATAGTTACATAGTTACATAGTTAGTCAGGTTGAAAAAAGACACAAGTCCATCCAGTTCAACCGTAAAAAATAAAAATAAAAAAATAAAAATAAACATATATCGTACAATCCCATATACCCAATTCTATACCCACAGTTGATCCAGAGGAAGGCAAAAAAAAACAGAAGAGCATTATCCAATTTGCTACAGCAGGGGAGAAAATTCCTTCCTGATCCCCCGAGAGGCAATCGGATATTCCCTGGATCAACTTTACCTATAAATGTCAGTACCCAGTTATATTATGTACATTTAAGAAAGAATCCAGGCCC
The DNA here is from genome assembly GCA_029206835.1 of Rana muscosa. Taxonomy (NCBI): domain Eukaryota; kingdom Metazoa; phylum Chordata; class Amphibia; order Anura; family Ranidae; genus Rana; species Rana muscosa. The sequence goes on from JARGYO010000094.1 coordinate 41,727,477, forward strand.
TTCTTAAAGCAATCTACTGAGCTGGCCAGAACCACCTCTGCAGGGAGTCTATTCCACATTTTCACAGCTCTTACTGTGAAAAAACCTTTCCGTATTTGGAGGTGAAATCTCTTTTCCTCTAGACGCAAAGAGTGCCCCCTTGTCCTTTGTGTTGACCGTAAAGTGAATAACTGAACACCAAGTTCACTATATGGACCCCTTATATATTTGTACATGTTGATCATATCCCCCCTTAATCTCCTCTTCTCAAGAGAGAATAAATTCAGTTCCTCTAATCTCTCCTCATAGCTGAGCTCCTCCATGCCTCTTATCAGTTTGGTTGCCCTTCTCTGCACTTTCTCCAGTTCCCCAATATCCTTTTTGAGAACTGGGGCCCAAAACTGAACTGCATATTCCAGATGAGGTCTTACTAATGATTTGAACAGGGGCAAAATGATATCTCTCTCTCTGGAGACCATACCTCTCTTAATACAAGAAAGGACTTTGCTCGCTTTGGAAACCGCAGCTTGGCATTGCATGCCATTATTGAGCTTATGATCTACCAAAACCCCCAGATCCTTCTCCACTACGGATCCCCCCAGTTGTACTCCCCCTAGTATGTATGATGCATTCATATTATTAGCCCCCAAGTGCATAACTTTACATTTATCAACATTAAACCTCATCTGCCACATAGTCGCCCAATTAGACAGAGCATTGAGGTCGGCTTGTAAATTGGCGACATCCTGTAAGGACGTTATTCCACTGCATAGCTTGGTGTCATCTGCAAAGACAGAAATGTTACTTTTGATCTCAGACCCAATATCATTTATAAACATATTAAAAAGTAAGGGTCTCAGCACTGAACCTTGGGGTACACCACTGATAACCTTGGACCATTCAGAGTAAGAATCATTAACCACTACTCTCTGAATTCTGTCTTTTAGCCAGTTTTCTATCCATTTACAAACTGATATTTCCAATCCTGTAGACTTTACCTTACACATGAGCCGTGTGTGGGGAACTGTATCGAACGCTTTTGCAAAATCCAAGTATACCACGTCCACCGCCACGCCTCTGTCCAAGGTCTTACTTACCTCTTCATAAAAAGAAATCAGGTTTGTTTGACAACTTCTGTCTTTCATGAATCCATGCTGTCTGTTGCTTAAATAGTTTTTTTCCAGCAAGAACTCATCTATGTGGTCTTTTATTAATCTCTCCAGTATTTTCCCAACTATAGAAGTTAAACTAACAGGTCTATAGTTACTTGGTAAACACTTAATTCCCTTTTTAAATATAGGCACCACATTGGCCCTGCGCCAATCCAGTGGTACTATTCCTGTCATTAATGAGTCCCTAAAAATTAAATACAATGGCTTTGAAATTACAGAGCTCAATTCTTTTAGGATCCGTGGGTGTATGCCATCAGGTTGTGCCCCCCAAAGACACAGTGAATGGTGGGTGTTGCCAAATTGTGTATACAGTGGGAGGTGCTAAAAGGTGAATGGTTATATAAAACAAAAGCCTTCCAATACCAATAAAATATGCTTTTTGGTCTCTCACCCCCCCCAGTAGGTGTATTCACACTAATGCCGTATGGTTTTCATGGTTGCAGTGCAGTGTTTCTACAGTTTTGGTGCAGATTAGTTGCACTTTGCCATAGACTTCTATTAGATCCTGCGGTTTTGGTGCGCTTTCTGAAAACAAAAACTAAAAGGGCGGTTTTGGTGAACTTTCAGAAAGTGCAAACCATGGGACAAAATAGAAGTATATGGCAAAGTGCAACTTACCCACACGGAGACCGCGGTTACACTGTGCTCCAGCCATGGTGTTGGAAAGCTGTACCGCATTAGTCTGAAAGCCAAGCTGATCGTTTATTATTACTGACCTCTGAACTCTGCCTCACTTACTACTGACCTCTGAACCCTGCCTCACTTACTACTGACCTCTGAACTCTGCCTCACTTACTACTGACCTCTGAACCCTGCCTCACTTACTACTGACCTCTAAACTCTGCCTCACTTACTACTGACCTCTGAACTCCGCCTCATTTACTACCAGTGTTACCAACCTACCAGACTGAAATTTACTGACACGACACTCAAAATGTAATGGCACAGCCCCGTTTTTACTGACATTTCCCAAAAAGTTACAAAATTACACTTTTAAGTGCAAATTTCAGTATTTAAGCTACTGTACAAACAAGTACAATATGCAATTAGCAATGTGATTTATGGTAGATGTTGAGGCAAAAAACATATTATGTTATTTTTGATATAGTAAGGGTGGGTTATTATAACCCATCAGTTTTTGTTACCCATGTCCAACTGGAGAGACTTTCCCTTAATTTCTGTCCCATGGCCACCACAGAAAGTGAGGGGAAATCCCTGGTAGCAACCAGGATCACCAGAATTTATGTCCCCAATTCTAAAGATTCTAAAGACCTCCTGTCTCCATCACTCCATCCATCCATCACCTCCTGTCTCTATCACTTCATCACTTCCAGTCTCCATCCCTCCATCACCTCCTATCTCCATCACTCCATCCCTCCATCACCTCCTGTCTCCATCACTCCATCCATCCATCACCTCCTGTCTCTATCACTCCATCACTTCCAGTCTCCATCACCTCCTGTCTCCATCCCTCCATCACTTCCTGTCTCCATCCCTCCATCACCTCCTGTCTCCATCCCTCCATCACCTCCTGTCTCTATCCCTCCATCACCTCCTGTCTCCATCCCTCCATCACCTCCTGTCTCCATCCTTCCATCACCTCCTGTCTCTATCACTCCATCACTTCCAGTCTCCATCCCTCCATCACTCCATCACTTCCAGTCTCCATCCCTCCATCACCTCCTGTCTTCGTCCCTCCATCACCTCCTGTCTCCGTCCCTCCATCACCTCCTGTCTCCATCCCTCCATCTATCCAACCGTCCCTATGTTGTAGGTCCCTCCAACCTATTCACCCTCCATTACTTTCATCCCTTTGTTACTCTATCCCTCCCTCTATCCCTCCTTTCATCTCTCCATAACTCCATCGTGCTATCCTTTTTTTTCTATTGCTCCATCCCTCCCTCACTTCATTTCTGTTCCCCTTGCTCCATCCCTCCATCATACTGTCCATCCAACAATCCCTGTGCCCTATATCCCTCCACTAAAGACATGGATGAGCGAGTTTGGGGTGGAGAAACTTGACTGGTTTGTACAGAGTTCTGACCTCAACCCGATAGAACACCTTTGGGATGAATTAGAGCAGAGACTGCGAGCCAGGCCTTCTCGTCCAACATCAGTGTCTGACCTCACAAATGCGCTTCTGGAAGAATGGTCAGACATTTCCATAGACACACTCCTAAACCTTGTGTACAGCCTCCCCATAAGAGTTGAAGCTGTTATAGCTGCAAAGGGTGGGCCAACTCAATATTGAACCCTACGGACTAAGACTGGGATGTCATTAAAGTTCATGTGCGTGTAAAGGCAGGTGTTCCAATACAATACGTGATCAGCTGTGACCAATCACAGCTGATCATCACGTGAACCAGGAAGTGTAGCTAAATGGCATTCCTTGGTTCGTGCTGACAGGGAGAGCCGCCGATCGGCTCCGATCGGCTCTCCCTTTCAGCGTGAACCGAGGAATGCCGTTGAACTGACGTTGGGATAGCAGCACCAATGTCCAGCTAATGTTCTCATTGTCTTCCCATCCACAGATTGAGGTCGTGGCAAGAAGGGACACAAGATGCTTGAGGCTGCAAGATGCTGGATGAGACTCAATCGTGGAATTAACCGTTTTGTGATCGGGAAGAGGTTACCCCGTATATGACATTAATATACATAATAAAAGATAATTCAATTCTGCTCCATGATGATTTGTGAGTGTATCTGTATGTTTTTTTTTAAATAGTGAAACTACATCTTACATATTATCAAATTGATATAGATGTCTTGCGAGCTACCAATGAAGAGTGTCCAAAGAATGTTTTAAAAGTAAGAGAACCAATCCACAGCCGCTAAGAAAATTCAAAGTCCCATAATCTGTGTATAAAATATAAAAAAGAAACAAATGCAGCGCTATGTCATATATCACTTACTGAAAAAATATATCTAATTGCCGTGGGCAATGCACGAGTGAATGTTGGAGCAACTTGAATTCCCAAACAAAGAATATAAATGGTAAAAAAATATATAAATTAAATACTTGTTGTCAAGCAAGTGCACAGTGAAAGAAATATAAAAAAAATTAAATAAACATCAAAATATCAAAAATTCTTAATTTCAGCAAGTCCACAGTGAAAAAAAAAAAACATATATTATATATATATATATATATATATATATATATATATATATATATACACATACATACACACACACAAAACTTATTTTCAGCAAGGCCACAGTGAAAAAAATATATATAATATAAGCAAGCAAGTGCCCAGTAAAAGATATATAGAAATATTGAAGTAAACATCAAAAATTCTTAATTTCAGCAAGTTCACAGTGAAAGAAATATATATAAATATATATATATATATATATATATTGTGACAGCAGGAAGGTAAAGTCACCTGGTTGCATCCAGGGGGGTAGATATATTTCGCCCAGATTCAGGCTTTACGCCGACTTATACAACTAGGTGGAGAGTTGTATAAGGCTAGTGGGCTCATGGATGACTCATACCTCTAGGGAGAGTGTGGGGCGTCGTGCAGACAGGGAGTTGATGAGACCAGCTGAAGCTTGTCAGCTCATTTAGGCCTCTATAAGAACTCCCAGATTCATTAGATGTTAGCTCATGCCTGGAACCAGACCTGTGTGGACTGTCTAGGGAGAGTGAACCCCTGTGCGGTGAGACAAAGCCTGTGTGGCTATTTGCTTGGACATTTAAAACCAGGGACTTAGGGACTAGGACAGCACTAGGCTGATCCCAGTTGTTAGTTAGGAAACCTGTATGTTTAGTCAGAGGTCAAGTTGACCAGGATTTATTTTGTTTATGTTTCTTTTGCTTTGCTGTGTTTTGTCACTGTAAATAGAAAATAAACGGCACCTTTTTGATTTTGAAAACCACAACCTCCGTTTGCTGGGCCTGTTTTTGTGTGGGGAGCCCATCTCGGGGGTCACACACACCCGCTGCCGAGCTAACCCCCTCACAGTTGGTGGAGAACCAGTGGCAGTTTTTTTTTTAAGCCAGCATGGAGGAGATACTGAAGCAGCTGGCTCTAGCAAATGCCAATCAACAGCAGACAAATGCAGGTTTGCAAAAGAACTTCGCAGCCCAGCAGCAAGCTCATCAACAGAGCCTTGCAGCCCAGCAGCAGACAAACGCAACTTTGCAACAGAGTCTGGAGGCTCAGCAACAAGCCCAGCAGCAATCTGAGGCCCGCTTCATAGACCTGTTGCAGAAGCAAGAGCAGAGACTACAACAACAGATGGAAGCAGTAATGCAGCAACGTCCGCAGACCAGTGAGGAAAGCCGTCCCACTAATACCGCGTCCTTTGGGGTGAGTCGTTTATTGACAAAAATGACTGGAGAGGATGATCCAGAGGTATTTTTGACCACATTTGAAAGGACCGCTGAAAGAGAAAAGTGGCCTGAGGAGCAGTGGGCTGGACTGGTGGCTCCTCTGTTAACTGGTGAATCGCAGAAAGCTTACTTTGACCTAGAGCCTAACCAAGCAAAAGACTATGTGATGCTAAAAGCTGAAATATTGGCAAGGCTGGGTGTCACCCAGGCTGTCCGGGCTCAGCGTGTGCATAACTGGACTTTCCAGCTTGGAAAACCCCCCAGGTCTCAAATGTATGATCTCATTCACCTGAGCAGAAAGTGGCTACAGCCAGAGACTTTGTCCGCACCAAAGATTGTGGAACGTGTTGTAATGGATCGGTTTTTGAGAGCTCTTCCTACTGCCATCCAAAAGTGGGTAAGCCATGGAGACCCAGAGACGGCCGATGGTCTTGTGGATCGTGTGGAGAAATACTTGGCTACAGAGAACCTGACGGCCTCTTCCAGAGACACTCGGACTTTCCACCCTAAGACCAGACCATCCCCAGGGGCGGATAAGAGGATTCCAAGGGGTGAGGGTGGAGAGAGTGAGAGGGTGGGAGCTCTACCCCAAGTTTGGCGAGAACAGCCTGGGAAATCAGCGGCTCAAGAGGCCGCAAGAAGGATCGTTTGCTACCGCTGCCGGCAAGCGGGACATATTGCAGCCAATTGCCCGGTTGTGGAGGAACCCATGCAGTGTGACTTTCTGACGGGCAGACGTCAGTCGCTGTGTGCGACAGTCGCATGCACTGCCATTCGAGGAACTGAGAAACATTTATGCAAAATGTGTGTTAATGGTAGAAATGTTGTGGTATTGTTGGATTCAGGTAGCCTTGTGACCCTGATAAAGGCTGAGTTAGTTAAAACAGAGGTCTCTGGGAATAGCAAGGTAGCTGTTATTTGTGTGCATGGGGACACCCGAGAGTATCCAGTGACTACAGTGTGTTTCGAGACCCCCAAAGGTACCCTCTCTCATCCAGTGGGCTTAGTATCTCAGTTACCGCATGACGCCATTGTGGGAAGGGATTTTCCGAAGTTCTGGGAACTGTGGGATGATCCTGAGCCCCCCACTGGTGCCCCTATGTACCAGGAATGTGATAGCCAGAACTCCCCTGAGAGTGGTGAGGACTCTCTGGAATTTCCCTTATCAGTATTGGCAGGGGAGACTCAAGAAACTGGAGAGGAGCCCACCTCCTCAGACGAAAACCTACCGTCTGTGGAGTTTTCTGATCTTGAGGTTCACAGGGAAAACTTTGCCACAGAACAGTTGAAAGACCCCGCCCTAATAAAGGCACGGGAAAACGTAGTGAAAATAGATGGCGAGTTAGTGAACCCAGATAATACCTGCACTTACCCATACTTCAGCGTAGAGAAGGACCTACTGTATCGGGTGGCAAAAAGGGCAGAAGAAACCGTTGAGCAGCTTGTGGTGCCCAAACCTTACAGGAAGTTGGTGTTGGAGTTGGCCCATGGGCACATTCTTGGAGGTCATCTGGGGACAGAGAAAACCCGAGAGAGGGTATTACAGAGATTCTATTGGCCGGGGGTGATGAAGGACATAGAAAATTATTGTTCCTCCTGCCCTGTGTGTCAGAGGTCGGCCCGATGCCACATTTCCGTAGCCCGCTGGTCCCTCTACCCATCATTGAGGTCCCGTTTGAGAGGATCGCCATGGATTTGGTAGGTCCTATAATCAAGTCCGCTAGGGGGCACCAGTACATATTAGTTATAATGGACTATGCCACCCGTTATCCAGAAGCGATCCCTCTCCGAAATACCTCGGCCAAAACCATAGCCAAAGAGCTATCTCTTGTGTTTAGCCGGGTGGGTATTTGTAAAGAACTGCTTACGGACCAAGGTACACCCTTTATGTCCCGGGTTATGAAGGAGCTGTGTAAATTGTTCAAAGTGACGCAATTACGTACATCTGTGTATCACCCCCAAACCGATGGGCTGGTTGAAAGGTTCAACAAAACCCTAAAACAAATGTTGAAGAAAGTGGTGGATAGAGATGGAAAGGATTGGGACTGTCTACTTCCTTATCTGATGTTTGCTATTAGGGAGGTGCCCCAATCCTCTACGGGATTCTCCCCCTTTGAGTTACTGTATGGGAGACACCCAAGAGGGCTGTTGGATATTGCCAAGGAAACTTGGGAAAGTGAGAGTTCTCCCCACAGGAGTGTGATTGAGCATGTCGCCCTGATGCAAGACCGAATTGCACAGGTAATGCCCATCGTGAAGGAACATTTGGCCCAAGCGCAGTTAGCACAGCAGAGAGTGTACAACCGTGGAGCCAAGACCCGTACCTTTTCCCCGGGGGATAGGATACTGGTACTTGTCCCTACGGTTGAAAGTAAATTCCTTGCCAAATGGCAAGGCCCCTACGAGATAATGGAAAAAGTGAGCGAAGTGAATTACAAGGTCAGACAACCAGGAAGGCGAAAGCCCGAACAGATCTATCACGTTAATCTGTTGAAAGCCTGGAGGGATAGAGAGTCCCTAGTCGCAGACACTTGGTCACCAGCTCAAACTGGTTGCGTGATTCCTGAGGTTGGAATAGCAGCCACCTTGTCACAACCCCAACAACAGTAGGTTAAGGAGTTTGTGCTTCGCAACAAGGAGGTATTCTCTGAGCTGCCGGGACAAACATCTGGGGTAGAGCATGACATCATTACCCCGCCCGGTGAAAGGGTGAAGTTAAAACCCTATCGGATCCCAGAGGCCCGACGGGAGGCAATACGGGAGGAAGTACAGAAAATGCTGAACTTAGGGGTGATAGAGGAGTCCCAAAGTGATTGGTCTAGTCCCATTGTGTTGGTGCCTAAACCGGATGGGAGCTGGCGATTTTGTAACGATTTTCGTCAGTTGAACAAAGTTACAAAATTTGACACCTACCCCATGCCACGTATAGATGAGTTGATCGACTGGCTGGGAACAGCCCGATACATGACGACTCTTGACCTCACCAAAGGGTATTGGCAAATCCCCCTGGCCAAGTCGGCCAAAGAGAAAACCGCATTTGTAACCCCAGACGGGGCGTTCCAATATAAAAGAATGCCGTTCGGGTTACAGAATGCGCCGGCCACATTCCAGTGGAAAATGGACCAGATGCTGAGGCCCCATCGGAAGTATGCTGCGGCTTACCTGGATGACATAATTGTCCATAGCACAGATTGGGCCTCACATCTGCCAAAAGTGCAAGCAGTCCTGGACTCTGTTCGGGAAGCGGGGTTTACGGCTAACCCCAAGAAGTGTACCATTGGGCAGGAGGAGGCCAAATATCTTGGGTACACCATTGGGAGGGGAGTAATAAAACCCCAACTCAACAAAGTCGAGGCCATCCAGAGTTGGCCACGTCCCAACAGCAAGAAGCAGGTACGAGCCTTTCTGGGAATCGCTGGGTATTATCGGCGATTCATTCCCCACTTTGCTTCTAAGGCTGTGCCCCTAACCAACCTGACGAAGGGGAAAGGGTCGGTCATGATTAAATGGACCCCCGAGGCTGAGGCAGCATTCCAATTCTTGAAACAAGCCTTATGTAGCCAGCCAGTGTTGTACTCACCCGACTTCTCTAAAGACTTTGTCGTACAAAGTGATGCGTCAGATGTGGGGTTAGGAGCAGTATTGTCCCAGGTCTGGAACGGGGAAGAGCACCCAGTCATTTACCTCAGCAGGAAGTTGAAGTCCCATGAGGTAAATTACGCCACCGTTGAAAAGGAGTGTTTAGCGGTGAAGTGGGCTCTAGATTCCCTTCGGTACTACCTGCTAGGTAGGCACTTTGACATGGTTACGGATCACGCTCCGTTAAAGTGGATGGCTCAAAACAAGGAAACAAATAGAAGAGTGAATAGGTGGTTCCTGGCCCTCCAGGAATTCAACTTCACAGTAAAGCATCGCCCTGGCGTTCAAATGGGGAATGTGGATGCTTTGTCTCGAGTACATGAATGCCTGATTGCTGGTGTTCCAACCCCGAGGTTAAAACAAGAGGGGGGGGTATGTGACAGCAGGAAGGTAAAGTCACCTGGTTGCATCCAGGGGGGTAGATATATTTCGCCCAGATTCAGGCTTTACGCCGACTTATACAACTAGGTGGAGAGTTGTATAAGGCTAGTGGGCTCATGGATGACTCATACCTCTAGGGAGAGTGTGGGGCGTCGTGCAGACAGGGAGTTGATGAGACCAGCTGAAGCTTGTCAGCTCATTTAGGCCTCTATAAGAACTCCCAGATTCATTAGATGTTAGCTCATGCCTGGAACCAGACCTGTGTGGACTGTCTAGGGAGAGTGAACCCCTGTGCGGTGAGACAAAGCCTGTGTGGCTATTTGCTTGGACATTTAAAACCAGGGACTTAGGGACTAGGACAGCACTAGGCTGATCCCAGTTGTTAGTTAGGAAACCTGTATGTTTAGTCAGAGGTCAAGTTGACCAGGATTTATTTTGTTTATGTTTCTTTTGCTTTGCTGTGTTTTGTCACTGTAAATAGAAAATAAACCGCACCTTTTTGATTTTGAAAACCACAACCTCCGTTTGCTGGGCCTGTTTTTGTGTGGGGAGCCCATCTCGGGGGTCACACACACCCGCTGCCGAGCTAACCCCCTCACAATATATATATATATATATATATATATATATATATATTCAAAACTCATTTACAGCAAGTCCACAGTGAAAAAAAATAAATAGAATATAACCATAAAGTGACTCTGTGATGATGATTCAAATAATATTAACCAAGACTTCACACACATGCTCCCCCCCCCCCTCCATGTGACTGCGCTCACCTCTAATTGTGTAACCGCACAATTAAGTTTGGTCCACAACAGCAGCTGGGCTCTAAATATCAGGATTTACAGGCTCCCCAGGTGTAATCCAAAGATGGTATCCTCAATTTAAAATACAAAAGCGGCCAGATAGTGCATTATCATTTAAATATAGAAAGTTATTGTAGGTAAACATCAGGGTACCAGACTTTATGGGTGCTTGCAGCGCACCAGGCTATAGAAAACATACAATGTTAAAATCCTCTCCAAATCCCCCTGAGGAAGACACGTGATCGCCTTGTGTCGTCACGCGTAGGGGAGGGGCAAGGGCGGTGGAAGAGACAGTCACTTGCTCTCTGAGCTAGCTGCTGATTCACACAAGCCTGCAAACCATTTGGAGAGGATTTTATATTATATAATATGAAATTGTTTCCAGGTTATCTGAAACAATATGATTTCAGATTTCTGATGTTTATCTTTGGCTGATTACGCAGAGCTGACCATGCCCAGCTATTGCTGCATACCTAGCGTCCTCACTGTGCCAGCATTTGTAGAGCATATAGTCTCAGTAGCATCAGGTGCTCCCTCCTGAAATTGAGCCACACCCTGTCTGGTCTAAAGTGAGGCTTGGCATGTGCAGGATGTATTGGTGACATCAGTGGAGGAAGTATGAAGCTATGTAGAATGTAGGCACCAGGATGGATAAAGATGGCGCTGGCTTAAGCGGGAGGGAGGGTTGTGCAGGGTGTAGTCTTGTGTATGGCAAAGGCTATAAATCTTTGGGAGCTCAGCATTCTCAAAGATGAAATTGTGATGTCATCAGCTCCTCCTCTCCAATCGGAGAACACCTTGAATTCACTGAAAAAGACAAGGCTTCTCCTGAGTGGTGGAGGTGCAGGAGCAGAGAAACTCTTTGTATTTGGTGCACAGAAGGGAAGTTTCTTGAGCAGCTTCTGGAAAAGTATTAGGCCACAACAGTGAACTAGAGCTGCCCACTTCCTGGAAACCAAAAACCATAGAGAAAAGGCGTGCAGCCAATCCCCAGATGACATCCCATCGTGACGAAACACCTAGGGGGTGACCTGCATTCCTGACGTCATCACGGCTTTGCTCTACGGAGATTGACAACCACAGCGAGCAAACAAGCAAGGAAAGCCTCGTGGAGACGCCGGGCTCGCATCCAGCTTAAATATACTACTCGTGATCCAACTGTCTGAAAATGCCTGACCACTTTCTTTGGGAGGCCTGCCAAAGCAAAGCCAACCCAAGTTCTTGATGGGGCTCCAACGAAGGGAGACCCCATGTGAAAGGTCATGTGCCTTCACCCCAAGTGCGGGGACCTACACCCTACTATTCTGGGAGAGTTATATGCAATGTGCTGTGCAAAAAGTGAGTCCTGGAGGGACATAAAAACCATGGGGGGGGGGCTTAAATCTTCCTACATCCATACTAACAGAATGGCATGTGTGCCATGGCCTCTTGGTTCCAATGTGGGGGAGCTGTACCCAAGTGATAGCTGGAGGCCACCGTGAGCACAGCTACCCATAGAAACTAATGAATGCACAGAGTGAAGAGAAGCCAGTTGGGTCCATACCAGTAGTAAGATCATGGGAGAAGGTAAGTATAAGTTTAGGTTGCCTGCACTTTTTGGCTTTATTAATAGAAAACTTCTCCAAAGCACCTATTAAGTAAAAAAACATTCTCCAGATGAACAATAAAGACTATAAATCATTTAAGGACTTTTCAAGAAGAGGAACGTAACGGTAATCCCAATATGAAAGGGGTTAACACCGTTTAGGATATTCCCTTTCCGAACACAAGGCAGCTACCAACACTCCAGTCAGGCGAACAAGACCCATAAGAATAATTCCCCCCCAATAACGAGACACAGGTCTGTTTTCAGGTTCCAAACAGAGAATGAATCTTTATTGTAAGCACATGGTAACACACTTCTCTTCAAAACACTTCCCTCCCACCCTTGGGAAACAGGGCGGGTTAAACTGTCCAATGACAATGGTGATACAGGTCAGGTGTGTTCAAACTTCTCCTTCAGTAAAACAGTCTTAGCAGGAGGGGGGGGGGGGTTGCTGGAGTGATTCCCCCCCCCTTTCCTCACAGCAAGACACTTAAACATCCCATAATAGGCAGTCAGACTGTCTACCAAGCTCCAATCCACATCACCACAGTAGCAGACTTAATTACCACAAGCCACAATGAAAAGGTCTTTAGAAGTTAGCCTGGACTCAATTTACATTACACAGGCAGCCAGGTGGTTGGAGGTGATAACATTAAAGTGGTTGTAAACCCACTCTGACAACTTGCACCTACAGGTAAGCCTAGATTAAGGCTTACCTGTAGGTGCAAGAAATATCTCCTTAACCTACACGCGGTTAAGGAGATATTTGCTGAATACACAGCACCGATGTCTACGGCGCATGTGCGCCGCCATCACTATGTTTCACAGTGGGGATGGTGTGTTCAGGGTGATGTGCAGTGTTAGTTTTCCGCCACATATAGCGTTTTTCTTTTAGGCCAAAAAGTAAAATTTTGGTCTCATCTGACCAGAGCACCTTCTACCACATGTTTGCTTTGTTCCCAACATGGCTTCTCGCAAACTGCAAATGGGACTTCTTATGGCTTTCTTTCAACAATGGCTTTTTTCTTGCCACTCTTCCATAGAGGGCAGATTTGTGGAGTACACGACTAATAGTTGTCCCGTGGACAGATTCTCCCACCTGAGCTGTGGATCTCTTCTACCACAGTTACCATGGGCCTCTTGGCTGCTTCTCTGATGAATGCTCTCCTCGCCCGGCCTGTCAGTTTAGGTGGACAGACATGTCTTGGTAGGTTTGCAGTTGTGCCATACTCTTTATATTTTCGGATAATGGATTGAACAGTGCTCCATGAGAAGTTCAAAGCTTGGGATATTTTGTTATAACCTAACTGTAATGGAGATGTAGGTGTAACAGACACACGCGGAGAGTAAGGGTACCCAGAAAGCTTTTTTATTTATATATTTATTTAACGGTAGCGGGGTTAACACACAGCCAGGTAGCATCTATCACAGCCAGGCAAAGCAAGAGTCCGGAATACAGTATAAATTCACAGCGGGGTAGCAGAGTCCGTGTTGGAAAAGGGTAATACGCACCAGGCTGGCCAAACAAAGGAAGTAACAGAGTTCTGGCAAGTAGGGGTAATCTGTACCCAGTCTTGGATACATAAGAATAAAGTTCGCTCTACTCAGGGGCGGATCCAGGGGGGGACAATCCGCAACGTGTGGCAGGTGACGTGGCAAGTGACAATCTGCGACGTGGCAAGTGATAATCCGCAACTTGTGGCAGGTGACGTTGCAAGTGACAATCCACGACATGGCAAGTGACAATCTGCAAATTGTGGCAAGTGACAATCCGCAACGCATGGCAGGCGACAGGGGCAAGTGACACACTCGGGGCTCCCACTGATTCTGCATTATGGTGAGTTGAACCATTTAATTTTATATTACAGTCTAATAGTAGAAATAATGCGCTTAAAACATTCTGACACCATAACAACCATGGCGCCGGGATGATTGAAGCTCAAACACCAGCCATTTCCCTAAAAAATTGCCTGTAAAAAAAAAAACATATTTTCTGGTAGTGCCCCTCCCGAGACTAGACTCTGAATCCGCCCCTGGCTCTACTCAGCGTAAGTGATCACAGGGTTAATCCACGCTCAGGATGGCACACAGCCAAGGGTAATCCACTCTCAATGGCACACAGCCAAGGGTAATCCACTCTCGATGGCACACAGCCAAGGGTAATCCACTCTCGATGGAACACAGCCCAACTGCCTGTCAACTGTCTTCCAGCACATGTTACAACCAGGGCCGTCTTTAACGCTGGGCAAAAGGGGCAGCTGCCCAGGGCCCTGTCATTGTTGAGGGGCCCAAAGCAGCTGCCCCTTGGTATGGGTAGTCCTGGACCTAGAGCAAGGGGAAGCAAGAGCCCAGGAGGGTAAAGAGTTCCCTGACCACCAGAATGTGAGGAGCGGCAGGCGCAACCCCGATGTGGTGGCGCCAACCAGAGTCTGGATTCCTGAAACCTCCTCTCCAAGCTCCGACAGACAAGGACTGCTACCCTGCTCTCCCCTCCTCTCCAAGCTCTGACAACGGCCCAGAGGACAGGCGGATCAGGCCCCCCCGAGGACCAGGGGGGGTGCATGCTGCCAGAGACTGATACCCTGCTCTCCCCTCCTCTGCACGCTCTGACCGTGGCCCGGAGGACAGGCGGATCGGGCCCCCCCGAGGACCTGTGAGGGGTGCATGCTGCTAGGGACTGCTACCCTGCTCTGCCCTTCTCTCCAATCTCCGAGAGCGGCCTGGAGGAAAGGCGGATGCCCCCCCCAGGACCGGCGAGGGTTGCATGCTGCCAGGGACGTCTACCCTGCTCTCCCCTCCTCTGCAAGCTCTGACAGCGGCATGGAGGACAGGCGGATCGCCCCCCCCCCCCCATGACCGGCGGGGGTGCATGCTGCCAGGGACTGCTAGTGCTACCCGGGACAGTCCGTGGTCTAGGAAGGATCCGCTGGAAGGAGCAGAGCACCCCCATCCGCTGGCCAGCGTGAACGTCCTATGGAAGGAGGTACCAGGCATCATACGCACTGTGACAGAGCATCCCAGAGAGAGCCTGGGAAAGTCCTATTCGGGGTTTATACATCTCCCAGGCTCCTCTCATATACATTCAGGGATCTCTGAGCCAGGATCCACTTTAGGTGTTGGTTCTCTCCCACAGGTTAATTAAAAGCTCACCTGAGCAGACAGCCTTTGCTCTGCCTGGGAAACACAGACAGCATTGGTCTGTGAGAGCAAGAAGGTTTGTAAAACTTGTGACTCTGTGGATGTGGAAGCTGACAAGCGCTAGGCTTGTCCAGCCTGGTAGTGAGGGCCTGTACATACTGTGTAGTTAGAGCCGAGACACGGCTAGGCTTTTGTTTAGTTAGTTTTTCTTCTGTTTGTTTTCAGCACTGTACAGCACCTGTCATTGACTTTGTATATAGCACCAATAAATAACACTGTGTTTTCACTGATCCAATGGACTTGGTATCTGTGCCTGCTCATCCCAGGGAGCTTTTGTACCTACTACCTGTCCCCCAGGTTACATATGGTGGAGGCTGCGACCAGCTGTAGTAAGTTACTACTTAAAAGGCCAGTACCTAAAGTGACAACATGGAGGACCTCCTCAAACAAATGGTGTTGGCAAACGCTGCACAACAGCAAACTAACGCTGAATTGCGGCAAGCAAACGCTGCATGGCAGCAAGCAAATGCTACACAACAGCAAACTAACGCTGCACAACAGCAAGCCAACGCTATCGCACAGGAGCAAACCAAGGTGCTGTTCCAACAGATTGGTGCTGTACAGGAGCAATCGCAGAGGCTGTTTGAACAGCTTGCCACTGCTGCAAAAGCGGATAGGAAAACCCTTACTGAGGTTGTGGAGACGCTAGCACAGGGGTCACCTGCGATAATGAAGGATATTGGAGACAAGCCCTCAGCCATCCATGTGGGTCGCTTTCTTTCAAAGATGACGGCAGATGATGATTCAGAGGCCTTCCTATTAACATTTGAACGGACCGCTGAGAGGGAAGGTTGGCCCCAAACCCAGTGGGCAGGACTGATCGCCCCCTTACTTTCTGGAGAAGCGCAGAAGGCCTACTATGATCTGGAGTCAGCAGAAGCGGGAGATTATGAGAAGGTCAAGCGGGAAATCCTGGCACGACTTGGCGTTACCTTGGCTGTTCGAGCTCAGCGGGTCCACAGCTGGTTCTTCCAAGAAAAGAGGCCCCCAAGATCGCAGATGTTTGATCTGATCCACCTGGTGCGGAAATGGCTACAGCCGGAGTCCCTGTCTGCGCCACAAATAGTGGAGTGTGTGGTCATGGACCAATTCCTGAGGTCACTACCAATTCCCCTGCAGAAGTGGGTGAGTCAAGGAGACCCCAAGTCAGCAGACAACCTGGTGGAGCTCGTTGAGAGGTACTTTGCTGCAGAGAACCTGGTCACCACCCCTACAGCTGCACGGACTTTCCACCCAAAACCACGGTCTCCCCAGGCAACCGGTAAGACTGTTCCAGGGGAAGTGGGTGGTAAGCATGGCAAGGAAATAGGGGGGAGGATTTTTGGTGCCGGGACTGAAGTTTGGCGGCCCAAGCAAGGGAAGCCACTGCCTGTCAGCAAACCAAATTGGGGAAACATCAGGTGTTTTCGTTGCCAAGAACTGGGACATGTTGCAGCAAACTGTCCATTGACAGATGAACCAATGCAGTGTGATCTATCTTTTAGAAGGCAGTCTATGTTTGCTGCTGTTTCATGCGCTGCAGTGCCAAATGTGGGAAAACACATGTGTCAAGTGACTGTTAATAATAAGCCTATTACGGCCTTGCTGGACTCTGGAAGTCTAGTTACTTTGGTTACAGCTGAGATGGTTGAAACTGTGAATTTTCATGCAAAAAAAGTTGCTGTGATCTGTGTACATGGGGATCCCCGCGAGTATCCAATAGCCACTGTTCAGTTTAAAACTGGCTTAGGTACGGTGACCCATTCGGTCGGACTGGTGCCCCACTTGGTGCACGAGGCTATAATTGGTAGGGACTTCCCTAAGTTTTGGGAACTGTGGGATTGTCCTGACCCAGTCGCAGTACCTAACTCAGTCGCAGAGCCAGAACTCGTGGCCATTACTGACCTTGTGAGTTCAGGGGACTCCTCTCAGGGCTCTCCGGGTGATCCTTTCTCAGTTATGGCAGGAGAGCTGGGGGAGCCTGAAGAAGTCCCCACAACCAGTAGAGCTGGACAGCCGTCTGCTGAATCTGAGCCTACGTTAGAGTTTACCGATCTAAATGTGCACAAGGAAAATTTTGGTACGGAACAGAGAAAAGACCCTACCCTTGCCAGGGCCTGGGAAAATGTAATGGTGAATAATGAGGTACCTGTCGAACCGGGGGACGGGCCCTGTTTTCCATATTTCTGCAGCAATGAGGATTTACTGTATCGTGTATGTAAAACTAATGATGAAGTGGTTGAACAGTTGGTAGTCCCTAAGCTATACAGACGGGTGGTGTTGGAACTTGCCCATGGGCACTTGCTAGGAGGCCATTTAGGGGTTGAGAAAACCACTGAAAGGGTGTTGCGCCGGTTTTACTGGCCTGGGATATGGAAAAATATCGAGAATTATTGTCAATCCTGTCCTATATGTCAGATGTCAGCCCCCCCAACCCCACTTTCGAAGTCCGCTAGTGCCCTTGCCCATTATTGAAGTGCCCTTTGAAAGGATTGCCATGGACCTGGTGGGTCCACTCCCCAAATCTGCCCGCGGTCATCAACATATCCTCGTGATCATGGATTACGCTACCCGTTACCCCGAGGCCGTTCCCTTACGCACTGCATCTGCTAAAAACATTGCCAAAGAGCTGTTTATGGTGTTCAGTCGGGTTGGCGTCCCGAAAGAAGTCCTTACAGACCAAGGTACCCCATTCATATCACGAATAACTAGGGAGCTCTGCAAGTTATTTAAGGTGACACAGTTGCGTACCTCAGTGTACCATCCTCAAACGGATGGCTTGGTGGAACGCTTCAATAAGACATTAAAGAGTATGTTAAAAAAGGTTGTTGATAAGGATGGGAAAAACTGGGACTTCCTGATACCTTACTTGATGTTCGCCATCAGGGAAGTTCCCCAGTCCTCTACAGGGTACTTTACATTTGAGCTGCTTTATGGGAGACACCCTCGGGGACTCTTAGACATAGCCAAGGAAACTTGGGAGGGGGAGCAGACACCTCACAAAAGTGTTATTGAGCATATCGCTCAAATGCAGGATAGGATTGCAGCAATCATGCCGGTAGTAAAAGAACATTTACTGCAGGCCCAAGCAGCCCAACAGAGGATATACAACCGGGGGGCCCAACTTCGTGTTTTCTCACCTGGTGACCGGGTCCTCGTATTAGTTCCCACTGTTGAGAGCAAATTCCTGGCTAAGTGGCAGGGACCCTTTGAAGTAATTGAAAGAGTTGGGGAGGTCAATTACAAGGTGTATCAACCAGGTAAAAGGAAGCCCGAACAGATTTACCACATAAACCCCTGGAAGGATAGACTGGCATTAACTGCCAGGTCTCTCCCGGTAACCCTTAAGGGTACTGAATCCCCTCTGATCCCTGAGGTCACAATTCCAGACACCCTGTCATGTTCCCAGAAACAGGAAGCTAGAGAGTTCCTGATAAGGAATAAAGAGAAATTTTCAGAGTTGCCGGGCACGACTTCAGCAGTTCAGCATGATATTGTTACTGAACCTGGGGTCCGTGTCAAGCTCAAACCATACCGAATTCCCGAAGCTAGAAGAAAGGACATCAGTGAGGAAGTTAAAAGGATGTTGGAGCTAGATGTTATTGAGGAATCCAATAGTGACTGGTCTAGCCCCATTGTATTAGTCCCAAAACCGGATGGCACTTGGAGGTTTTGTAAAGACTTCAGGAAGCTTAATGCGGTAACAAAGTTTGACACATACCCAATGCCCAGGGTAGACGAGCTTATAGACCGACTTGGCAAGGCCCGTTATCTGACCACTTTGGACTTGACCAAAGGATATTGGCAAATACCCCTGACTGGTAGTGCCAAAGAAAAGACTGCGTTTGTGACCCCGGAGGGGTCGTTTCAGTATAAGAAAATGCCTTTTGGGTTGCAAAATGCCCCTGCAACATTTCAGAGGGCTATGGACAGGACCCTAAGACCTCACCGACAGTATGCTGCAGCCTATCTGGACGACATAGTGGTGCATAGCACTGACTGGGAGTCTCACTTGCCCCGTGTCCAGGCTGTCCTGGATTCCCTCTTCAAAGAAGGGTTTACGGCAAATCCCAAAAAATGTGCCATTGGGCTAGAGGAAGCCAGGTATTTGGGCTACACTATTGGCCGGGGTGTCATAAAGCCCCAGGTGAATAAAATAGAAGCCATCCAGGAGTGGCCACGTCCTGCCAACAAGAAGCAGGTCAGGGCCTTTCTTGGCATTGCGGGGTACTATAGAAGATTCATCCCAAATTTCGCAACTATAGCTGCCCCACTGACAGACCTTACAAAAGGGAAAGCCTCCGTAATGGTGAAATGGTCTCCAGTAGCAGAAGAGTCTTTTCAAGTACTGAAGAAGGCTCTTTGTGCACAGCCAATCCTATACTCCCCCGATTTCTCCAAAAACTTTTTGGTCCAGGCGGATGCGTCTGATGTGGGTATCGGGGCAGTACTTTCACAGGTACACAATGGGGAAGAACACCCTGTGGTGTACTTAAGCAGAAAGCTCAATGACCATGAAAAGAAGTACGCAGTCATTGAAAAGGAGTGTCTGGCCATAAAGTGGGCCGTGGACGCGCTCAGGTACTACTTGTTGGGGCGCCAGTTTGAGTTGATAACTGACCATGCTCCCCTGAAATGGATGGCCCAAAAGAAGGAGACTAATAGGCGGGTGAACCGGTGGTTTTTGGCCCTACAAGATTACGCCTTTACAGTAAAACACAGGCCAGGTGTTGAGATGGGGAATGTAGATGCCCTCTCCCGTGTTCACTCCTGTTGGGCTACAGGTGTTCCAACCCTGGGGTTGAAACAAGGGGGGAGGATGTGTGACAGAGCATCCCAGAGAGAGCCTGGGAAAGTCCTATTCGGGGTTTATACATCTCCCAGGCTCCTCTCATATACATTCAGGGATCTCTGAGCCAGGATCCACTTCAGCAGGGCCGTCGGAACAGGACAGGCAAAACAAGCAATTGCTTGGGGCCCCGAGCTGGCCTAGGGCCCCAGCCTGCTGCCTGTCACTGTCCTCGATTTTCGCCCAGAGCCGATCCGCGGATTGCATCCTTAGGAAAGGCCGCGGCTTCGGCCTAGCTCCGGAGCGGCGGCCATCTTGGTACACCCGGCGGTGACAGGCCGCCGCTATTGCTTATGGGAGTTGTAGTCCACAACGGCGGCTACGTGCTGATGCTTCCTGCTCCTGGGGGGAGGAGTCAGTGTCAGTCACAGTCACTCAGGAGGGCAGCGCAGGCGTGATACAACTCCCATTGCAGTCGGATCAACTTTTGCCCGCCAGACAGTGCCTCTGGAAAAGGTAAGTCAGTGAATGACTTTTTAATGGAGTGATAGAGTCTCTAATAGTTCCACAAATAAAAAAGTAAATACGTTTTCTTGAAAAGTAGTAAAGAATCTGTCTTTCTTTGGCTCCACAAGCATGTACTTGTACTGTTGTACATGATTATTCTGTTCTTCTGTCCAGTAATTCAGCCAGGCCAGGATCAGGATCCCTGAATATTAGTGCGCGGCTGCAAACAA
The DNA here is from genome assembly GCA_029206835.1 of Rana muscosa. Taxonomy (NCBI): domain Eukaryota; kingdom Metazoa; phylum Chordata; class Amphibia; order Anura; family Ranidae; genus Rana; species Rana muscosa. Next base: position 41,748,087 of record JARGYO010000094.1, read on the forward strand.
CTTCCTGGTCACAGCAGCCTGCTTCTCCATCCCAATCCCCACTATTGGAGAAATGTCCAGTATCAGGGTTTTTTTTATTCTTTTATTTAAATAAAAAAAAAAAAAAAACCCTGATACTGGCCTTTTCTCCAATAGTGGGGATTGGGATGGAGAAGCAGGCTGCTGTGACCAGGAAGTTGTTTACAGGAGAAAAGCGCACGAATATTCAGGGATCCTAATCCTGGCCTGGATTACTGGACAGAACAGAAATCATGTACAAGTACATGCTTGTGGAGCCATAGAAAGACTGACAGATTCTTTACTACTTTTCAAGAAAACGTATTTACTATTTTATTTGTGGAACTATTAGAGACTTTATCGCTCCATAATTATTTTTGAATACTTTTATTATTTTAACAGTGGACATTACAGGGGGAGATGTGGACAGTACAGGGGGGAGATCTGGATATTACAGTGGGGGAGATGTGGACATTACAGTGGGGGAGATGATGTGGATATTACAGTGGGGGAGATGATGTGGATATTACAGTGCGGAGTCCCCCTGTCCATCCCACGGTCCCCCTGTCCATCCCACTGTCCTTAAACAGTCCTAAGCAGCATCTTAATGTTAATGTGAGTGTGTATGTGTTTTAAGTATGTTGGATTATTTGCAACAGCAGTATTTGCACTGTAAACCTTTTTTATTTATATAAAGTGTGGGTGAGCTTAAACTGTATTGCTATGCTGTGGTTCCTGTAGGCTTTGCGTGAGTGCGCGCGGGGGGGGGGGGGGGGGTTGGGGGGCCTCCATGTCCATTTTGCTTGGGGCCCCCAAATTCCTTCAAACGGCCCTGCACTTCAGGTGTTGGTTCTCTCCCACAGGTTAATTAAAAGCTCACCTGAGCAGACAGCCTTTGCTCTGCCTGGGAAACACAGACAGCATTGGTCTGTGAGAGCAAGAAGGTTTGTAAAACTTGTGACTCTGTGAATGTGGAAGCTGACAAGCGCTAGGCTTGTCCAGCCTGGTAGGGAGGGCTTGTAAATACTGTATAGTTAGAGCCGAGACACGGCTAGGCTTTTGTTTAGTTAGTTTTTCTTCTGTTTGTTTTCAGCACTGTACAGCACCTGTCATTGACTTTGTATATAGCACCAATAAATAACACTGTTTTCACTGATCCAATGGACTTGGTATCTGTGCCTGCTCATCCCAGGGAGCTTTTGTACCTACTACCTGTCCCCCAGGTTACAGCACCAATACACAGACTGACAGGGGGTGCACAGAAGGAACTGCAGCCAGGGCTAAGGACCCCCCTCTCTCATTCTCAATCCCCCCTCTCTCATCCCCAATCCCCTCTTTCCTATCCCCCAATCCCCCCTCTCTAATCCTCAATCCCCCCTCTCTAATCCCCAACCCCCCCTCTCTAATCCCCAATTCCCTCTCTCGTCCCCAATCCCCTCTCTCGTCCCCTCTTTCTCATCCCCAATCCCCCCTCTCTAATCCCCAATCCCCTCTCTCATATCCACAATCCCCTCTCTAATCCCCAATCCCCTCTCTCTTATCCCCAATCCCCTCTCTAATCCCCAATCCCCTCTCTCATCCCCAATCCCCTCTCTCTTATCCCCAATCCCCTCTCTTTCTCTCATCCCCAACCCGCCTCCCCAATCCCCCCTCTCTCTCTCATTCCCAACCCCCCCTCTCTCATTCTCAATCTCCTCTTTCTCATCCCCAATCCCCTCTCTCATCCCCAATCCCCTCTCTCATCCCCAACCCCCCTCTCTCTTATCCCCAATCCCCTCTCTTTCTCTCTCATCCCCAACCCCCCTCTCTCTCATCCCCCCTTACTCTCCCATCCCCAATCCCCCCTCTCTCTCTCATCCCTAACCGCCCCTCTCTCTCTCATCCCCCTTTCTCTCTCATCCCCAACCCCCCCTCTCTCTCTCTAATCCCCAACCCCCCCTTGCTCATTCCCAATCCCCCCTCGCTCATCCTCAACCCCCCTCTCTCACCCCCAACCCTCCCGCTCTCATCCTCAACCCCCCCTCTCTCATCCCCAACCCCCCTCTCTCACCCCCTCCTTCTCTCTCATCCCCAATCACCTCTTTTGCCCCCCTCTCTCACCCCTCTCTTTCACCCACTTCTCTCTCTTACCACCCTAGCTCACCCTCTCTTTCTCTCTCTCTCTCTAACCCCCCACTTACACTGATCACACCCTCCAACCCCCCCCCATGCCACTGATACCAATCCACCCCTCACCACCACCACTGCCCACACCCCCCTTAGCCCCAGCAACCAATGGGTGAGTGGTAATGATGTGCAGCAACCAAAACCTATTAGCAAGTAGAAATTATGTGCTGTAACCTCTAGCAACTAATCAGTGAGCAGTAATGTTATGCTTTAACCTCTGGCAACCAATCACAATTGCTGCCTGATCTGCTGCACTAAAGTAATTTGGAGTTTAGCTGCTATTTACGGTTTTTCAAAGCAGGTGGAGAGCAAAATTGATTTGGGGGGAGGCCCAAAGACAATGCACATCAGGGGACAGCTCTCTGGGGTGTAAGGGACAAGGAGGTGCAGAGACTGTGACAACAGCAGAACCATCTAGGTGTTCATATAACTTTTTAAGTTTTTTATTTGCCGGATGTGTGTGTATTGAAGCTCATTCCAGCAGGGCATCACCTTGGGGTACAGAAGTCGTTAGTCTCGGCCCACAATTGAACCGCTGGGAGGATAATTTGATCCACTACCATTGCCTCTCCACCAAAGTGAAGCTGTGGAGTTAGACTCCCCCCTACAGCCCTTGGGATAATTAGCATGCAGGTGCCCCCTCTGTCTGCATATATAGAAACGGGACTGGGGTGCCCTTCCTGTATGTCCCCACCTGTTTTGCAAACTAAGAGATGCTACCCTAAACCTCAGGGCGCTGGCAGGGTCGGAATGAACCTTTACACAGTTAACGGGATAAATCCTTGATGAATTTGTGTCTTGTCTCAATTCTGTCCCAGATTTCTGCTCTACTCTCAGAGAGTAGCTCTGGGTCACACCCCCTAGAAACTGACTATTAAGTTCTCACAGATCATTTCCTAGCAGAATGTCTGCAGGTAGTCCTGCCATTACCCCAACAGAACAAAGTTTCTCCCCAAACCCATAATTCAGGAGAACTGTAGCCTTTGGGATGTGTTTCCTGGCGCCCCCTGCTAGTTCGATAGAAAATCCAGGGCCCTTCCTAATCGCTGCCTGATTCACAACACAGGGATCAGCGATGGTCAGAAAGGCGCCTGTGTCGCGAAAACCAATGACATTTCTTCCATCTATGGAGACCTCCTGCAAATGCTGCTGTCTTTTCTCTGGGTAGCTTAGCATATGTGGACGAACCCCATAGACTCCTTGAGGGGTGTCAGTGGCTGTTGGAGGCATCCATTCACTTTAGGGGGGTGGAAAAAACAGCTCCTCTTCCAGTGGTAGTTCAACATAGTTGGCCGGACGAGTGGGGCGGTGGCTCCTGGGGCAGCTGGCCTGGAAGTGCCCAGTCTGGTTACAACCATAGCACTGACGCTCCTGGGGTGGGCCAGATGGTCAGGCCCGGTAGAGAGGTGGTGGAGAGGGTCCCAAAGCTGTGAGGCCTGGTTGCCAGTAGAGGGGTGTAGGAGGGTTAAGGAGCGGGCGGGAAATGTTCTGGGCCTTACCCGATTCGGCCACCCATTTTTTCCAATGTGGCTTGATGGTGAGAACCTCGTTGGCCAGGGCAGCCGCTCGCTCGAGCGTGGCAGGGTTCCTTTCCTTCACCCACTCTCGCACTTCCGCAGGACATTGGTTATAGAACTGCACCTTCAGAAAGGTCTGAATAACGTGTTCAAGGGTTAGGGCCTGTTCTCCCTGAAGCCAGCCCCGGCAGGCCCGGGATATCTTGTGTGCATACATTTTAAAGGATGGTTCAGAGTGACAAGAAAGGTCCCAAAATTGGATCCGGTGGGTTTCTGGAGTTACAGCATAGTGTTCTAGCACAGTCTGTTTGACCATAGGGTAGTCCAGATTCCATTGGGTGTCCATTGTCTGGTATGCGGCAGCTGCACTCCCTTCCAGCAGGCCGAACAGGTGCTGCACCCAGTCTGTACGGGGTACATTCAGTAGTTGACATAGGTGTTTGAAGTCCTGGAAAAATCCTTCCACATCCCCCGTAGCTTCACAAAAGGGCTTAAAGGCCTTACAAATCACCCTTGGTGGGTCAGGTCTAAGAGAATCTCGTCCCCTGGGGTCTACCCTGGTTTGCCTCTCATGAGCTCTACGGATTGCATCCCGCCTGTCCTCCAAGGTGGCTTCGGAGCCCAGGGTGGCCATCTCCTCCTCATACCAGGCGACCCAGGGGCTCCTAGGGCTTTAAACAGCGGAGAGAGTGTGTTCTGTCTCTGGCTGAGGACTATCCATGCTGTCAGCTCCTTGCAGGTTGTCTTCGATGGCGGTGACCAGCTCATCTTTGGACAGACCCCTACAGCCAAGGCCTAGTTCCCTGGCCTATCCTCTTCCGCAGTCTGATCCCACCGCTGCCAACCATTTGTTGTAGGTGTAGATGTAGGTGTAACAGACACACGCGGAGAGTAGGAGCACCCAGATAGCTTTTTATTTAACTGTAGCGGGTTTAACACACAGCCAGGTAGCAGCTATCACAGCCGGGTAAAGCAAGGGTCCGGAATACAGTATAAAAGCACAGTGGGGTAGCAGAGTCCGTGTTGGTAAAGGGTAATATGCGCCAGGCTGGCCAAACAAAGGAAGTAACAGAGTTCTGGCAAGTAGGGGTAGTCCGTGCCTAGTCTTGGATACATAAGAATAACGTTTTCTCTACCCACAGCGTGATCACAAGGTTAATCCATGCTCAGGATGGCACACAGCAAAGGGTAATCCACTCTTGATGGAACATAGCCCAACTGCCTGTCTTCCAGCACAAGTTACAACAGCTAAATCCCTCAGAGACACTTCCCACCCTTGGAAACAGGGTGGGTTAAACTGTCCAATGACAATAGCCACACAGGTCAGGTGTATTCAAGCTTATCAGCATGGGGGCTCCTGGAGGAATCCCCCCTCCCTCCACATGGACATCCATCGCATAATATATGTTTCTTCCAAGGTAGACACAAACAATGGAATACAACCACACCCCAACCGATCACAGAAGGGGACAGCTCTCTGGGGTGTAAGGGACAAGGAGGTGCAGAGACCGTGACACTAACCCTGCTTCAAAACTTCTCCACAACTTTATCCCTGGCCTGTTTGGTGTACTCCTTGGCCTTCATGATGCTGCTTATTCACTAAAGTTCTCTAACAACTATCTGAGGGCTTCACAGAACAGCTGTATTTATACTGAGATTAAATTACACACAGGTTGACACTATTTACTATTTAGGTCACGTCTGGCGGGCAATTGGTTCCACTAGATTTTAGTTAAGGGGTATCAGAGTAAAGGGGGCTGAATACAAATGCACCCCACACTTTTCACATATTTATTTGAAAAAAAAAAACTTGAAAACCATTTATAATTTTCCTTCCACTTCACAATTATGTGCCACTTTGTGTTGGTCTATCACATAAAATACCAAATAAAATACATTTACGTTTTTGGTTGTAACATGGCAAAATGTGGAACATTTCAAGGGGTATGAATACTTTTTCACGGCACTGGATCATGAAGCAACCATTAATTTTATTGTCGCCCTAAATTGCTTTAACTGACAATTAAATGTTGCTGTTCCTCCCTTGTAAAAAGTTAAATTTAAAATCCCACATAGGGCTTGCTTAAACATGTGATTCAAAATATGCAAATCTTGACCCTTTATTTGTGATGCAAACAGACATTAGCTATGAGTATTAGGACTGACATGGGGCACACCCCTGAACTTCCTCCTGTGTTCTGTATATTAGAGGTGTACAGTGGAATACAGGCTTTATTGCAGCACCTCCAGGGATTTACACATAAGGGATTTTGCAAGATGGGTCTGATGTCACCAAAGGGATAAGATTATTGTGAAATTGGGGAAACAATAAGAGATGACAGGTTTCTGGCACTGCCCGACATCTCTTCCTTCTAGAATACAGATATAAAAACCATTCACAGATTACGGATTTATTCCATCCAGACTGCAGACATGAGATTGGCGGGACTGACACTATCTATTCTCCTGGGGGTTATACTTCTCCAAGTGGTGACTGCAGGTATGTGATTCTGTGCTAAGGGTACTACAAGTATAACTCTGATATATTCCACAGTGCTGTGTACAGACAGAACATGGACAGTCTCTGCACCAGAAGAGCTTACACTCTAATGTCCTTCACACTGTCACAGTCTATTATTTCACATTTATATACCTCTGACATATATCACAGTGCTGTACAGAGATCACTGAGCCATTCACATCAGTCTCTGTACCAGAGGAGCTTACACTCTAATGTCCTTCACACTGTCACAGTCTATCATTACACATTTATAGCATACAAAATAATTCCGCGCTGCCCTCTGGATAAGCTGCTAACACAACAAATAGACAAATAGTAAAAAGCGTGGAAACAAAAAGTGTAGCGCTAATCAAAAAATGAACAGGAATGCATGACGCACTCAAATGAATATATAAAACAGTTCAATATAAAAAAGACACTCAAATATTAAGTAAGAACAGTGAGAAGTCCTCATATATACAAAATGTCTATATGCGAAATACAAGTGAAAACTTGTGCAACTGAGTGTCCTAAAGTAATTAAAAAATGGAGGCAATGGTGAAATTCAAAAGTGAGTGAAGACTTTGAAGGAAAAGTGTTGACGGTTAGAGGATGAAGAGAACCACCACCAATAGGTAAGGAGCTCACCAGATAGTTTGAACCCAGAGTGTCATGGATATGCAGTAGTGTTTGTCTGTCAGCTTACCTTCCTTCCCATGTGTTCATCTAGAGACCAGACCCCTTCACCTGGCTTCCTTTATAATCTCCTCCCAGCCAGACTCCACCCCAGGCCCTATCACAGAACACTATATTAACCTGTGCACTGCAAGCCTGCTTTGCTGATCAACGTGTTTGTTAGGCATTGTGTGTTTGGGTTCCTGCCTGCCGTGTGCTACGTCTGTCTCTCTGTTACGTTATTGGCTTGTCCCCGACTATCCCTGTCTGCTCGTGACCCTTGACCTTCGGCTCGTTCTTCGTTATCCTTGTCTGCTTGTGGCCCCTGACCTTCAGCTTGTTATTCGGTTCTCTCTATCGTGTGCTGCTGCTTCCCCTCTTTTCCCCTTATCCTACGGGGCGTGAGCTAGGAAACTCCAGGGGCCGCGACCTGGTCCCAGCCTGCAGCGTAACATCCTCACCACTAGAGGCCCTGGAGAAGACCAGCTGGGTCTTAGACTCCGCGCCCTGGGGAATCTTGGCTCTCGCTTCCGTTGGGATCCCGGTTGTGCTCCTCTGGTCCCGCTTTCCACAACCACCCAGTTTCCTATCCGCAGAAGCCAGCCATAGGGTTCACTACCTCGCGGTGCACTCCTGTCCCCCTACGGTGTGCATCTGTCACCTGGCCACAGGTGACCCTGACAGTTTGATCAGCCATGAACCCGGCTGACATCCCGCTACCCGCGGATGATCCATTGCAGGGCATAGTTTGCAGACTTGAAACCCAGGAATCGAATCAGACTCAGGTGATGCGATTCCTCCAGGATCTGGCTTCTCGCTTCGAGCAGCTTCAGGCCTCCTTGGGAACCCTGAATCCGCAACCTCAAATACAATTAGCGGCTGCACCTATTGCACCAGTCGCAGCCACACACTCGCTACAACTGCCAGCTCCGTCTCGTTTCTCTGGGGACTCCAAGGCTTGCAGGGGGTTCCTTAGCCAATGCACGATTCATTTTGAGCTCCAGCCCCAAAACTTCCTGTCTGATCGGGCTAAGGTAGCCTATATCATTTCCCTCCTCTCTGGTGAAGCTTTAGCCTGGGCAGACCCTCTGTGGGAACTGAATGATCCAGTGGTTTCTAGCCTGTCTGGCTTCTTGAAACTTTTTCGGAATATCTTCGAAGAACCGGCTCGTGTCTCTTCAGCGGCCAGCGCCCTTTTACGTCTCCGCCAAGAGTCTGCTTCTGTGGGACAGTATAGGGAGAGGAAAAAAGCAGCGCCTTCTAAGCGTAGTAGTCTGAGAAATTTATTAGGAGATTAAATGATACAGCAACAAGAGATACACTCACAAACGAGTATAATCTAAGGCTTATCTGTAAATTTTGTCATCCGCTCATCCCGGAGGCTGCATATCCTGATGTTGGAAGCTGAAATCCCAGGTTGTTCTCTATGATGTAGTTGTGGTAGACGGAACTCCTCACTCGCGGCCGCGGAGATGGGGAACAAACTTCCCTGGGACACTGCTAAAGGAATCGTCACTTCCGGGTAGAAGGTCAGCGGGGGTTGCACGCGTTCGAAGCATGCGTGCTTCTTCATCAGGCTCATAGGGGCCATCTTGGAGTGGGGCAATTTATACCACACTACAGTATAATTCAATTGGCTGACACAGTTGCCATAGGAATAGATACAAGACGCGGCCAAGGGACATAGCCTGGCGCTGATAATCTGGATTCAGATAGTGCTGATTGGAGTGTTTTCTATATATAATATATGTAAATAATATATGTAAAGGACGAAAAAGAAAAACTATAAAGGCTCACTGGAATAAAATAAAATTAAATTGATATTGAGGGTGAATATTAAAATAAAAATAAATATAAATATAGATATAAATCGTAACAGGTATATATAAAAAAACAGACACTCAAGGTGCACTGCTATAATATCAAAAAAATATCAATAAAATATTAATAAAATATGGGTATCCAGAATTTGGGTAAAATATTAATAAAATATTAATCAATTTTTTTGATTTTTTTGATATTATAGCAGTGCACCTTGAGTGTCTGTTTTTTTATATATACCTGTTACGATTTATATCTATATTTATTTTTATTTTAATATTCACCCTCAATATCAATTTAATTTTATTTTATTCCAGTGAGCCTTTATAGTTTTTCTTTTTCGTCCTTTACATATATTATTTACATATATTATATATAGAAAACACTCCAATCAGCACTATCTGAATCCAGATTATCAGCGCCAGGCTATGTCCCTTGGCCGCGTCTTGTATCTATTCCTATGGCAACTGTGTCAGCCAATTGAATTATACTGTAGTGTGGTATAAATTGCCCCACTCCAAGATGGCCCCTATGAGCCTGATGAAGAAGCACGCATGCTTCGAACGCGTGCAACCCCCGCTGACCTTCTACCCGGAAGTGACGATTCCTTTAGCAGTGTCCCAGGGAAGTTTGTTCCCCATCTCCGCGGCCGCGAGTGTGGAGTTCCGTCTACCACAACTACATCATAGAGAACAACCTGGGATTTCAGCTTCCAACATCAGGATATGCAGCCTCCGGGATGAGCGGATGACAAAATTTACAGATAAGCCTTAGATTATACTCGTTTGTGAGTGTATCTCTTGTTGCTGTATCATTTAATCTCCTAATAAATTTCTCAGACTACTACGCTTAGAAGGCGCTGCTTTTTTCCTCTCCCTGTCTTGTTTCAGATTACTTCCATCTGCAAGCTGGCAGCCTTCCCTGCGGATAGTTTTTATGTTAATTCACACATGGACTAAATGTTATGGACTTTTAGTGTGTGGTTTTATACAGCTGAGTTTAGTTTCCATTCCTACTCTGTCAGTTCTTTTTATATGTTGAGTTACTTTTTATACCCTAATCCAGAGTGCGCTCAATCTATTTATTGTTTCTGTGGGACAGTATGCCCTTCATTTCCGCATACTGTCGGCTGAGTTGAGCTGGAACAATGAGGCCTTAGTCGCAACCTTTTTGCATGGCCTGTCTGATAGAGTGAAGGATGAATTAGCAGGAAGAACCATCCCCACTGATCTGGCCGGCGTTATCTCCTTGTGTAACCAGATCGATATTCGCTTTCAGGAGAGGACCTTAGAAAAGCAACGCCAGCACTCCTTGGTTCTTAGTCAGCCTGAGCTCCCCTCTCTTCGACCCGTAGAGCATCTCCTACCAGCTGAGGAACCCATGCAGCTGGGTCGGACCAGGCTATCCCCCGAGGAACGTGCTAGGCGCAGAACTCTTGGTCTGTGTCTTTACTGTGGGGGCAAAGGTCATTTTCGTGACACTTGCTCTCTTTGTCCAGAAAAACGTTTGGGTCCACTTCATCTGGAAAGTGGAGTATTGGACCCAGAAATATCACCTTCCCCTTCTCGTCTTCTGCTTTCTGTGTTCCTTCATGTTGGTGCTTCTTCTCGTTCGGTCTCAGCATATCTGGATTCCGGAGCCGCTGGTAATTTCATGGACTGGGAAATCGCATCGTCCATGAGACTTACTCTTTTGCCCCTCACCACGCCATTGGTGGTCTTGGCTATTGATGGTACTGTTCTCCCAGGGGGACCTATCCGCTTCCAGACCCTCCCTGTTAAGATGTCGGTAGGGACACTCCACCAGGAGTGGATATCCTTCCTTATCTTACCCAAGGCCTCAACGCCTATAATTTTGGGTCTCCCATGGTTACAGCTCCATTCTCCTCATGTGGACTGGACTACTGGACAGATCCTGGCTTGGGGTCCCTCCTGTTCCTCGTCCTGCCTACCCAAGGTTGCCCCCCGTGAATCTGAGCCGGTCATTCATTCCAGGTTGCATAACCATTTACATTTCTCTGTCCCTAACCACCCTTGGACGCACAGCCAGGCTAGCTTGTCTAAAAGTCCTGCAGTCGCTACGTCTTGCGATGCGATTCAGGTAGTCGCTACACCTGACTCAGCTATTCACTCTGCCTCTGTACTAGTTATGCCAGTCCAGCCCATGCCCAGTGAGCCGCCTACTTTTTCTTGTTCGGGACATTCTGCTTGTCCTTCAGCTATTCAGCTTGACTCCGGCGACATGTCACCTTCTAACCAACCTGACTTCAGGGTTCCACTGACATCTGCCCAGTCTGATGGTCCTGTGCAAGATGACCAGTTCCCCTTTAAGGGTCTAGGGGACCCTCCTCAGATTCCTGTTGATCCTCTCATGCCCTTGCTTATTTCTAGAGAGCCTTTGGTCCTCAATAGATCTTCTTGTCATCTCCCTACCTCGTTTTCGGTCTCTGAGGATAATCTTAAGTACGAGGTTAGACAAGTTCTGGATTTTCGGCTCTGCAGAGGCATTCTTCAGTATCTTGTGTGTAGCGGCCTCACCCTCTCTCCATCTTTATCGGTTACACACCAACTCATGTCTAGGGGTTCCTGGGTTGTGAGAGTGAGATGCGCCACGGCCCATGTCCTCCCCATTGTAGTAGGGAGGTGAAGGCCACTTCCTGATGTTTCCTCGGGCCGGTGTGTTCTGTGAATGCACTGAGTCTGTAATTGCAAGCTCACCAGCCTCCCCTTTGCTTCCAGTAACTGGAGTTCACACACCGGAGAAAAGGTCCAACACTTGTTTATTTGGCACTCCAATAGCAAAGCACGATAAACAGTTCTTTTGCAGCAAACTGGTTGGGACCTATAACCTTGCCAACGGTGGGGCGAGCAGATCAAGGCACTTCCTAACGTTTCAGTTCTATGCCACTGTACTATGATCAGCGGCGCCTAAGCCAATCCGGCTGTTGCAGAACAGAAAAGATGGGGTCTCTTCCAGCAACCCCTATGAACAGCAATGGAGCCCTCTTCGATACGCTGTGGCCCCTATCAGGGGGATGTGTCCTCCCAAGAGAGTTCCCAGAGGCCCACTGTCACCGGGTTGGTGCTGCTCCGGGTCTCCAGTGGGTAACCTCCCCGGCCTCCTCACCTCAGGTACGAGTCCCTCCGCTCAGGGACCCTCGAACAGTCCACCCTAGCGGGACCCAGTCGAAGGTACTGGGCCCCAGGCCTCCTCGATAGTACCTCACCCCAGGCTAAAGGTGCCTGGGATGGACGCCAACATGACTCCGGACCAGGCCATGGGCACCTGGACCAGACTCCTGGATCTCCCGCACCCAGGCCTAAGGGCCCTGGGTGCGGACCGCAACCCTCCTCCGAGGACCTCCTTCTCCGCAAAAACGACGACGACCACCGCCTCGTGGTAAGGGCGTCTCCCCCTTTTATCTCCTCCCATCAACGGCCCGGCAGGTTCCCCGCCCCAGCCATACCATCTCCGGGAAGGGACAAAACAGGGAGCACTGCGAAGATGATTCTACCTGAAGCCTGTGGGTACCCCGCCACCCACAGGCAAAGGAGAATATTACATCCTCCAATCCTCCACGAAACAAAAAGGGGTCTGAATCCTAACACAATTATACACCTGGGTCACACTATTGCCCAGGTGTATCCCATCAATTTGAGGACCCCGCTACATGTGCATTGGAGAGGTTTTGGTCCTGAGGAGGCGTCTTGGATCGCTGCATCTGATGTCGCTGCACCTCATCTGTTGAGAAGGTTTCATCAGAGATTTCCCTTTAAGCCTGGGTCCAGGCGGGGGAGGGCCCATAAGAGGGAGGGTACTGTCATGGATATGCAGTAGTGTTTGTCTGTCAGCTTACCTTCCTTCCCATGTGTTCATCTTAGAGGCCTGAGCCCTTTCACCTGGCTTCCTTTATAATCTCCTCCCAGCCAGACTCCACCCCAGGCCCTATCACAGAACACTATATTAACCTGTGCACTGCAAGCCTGCTTTGCTGATCAACGTGTTTGTTAGGCATTGTGTGTTTGGGTTCCTGCCTGCCGTGTGCTACGTCTGTCTCTCTGTTACGTTATTGGCTTGTCCCCGACTATCCCTGTCTGCTCGTGACCCTTGACCTTCGGCTCGTTCTTCGTTATCCTTGTCTGCTTGTGGCCCCTGACCTTCAGCTTGTTATTCGGTTCTCTCTATCGTGTGCTGCTGCTTCCCCTCTTTTCCCCTTATCCTACGGGGCGTGAGCTAGGAAACTCCAGGGGCCGCGACCTGGTCCCAGCCTGCAGCGTAACATCCTCACCACTAGAGGCCCTGGAGAAGACCAGATGGGTCTTAGACTCCGCGCCCTGGGGAATCTTGGCTCTCGCTTCCGTTGGGATCCCGGTTGTGCTCCTCTGGTCCCGCTTTCCACAACCACCCAGTTTCCTATCCGCAGAAGCCAGCCATAGGGTTCACTACCTCGCGGTGCACTCCTGTCCCCCTACGGTGTGCATCTGTCACCTGGCCACAGGTGACCCTGACACAGAGGAACATATGTTCAGTGGGTCAAACGGGCTTGGTGTGGTGGAACTACGATGGAACCTGGACAATCTGTATGCTGCAAATTGCTGTGCTGGAAATGGCCAAACATCAACAGGGAGAGAGAAACCGCAAAAGAAAGATGACCTCTTAGCAGATAACCTCATATGCAGTAGTGGTCCGGGAATATCCCAATCAATATGAGCAGGTAAGTATCATGTAATGGAGAAAAGAAACAGCCACATAGCGTAACTCTGTATGTAAATCAAAATTTAATGTAGTGAAAACACTTACATTTAAGTTGATATAAAAGCGCTTTGCAAAGAATGTGGCAACAATGGAGTCCTCCCGACGCGTTTTGTCTCCTAGGACATCATCCGTTACACATTTATATACAGTAGCCCTGACATATACCACAGTGCTGTACAGAGAACACTGAGCCATTCACATCAGTCTCTGTACCAGAGGAGCTTACACTCTAATGTCCGTCCAAAGTCACACACTATTATTATACATTTATATACCTCTGACATATACTGTACAGGGGCACAGTCATGCTGGAACAGAGAGATCAGATTAACATGCACAACAGAATTAATCAGAAGAAAGACTTCCTCCACTCCACCTACTCTTATCAGAGGCCACATGGAGATTCAATAAGAGAGAGACCATCTTAAAGCAAGCATGGTCTACTTTGCTTTCTTTGGAAGACCCATAATGCTGTGTGAATCCATGAGTGACCCCATATTGTGTTTTTTAAATGTAAATGATATCTCTAGCCAACATGTTTTATTTTGAATAGAGGAGTGAGGGGTTTGGACTAGGGTGACCACGTGTCCCGGATTGCCCGGGACAGTCCCGGATTTTGCCTGTCTGTCCCGGACACCTTAATTCCAGGACAATACAGTGTCCCGGAATGAAACTGACACAGCCACCCACCCACCGGGCCAATCTTATGCCCCCAAAAAGGGCCGCCACATCACTGCTTTACTCACTGACAGTACTTGCCCTGGCCAGGAATGCCTGGAGGAGCACAATCCCCGCCCCCTGCTTATGATTGGAGAAATCATAAATCCCGCCTTTTGTGTCTAAACACTGTGCTGTGATTCGTTACAGCACAAGCTGATTTTTGGGAAGGGGGGTGTCCCCGAATGGTAGTTTGGAAATGTGGTCACCCTAGTTTGGACCCCCACTTCTGTATTGCCCCCAGCTGAGGAGAATCACCCACACTGTTTGACCTGGTGACCATTTTCTTGGGACAATCTTCTGGTGGGGGCACCTGTTTTGGTGACAACTGTCTAAGATGGGAATTCCGTTCACTTTAAAGGGATCTCCTCTTACTCTGCAACAGGCAGTAAGGGGAGATCTCCCCAATGGGACACAGGCAACAACAAAAAAAACCTGAGATGGACGATAATAATAACAATGTAAGTGGTCACCAAAAAAGAGGTACTAATATGGGAAATAAGTAACGTCCTCATTGTTGAAAGCAATTTGTTCCTTCTTGATAGTAAGTGATATCACCATAGAGAGTACTGCTATGGGAACTTAGGTGACCCCTCATCCTTGAAATTAATTGTTTTTGGCAGCAAATTTCGATTCAGTTTTAGTCTTAAGCCTCATACACACGATCGGACTTCCATCAGACTTTTCTGTGAATTTTGGTCCGAAGGGCGTTGGCCGTGAACTTGGTATGCATACAGACAGCACAACATTTTCAGCCAACAAAACCTAAATATGTGTTTTTTCTGCTCTTTAGCGCCACCCTTTGGGCAACTTCTGCTAATGTTGTCTTAATGTTTAGCATTAGTTCTGAGAATGCGTGTTTGTACTTTGCATTTTAGTTGGACGGACTTGCGTACACACGATCGGATAAACCGACGTAACAGATTTATTGCCCAACAGTTGGTGAGCATGAACAGTCAACATTTGTTGTCGTTAATTCAGCCAACAATTGTCTGATGGAACATACACATGGTCGGATTATCGGACACAACACGTCCATCAGACAATTATGGCCATAAACTTGGATTGTGTGTACGGGCCTTAAAGCAGAGTTCCACCCAAAAATGGAACTTCCGCTTTTCGGAACCCTCCCCCCCTCCGGTGTCACATTTGGCACCTTTAAGGGGGGGAGAGTGGTGCAGATACCTGTCTAAGACAGGTATTTGCACCCACTTCCGGGAATAGATTCATGCGGCAGACACGCCCCTACCCGCATCCCCCCGCTGTCTCCTGGGAAATACACTGTTCCCAGGAGAGAGCGGGGACCAGTGACGGCGCGCCGCGCTACTCGCGCATGCGCAGTAGGGAACCCGGGCAGTGAAGCCGCAATAGAGGCGGGTGCAGCCGAGGGACGAGCGATTGCTCGACCTCGGCTGCCGACATTGCGGGCGCTCTGGACAGGTAAGTGTCCATATTTTAAAAGTCAGCAGCTGCAGTATTTGTAGCTGCTGGCTTTTAAAAAAAAAATTTTGGTGGAACCTCCGCTTTAAGTCTTTTGACTAAAATTCCATTTTAGTTTTAGTCCCATTTTAGTCATCTGCAATTGTTTTAGTTTTAGTCGTACTTAGTCGACTTAATCTGCAGTACATTTTAGTCGACTAAAATCATTTTAGTCGACTAAAATATAATCGGTTTAGTAAAATTGTAATGCTTTATTTAGGCATTTCTCTAAAATTTCCAAACTCATTATATACTCCTGGAGTATGTTGTTATTCATGGTATTAAGGTTTAAACAAAGATACACAGATACAGATTTAGCCTCTTTGGATGGTCTGAGGAGGCCTGTAATGCTGCATAGTGCTTTGGACAGTGATCTGAGGAGGCCTGTAATGCACAGAGCTCTGGACGGTGGTCTGAGAGGGCTGTAATGCTGCACAGTGCTCTTAACAGTGGTCTCAGGAGGCTTGTAATGCACAGTGTTCTGGATGGCGGTCTGAGAGGCCTGTAATGCTGCACAGTGCTCTGGATGGTGGTCTCAGGGGAGGCCTGTAATGCTGCACAGTGCTCTGGATGGTGGTCTAAGGGGAAGCCTGTAATACTGCACAGTACTCTGGATGGTGGTCTAAGGGGAGGCCTGTAATGCTGCACACTGCTATGGATGGTGGTCTCAGGGGAAGCCTGTAATGCTGCACAGTGCTCTGGATGGTGGTCTAAGGGGAAGCCTGTAATGCTGCACAGTGCTCTGGATGGTGGTCTGAGGGGAGGCCTGTAATGCACAGTGCTCTGGACAGTGGTCTGAGAGACCTGTAATGCTGCACAGTGCTGGATGGTGGTCTGAGAGGAGGCCTGTAATGCACAGTGCTCTAGATGCCGGTGGTAAGGGGAGGCCTCTAATGCACACAGTGGTCTTGATCGGTGATCTAAGGAGAGGCCTGTAATGTACACAGTCACAGTGCTCTGCTCTGGATGGTCATGAGTCAGGACTCCCATCGGGAGGCCTGTAATGCACAGTGCTCTAGATGCCGGTGGTAAGAGGAGGCCTGTAATGCACAGTGCTCTAGATGCCGGTGGTAAGAGGAGGCCTGTAATGCACAGTGCTCTAGATGCCGGTGGTAAGAGGAGGCCTCTAATGCACACAGAGGGAAACACAAAGCAGCGCCTACTGAGCGTAGCAATCAATGTAAATTTATTGGAGTTAAAAACAGATGCAAGTTAACACTCACAAACGAATAAATGGGGAAAGCTTATCTGGATGAGAGTACAAATCGTCCGCTCTTCCCAGGAAGGAGGTGCTGTATTTCCGGATGCTGGGAGAGGTGATATCTCTAGATGTCCTCGGCGTTGAGCGGAACCACACGTTCACGACAGCGGTGACGGGGAACAGCTTCCCTGGAACATAGCAGTAACGATCACTTCCGGGTCATGGGGTCAGCGGGAGGGTGCGCGCGTTCGAAGCATGCGTGCTTCTTCATCAGGCTCTATGGGGGCCATATTCAATGTGGGCTATAAGTAATAATCAGGAGCTACCTGATAGGCTGCCTACTATCACCATGGAAACCGGAAATGAACTGCGGCCACTAGATGGTATATCCTAGCGCTGACAATAGTCATTAAAGAGTTTATGAAATAGATAAGAGAAATATATAAGAAACGGAGGGGACATATGTAATATAAAAATAAGTGATCCCTTATGGACCGACAATCATGAAGGGGACCTAAAAATTCTTAAATTTTTTTTTTATATATATAATTTATTATTATTATTATTATTATTATTATTATTATTATACAGGGTTTATATAGCGCCAACAGTTTGCGCAGCGCTTTACAACATCAGGGAAGACAGTACAATCACAATACAATTCAATACAGAGGGATCAGAGGGCCCTGCTCGATAGAGCTTACAGTCTAGAAGGGAGGGTCACGTGAAACAAAGGGTATTGGCTGTGGGGGATGATCAGGTGGACAGAATGGAAATATAGTTATTAGGTGTGGGTGGGATAGGCTTCTCTGAAGAGGAGGGTTTTTAGGGATCCTCTAAAAGCTAATAGAGAAGGAGATAGACGGACCGATCGGGGTAAGGAGTTCCATAGGCTTGGGGAGACTCTGGAAAAGTCCTGGAGTCGAGCATGGGAGGAGGTGATGAGCGAGCTAGAGAGCAGGAGGTCTTGAGAAGAACGAAGAGAACGATTAGGTTGGTATTTAGAGACTAGGTCAGTGATGTAGCTGGGGGCAGTGTTGTGGATGGCTTTGTAGGTGGTCGTTAGTATTTTGAATTTAATTTGTTGGGTGAGTGGAAGCCAGTGGAGGGATTGACAGAGAGGGGAAGGAGACACAGAGCGGTTGGTAAGGTGGATGAGTCTGGCAGCAGCATTCATGATGGACTGAAGGGGGGTTAAAGTTTTCTGAGGTAAGCCAATGAGGAGGGAGTTGCAGTAATCGAGGCGAGAAATGACCAGGGAGTGGATAAGGAGCTTTGTTGTGTCTTTGGTTAAAAAGGGGCATATTTTGGAGATGTTGCGGAGGTTGATGCGGCAAGATTTGGACAGTGATTGGATGTGTGTCAGGGTCACCTGTGGCCAGGTGACAGATGCACACCGTAGGGGGACAGGAGTGCACCGCGAGGTAGTGAACCCTATGGCTGGCTTCTGTGGATAGGAAACTGGGTGGTTGTGGAAAGCGGGACCAGAGGAGCACAACCGGGATCCCAACGGAAGCGAGAGCCAAGATTCCCCAGGGCGCGGAGTCTAAGACCCAGCTGGTCTTCTCCAGGGCCTCTAGTGGTGAGGATGTTACGCTGCAGGCTGGGACCAGGTCGCGGCCCCTGGAGTTTCCTAGCTCACGCCCCGTAGGATAAGGGGAAGCAGCAGCACACGATAGAGAGAACCGAATAACAAGCCGAAGGTCAGGGGCCACAAGCAGACAAGGATAACGAAGAACGAGCCGAAGGTCAAGGGTCACGAGCAGACAGGGATGGTCGGGGACAAGCCAATAACGTAACAGAGAGACAGACGTAGCACACGGCAGGCAGGAACCCAAACACACAATGCCTAACAAACACGTTGATCAGCAAAGCAGGCTTGCAGTGCACAGGTTAATATAGTGTTCAGTGATAGGGCCTGGGGTGGAGTCAGGCTGGGAGGAGATTATAAAGGAAGCCAGGTGAAGGAGGTCTGGTCTCTAGATGAACACATGAGGAGGAAGGTAAGATGGCAGACAGACATTAATGCATATCCATGACAGTACCCTCCCTCTTACGAGGCCTCCCCCTTCCCCGCCTGGGCCCAGGTTTAGAGGGAAACTTCAGATGAAACTCCTTTAACAGACGAGGTGCAAAGACCTCAGATGCAGTGATCCAAGACCTCTCCTCAGGACCAAACCCTTTCCAATGAACGAGGTACTGAAGAACGCCTTTACAGAGTCGGGAGTCCAGAATTTGACTGATCTCGTACTCCTGATTATCCTCCGAGACAGGCGCCACGGTAGGAAGAGGACGAGAGAATTTATTGAGGACTAAAGGCTTTAGAAGAGCAACATGAAAGGAGTTAGTGATTTTAAGGCTCTTAGGAATCTGGAGTTTGAAACAAACCGGATTCAGTTTAGCAGTTACCGTGTATGGACCGATGAATCGTGGAGCAAACTTCAGAGAAGGAACTCGGAGCTTGATGTTCCTGGTAGAGAGCCAGACTTTGTCCCCTGGCTGAAGAGAAGGCGGTTTACGCCTGCGGCGGTCTGCAAAGCCTTTGAATTTTTCAGCAGCTGCCCGGAGGGAATCATGAACGTGACCCCAAACGGAATTGAGAGACTCCTGAACCGAAGCCAAAGCTGGAATGTCTGGAGAACAGATCATAGGAAGAGGAAGTTGAGGGTGTTTTCCATAAACTGTGAAAAAGGGTGTCTTCTGCGAACTGGTATTCACATGATTGTTATGGGAGAATTCTGCCCACGGGAGTAGAGAGGACCAATCGTCATGGTGAGAAGACACAAAGGTGCGAAGAAAGACCTCTAACTCCTGATTAACCCTCTCAGTCTGTCCATTGGATTGGGGATGGTAAGAAGAAGAAAAATCCAAGACAATATTGAGGGATTTGCAAAAGGCTCTCCAAAAACGAGACGTGAATTGGACTCCCCTGTCGGAAACAATATGAGAAGGGACCCCATGTAGGCGGAGAATTTCTCGAATGAAAATGGGAACCAAGGCAGGGGCAGAAGGAAGACCAGGAAGAGGAACAAAATGAGCCATCTTGGAGAATCGATCGATTACCACCCAAATGACTGTATTATTCTCAGACAGTGGGAGATCGGTGATAAAATCCATGGCAATATGGGCCCAGGGTTCCTTAGGAATAGGCAAGGGCATGAGGAGACCAGCAGGAGCTTGTGTGGAGGATTTGGACTGAGCACAGACATGACAAGCTTTAACGTAGTCTTTGACGTCTGAGCGGAGATTAGGCCACCAGTAGTGACGACTGATGAGTAGGAAGGATCGGAGGAATCCAGAATGCCCTGCCACCTTGGAATCATGTCCCCAACGAAGGATCTTAGCTCTTAGCTCAGTGGGGACAAAGGTCTTACCAGGCGGAATTTTAGACTTCAGGGTGGTAGAGTGGGCAACAATGCATGAGGTGGGAATGATCGGCTCAGGTTCAGGGGCGGACTCCTCGTCCAAAGTGTCAAATGACCTAGAGAGCGCATCAGCCCGACCGTTGCAGGAACCAGGTTTGTAGGTAATCGTGAAATTAAAACGGGCAAAGAAGAGACTCCACCTGGCCTGTCTAGGATTCAGACGTTTAGCATTCTGTAGATACTGTAAATTCTTGTGATCGGTAAAGATCGTTATGGAGTGAGGGGAACCCTCCAAGAGATGACGCCACTCCTCTAACGCCAATTTAATAGCGAGAAGTTCCCGATCACCGATGGCATAATTCCTCTCTGCCTGAGAAAATTTTTTGGAGAAGAACGCACATGGTTGGCGTCTCTTCTCAAAGATTTGAAGAAGCACAGCTCCCACCCCCATTGAGGAGGCGTCCACTTCAATAAAAAATGCATTCCCAGGATTTGGTCTCCTCAAGAGGGGGCCAGAAACAAAGGCCTGTTTCAGGTTGTGAAATGCAGAGACAGCTTCGGGAGGCCAGTCTCTGGCATTCACACCCTTCTTGGTCAAAGCGATAATAGGCGCGGCAATGGAAGAGTAATTCCTTATGAACTGCCTATAATAATTAGTGAAGCCAAGAAAGCGCTGTGTGGCCTTGAGGCTAGCAGGAAGAGGCCAGTTGGTGATAGCCAAGACCTTCCCAGGGTCCATACGAAGCCCCGAACATGAGACAAAGCACCCCAAAAACAGGACCTCAGAACATTCAAAGGAACATTTCTCCAGCTTGGCATAGAGATTGTTCTCTCTAAGACGTTGAAGTACAGTGCGGACATGGTTTCTGTGGACGAGCAGATTTTCAGAAAAGATCAGAATGTCATCCAGATAGATGACAACAAACTGGTACAGCAGATCTCTGAAGATTTCATTGACAAAGTTTTGAAACACGGCTGGAGCATTACACAGACCAAAAGGCATCACCAGATATTCGTAATGCCCGTCTCTAGTGTTAAATGCAGTCTTCCATTCGTCACCCTCCCGTATTCGAATGAGATTGTACGCGCCTCTGAGATCCAACTTGGTGAAAATGGAGGCACCCTTCAACCTATCGAATAGCTCAGATATTAAGGGTAAGGGGTATCGATTTTTAATAGTAACCGCATTTAAACCCCGATAATCGATGCAGGGTCTTAAGGTACCATCCTTTTTGGCAACAAAAAAGAACCCTGCCCCTGCAGGCGATGAGGATTTCCGGATGAAGCCCCTCTCCAGATTCTCTGCTACATACTCCGACATGGCCTGGGTCTCTGGGATGGACAGAGGGTAGGTACGACCCCTGGGTAGAGTTGCTCCGGGGACAAGATCAATAGCACAGTCAAAAGACCTGTGGGGAGGAAGCACCTCAGCTGATTTTTTACAGAACACATCCCGGTAATCGCTGTATGCGGCGGGAAGATCAGAAGAAACAGAAGTGGCAGCAACCGGAAGACTCTCCTTGGGGGTCACCTTGAGAAGACACGACGAGAAACATGAGGAACCCCAGGCCAGGATCTGCCCAGAGACCCAGTCCACATGTGGAGAGTGGAGCTGTAGCCAAGGGAGGCCCAATACAACTGGGGTAGAGGCCTTGGGTAGAATAAGAAAGGATATCCACTCCTGGTGGAGAATCCCTACCGACATCCTAATGGGTAGCGTCTGGAAGCGAATAGGGCCCCCTGGGAGAACAGTGCCATCAATTGCCGAGACTACCAATGGGGTAGTGAGAGGTGAAAGGGTAAGCTTCATAGAAGAAGCAGTTCTCCAATCCATGAAATTGCCGGCAGCCCCGGAATCCAGGTATGCAAGGGTTGACTGAGGAGAAGTGCCTACAAGAAGGGACACCGGCAAGAGCAGGCGAGAAGGTGATGTTTCTGGGTCCAATACTCCACCTTCCAAATGTATTAGACCCGAGCGTTTCCCGGACGAAGCGAGCAGGAGTCACGAAAATGACCCTTGCCCCCACAATAGAGGCACAAGCCCAGAGTTCTGCGCCTAGCACGTTCTTCGGGGGTTAGTCTGGTCCGGCCCAGCTGCATAGGTTCTTCAGCAGGTAGAGGATGCTCCACGGAATGAAGGGAGGGGAGCTCAGACTGGCTAGGACCCAGAGAGTGCTGGCGTCTTTTTTCTAAGGACCTCTCTTGAAAACGAATGTCGATCTGGTTGCATAATGAAATTACATCGTCCAGACCGACGGGAATGGCTCTTCCCGCTAATTCGTCTTTCACTCGGTCAGAGAGGCCATGTAAAAAGGTAGCGACCAGGGCCTCATTATTCCAGCTCAATTCAGCTGTGTGGATACGGAACTGAAGAGCATATTGCCCCACTGAACTAGATTCTTGGCGAAGACGTAAGACAGCACTAGCCGCTGAAGAAGCCCGAGCCGGCTCTTCGAAGATATTACGAAAGAGCTTCAAGAATTCGGACAGACTGGAAACCACCGGATCGTTCCTCTCCCACAGGGGGGCAGCCCAGGCCAAAGCTTCACCGGAGAGGAGGGAAATGATATAGGCTACCTTAGCCCGGTCAGATAGGAAGCTTTGAGGCTGAAGCTCAAAATGAATAGTGCATTGGCTGAGAAACCCCCTGCAGGCCTTGGAGTCCCCAGAGAAACGGAACGGAGCTGGCAATCTTAGTGAGTGTGAGGCTGCGACTGGTGCGATAGGTACAGCCGCTGGTTGTACTTGGGGTTGCGGATTCGGGGTTCCCAAGGAGACCTGAAGCTGCTCGAATCGAGAAGCCAGATCCTGGAGGAATCGCATCACCTGGGTCTGATTTGATTCCTGGGTCTCAAGTCTGCGAACTATGCCCTGCAATGGATCATCCGCGGGAAGCGGGATGTCAGCCGGGTTCATGGCTGATCAAACTGTCAGGGTCACCTGTGGCCAGGTGACAGATGCACACCGTAGGGGGACAGGAGTGCACCGCGAGGTAGTGAACCCTATGGCTGGCTTCTGTGGATAGGAAACTGGGTGGTTGTGGAAAGCGGGACCAGAGGAGCACAACCGGGATCCCAACGGAAGCGAGAGCCAAGATTCCCCAGGGCGCGGAGTCTAAGACCCAGCTGGTCTTCTCCAGGGCCTCTAGTGGTGAGGATGTTACGCTGCAGGCTGGGACCAGGTCGCGGCCCCTGGAGTTTCCTAGCTCACGCCCCGTAGGATAAGGGGAAGCAGCAGCACACGATAGAGAGAACCGAATAACAAGCCGAAGGTCAGGGGCCACAAGCAGACAAGGATAACGAAGAACGAGCCGAAGGTCAAGGGTCACGAGCAGACAGGGATGGTCGGGGACAAGCCAATAACGTAACAGAGAGACAGACGTAGCACACGGCAGGCAGGAACCCAAACACACAATGCCTAACAAACACGTTGATCAGCAAAGCAGGCTTGCAGTGCACAGGTTAATATAGTGTTCAGTGATAGGGCCTGGGGTGGAGTCAGGCTGGGAGGAGATTATAAAGGAAGCCAGGTGAAGGAGGTCTGGTCTCTAGATGAACACATGAGGAGGAAGGTAAGATGGCAGACAGACATTAATGCATATCCATGACAATGTGAGGATTAAAGGAGAGTCCAGAGTCTAGAACTACTCCTAGGACCTTGGCGTGTGGGGATGGGCTGATAGTTGTGCCATCAATTTTAACAGAGAGATCGGGGGAGGAGGCACGAGGGGGAGGAAAGATGACCAGTTCAGTTTTGGATAGATTAAGTTTGAGGAAGTGGTGTGACATCCAAACTGATATATCTGATAGTAAATTAGAGATACGTGAGGCGAATGAAGAAGTGAGTTGAGGGGCAGAGAAATAGATTTGAGTGTCGTCAGCGTAGAGGTGGTATTGGAAGCCGTGGGAGGCTATCAGCTGACCCTGGGAGGAGGTGTAGATTGAAAATAGGAGAGGTCCAAGAACAGAACCTTGGGGGACCCCAATTGAGAAAGGAAGGGGAGAGGAGGAAGTAGAGTTGTAAGTAACGCTAAAGGTGCGGTTGGATAAGTAGGTAGAGAACCAGCGAAGAGTACAGTCGCGGAGACCAAAGGCATGGAGTTTTTTGAGGAGGAGGGGGTGGTCAACCGTATCGAAGGCAGCGGAGAGGTCCAGGAGTAGGAGTACGGAATAGTGTCCCTTAGTTTTGGCCGTTACTATATCATTTGTTAGTTTTAGGAGGGCAGTTTCTGTGGAATGTTGAGGACGAAATCCAGACTGAAGGGGATCAAGAAGGTTATTATCAGCGAGGTGGACGCTCAATCGGTTGTAAACTAGACGTTCAAGGAGTTTGGATAAAAAGGGGAGCAAGGAGATAGGGCGCAGGTTGTCAAGATTGGATGGGTCCAGAGAGGGCTTTTTAAGTATGGGGCTGACTAGTGCATGTTTCAAAGAGTTAGGGAAGATGCCAGAAGAGAGGGAGAGATTGAAGATGTGGGTTATAGAGCGTAGAATAGAGCCAGAGGGTGAACGTAGCATTTGCGAGGGAACAGGATCCAGAGCGCTGGTGGTAAGATGGACATTAGCAAGTAATTTAGCAACTTTGTCTATAGTGGTGGGATTGAAAGAGGGAAGTAAAGATTGTACCTGTGGGCATGAGGTGTATAGCATAGGGGGCATCTGAACCGTACAGATTTCCTCGCGAATTCTAGCAATCTTCTGTTTGAAGTGATTGCCAATCTCCTGGGCAGTGAGTGAGTTAGTGGGCGGAGGCAGTGGGGGACGAAGGAGCGAGTTGAAGGTAGAGAAGAGTAGACGGTAGTAGATATATATAAAATATAAAAAAGAGTAGTAAATATATATAAAATATGATATCCTAATAGCCAAAAAAGTGATATCTGAACATTATTACACGATAAAATTATTATATAAAAAGTTTTTTGTAAGAGATTATATAAAAAACTATATAAAATATATGCAGAGGGATGAAGAGTGTACTACCAAAAACTGTTGATATCAAAATACCCATAATAGCTATATAAACTCTCAAGAACATAAACGCATGCGCACAGGGTGATATCCCCACATCCATGCGTAACTACATAGGGTGGCAGTGCATGTATGAAATCTACACGTGCAATATACATAAACACGTATACATATACACACATACACACCTATTCAAATCGAATCAATATGAACAAGGGGAATACGTGTCAAACGGAAACCAAATATAGGTATTAAACTCATAACATACTAGAGAGATGAAGAATAAAAATAACAGATGGTAACATAAACATATATATGCACATAACGGTACCAATATATGAAGCCATTATGAACGAATCATGTAAAAGAATATTAATCATTATAAAAGAATATTAATTTCAATACCCTCATTTAAGCCCCCAGGCGAAAGGCTATCGAGGGTATAGATCCAATAATTTTCACATAATTTCTTATAGCGCTCAGCTTGGGGAAGATGTTTAGAGATGGCTTCTATAACCCAAACACGTAAACCCACAGATAATTGTTGGGTTATAGAAGCCATCTCTAAACATCTTCCCCAAGCTGAGCGCTATAAGAAATTATGTGAGTGTGAAAATTATTGGATCTATACCCTCGATAGCCTTTCGCCTGGGGGCTTAAATGAGGGTATTGAAATTAATATTCTTTTATAATGATTAATATTCTTTTACATGATTCGTTCATAATGGCTTCATATATTGGTACCGTTATGTGCATATATATGTTTATGTTACCATCTGTTATTTGTATTCTTCATCTCTCTAGTATGTTATGAGTTTAATACCTATATTTGGTTTCCGTTTGACACGTATTCCCCTTGTTCATATTGATTCGATTTGAATAGGTGTGTATGTGTGTATATGTATACGTGTTTATGTATATTGCACGTGTAGATTTCATACATGCACTGCCACCCTATGTAGTTACGCATGGATGTGGGGATATCACCCTGTGCGCATGCGTTTATGTTCTTGAGAGTTTATATAGCTATTATGGGTATTTTGATATCAACAGGTTTTGGTAGTACACTCTTCATCCCTCTGCATATATTTTATATAGTTTTTTATATAATCTCTTACAAAAAACTTTTTATATAATAATTTTATTGTGTAATAATGTTCAGATATCACTTTTTTGGCTATTAGGATATCATATTTTATATATATTTATATATATGTATATTTTTTATATATATTATATATATATAAAAAAAAATTAAGAATTTTTAGGTCCCCTTCATGATTGTCGGTCCATAAGGGATCACTTCTTTTTATATTACATATGTCCCCTCCGTTTCTTATATATTTCTCTTATCTATTTCATAAACTCTTTAATGACTATTGTCAGCGCTAGGATATACCATCTAGTGGCCGCAGTTCATTTCCGGTTTCCATGGTGATAGTAGGCAGCCTATCAGGTAGCTCCTGATTATTACTTATAGCCCACATTGAATATGGCCCCCATAGAGCCTGATGAAGAAGCACGCATGCTTCGAACGCGCGCACCCTCCCGCTGACCCCATGACCCGGAAGTGATCGTTACTGCTATGTTCCAGGGAAGCTGTTCCCCGTCACCGCTGTCGTGAACGTGTGGTTCCGCTCAACGCCGAGGACATCTAGAGATATCACCTCTCCCCAGCATCCGGAAATACAGCACCTCCTTCCTGGGAAGAGCGGACGATTTGTACTCTCATCCAGATAAGCTTTCCCCATTTATTCGTTTGTGAGTGTTAACTTGCATCTGTTTTTAATCCCAATAAATTTACATTGACTGCTACGCTTAGTAGGCGCTGCTTTGTGTTTCCCTTTGTGCTATTTCAGATCTCTTCTATCTGTCAGCTGGCAGCCTTCTCTGCGGATGAGCTATGTTGTAGAAACTTATGGACTTATATGTTATGGACTACAAACGTCTATCATTCCTCATATCATTTTGTCATTTTCCCTCTGTCCCTATATTAGTCTATTCACCTACCTGTATCTGGAGTGCGCTTGGTTAACCCCTTGTGCTCTAATGCACACAGTGCTCTTGATCAGTGATCTAAGGGGAGTCCTGTAATGTACACTCACAGTGCTCTGCTCTGGATGGTTATAAGTCGAGAACTCTCACCGGGAGGCCTGTAATGCACAGTGCTCTAGATGCCAGTGGTAAGAGGAGGCCTGTAATGCACAGTGCTCTAGATGCCGGTGGTAAGAGGAGGCCTCTAATGCACACAGTGCTCTTGATCAGTGATCTAAGGGGAGGCCTGTAATGTACACTCACAGTGCTCTGCTCTGGATGGTTATAAGTCGAGGACTCTCATCGGGAGGCCTGTAATGTACAGTGCTCTAGATGCCGGTGGTAAGAGGAGGCCTGTAATGCACACAGTGCTCTGGACGGTGGTCTGAGGGGAGGCCTGTAATGTACACACTCACAGTGCTCTGCTTTGGATGGTCATGAGTCAGGACTCCCATCGGGAGGCCTGTAATGCACAGTGCTGCTCTGGACGGTTGTTTGAGGAGACCTGGGATACTACACAGTGCTAACTTTTAAGCATGGAGCTCCGTGGAAACCGGAATATCACAAGGGTAAACGTCCCTCCGTCACAGTTTTGGTTAGTTTTCGTTCGTTACTGAAAACGGAATTGATTTTTGTCATAGATTTTGTCAGTGGACGAAAACGTGGTGTACTTTTCGTTTAGTTTTTGTCACTGTAAAAAAGCCGCTGATGAACATTTTGACAAAAAAAAATTTCATTGACGAAATTAACACTGGTGATCTGACCCAATAATGGGAACTGCTATTGGAACTTAGATGGCCCTCTTGCTCTTGAAAGTAGGTTGTTTCTCTTTCATAGTAAATGTTATCAAATGTTACTAAATAGGTGGTACTGCTATGGGAACCTAAGTTGGCCCCATGTGATAATAATATTTATATAGAGATATCAGAACATGACACAATGTTTCTTCCATCCTAGATAAACCCGGATCCTGTCCAGTGCCACCTGAAAGATGTTTAATCGCCCCACGACTTGACGGCATCTGTACCAAAGACCAACAATGTCCCGGAAACAAGAAATGTTGTGTCCGCATGTGTGAATTTGCGTGCTTAGACCCTAAAAAAGGTGAGTTACCAGAATCTAACACAGAAGAACTACAGTAGATTTCCAGGGAGAATACTTGTTCCATGGGTCTTGTTTGCATAAAGAATTCCCTATTTGCTTGCTGTTCCATATCTAAATCCCCCCTTTAGTGATCATCATTTTCTGTGATTTCTTAACCACTTAAGCCCCGGACCATTTGGTAGCTAAAGGACCAGAGGTGAATTCAGAATTTTGCACTGCGCTGCTTTAACTGTAAATTGTGCGGACATGCAATGTTGTACCGAAACTAAATTTGCGTCCTTTTCTTCCCACAAATAGAGCTTTCTTTTAATGGTATTTGATTGCCTCTGCGATTTTTTTTTTTTTGCGATATAAACGGAAAAAGACCGAAAATTTTGAAAAAAAATGATATTTTCTACTTTTTGTTATAAGAAAAATCGAATAAACTCAATTTTAGTCATACATTTAGGCCAAAATGTATTCAGCCACATGTCTTTAGTAACAAAAATGTCAATAAGCGTATATTTATTGGTTTTGCGCAAAAGTTATAGCGTTTACAAACTAGGGTACATTTTCTGGAATTTACACAGCTTTAAATTTATGACTGCCTATCTCATTTCTTGAGGTGCTAAAATGGCAGGGCAGTACAAACCCCCCCCAAATGACCCCATTTTGGAAAGTAGACACCCCAAGGAAATTGCTGAGAGGCATGTTGAGCCCATTGAATATTTTTTTTTTGTCCCAAGTGATTGAATGACAAAAAAAAAAAAATACAAAAAGTTGTCACCAAATGATATATTGCTCACACATGCCATGGTTATATGTGGAATTGCCCCCCAAAATACATTTTGCTGCTTCTCCTGAGTACAGGGATACCACATGTGTGGGACTTTTTTGGAGCCTAGCCACGAACGGGACCCCGGAAAACCAAGCACCGCCTTCAGGATTTCTAAGGGCGCAAATTTTTGATTTCACTCCTCACTACCTATCACAGTTTTGAAGGCCATAAAATGCCAAGATAGCACAAAACCCCCCCAAATGACCCCATTTTGGAAAGTAGACACCCCAAGATGTTTGCTGAGAGGCATAGTGAGTATTTTACAGCTCTCATTTGTTTTTGAAAATGAAGAAAGAAAATGTTTTTTTTATTTTTTTTTTCAATTTTCAAAACTTTGTGACAAAAAGCGAGATCTGCAAAATACTCACAATGCCTCTCAGCAAATAGCTTGGGGTGTCTACTTTCCAAAATGGGGTCATTTGGGGGGGTTTTGTGCCATCTGGGCATTCCATGGCCTCCGAAACTGTGATAGGCAGTGAGAAGTGAAATCAAAAATTTACACCCTTAGAAAGCCTGAAGGCGGTGCTTGGTTTTTGGGGTCCCAAAAAGTCTCACACATGTGGTATCCTCGTACTCAGGAGAAGCAACAGAATGTATTTTGGGGTGTAATTCCACATATGCCCATGACATGTTTGAGCAATATATCATTTAGTGACAACTTTGTGCAAAAAAAAAATATATATTCTTTTTTCCGCAACTTGTGTCAACATATAAAATATTCCATGGACTGGACATGCCTCTCAGTATATAGCTTGGGGTGTCTACTTTCCAAAATGGGGTCATTTGGGGGGGTTTGAACTGTTCTGGCATTTTATACACAACATTAGGAAGCTTACATCCACTCTTCTAATCACTTGAAGACAAAGCCCTTTTTGACACTTTTTGTTTACATGAAAACATATTTTTTTTTGCAAGAAAATTATGTTGAACCCCCAAACATTATATATTTTTAAAGCAAAGGCCCTACAGAATAAAATGGTGGGTGTTGCATTTTTTTTTCTACACAGTATTTGCGCAGCGATTTTTCAAACGCATTTTTGGGGGAAAAAATACACTTTTTTTAATTTTAATGCACTAAAACACACTATATTGCCCAAATGTTTGATGAAATAAAAAAGATGATCTTAGGCTGAGTACATAGATACCAAACACGACATGCTTTAAAATTTCGCACAAACGCGCATTGGCGACAAACTACATACATTTTTAAAAGCCTTTACAGGTTACCCCGTTAGATTTACAGAGGAGGTCTACTGCTAAAATTACTGCCCTCGATCTGACCTTCGCGGTGATACCTCACATGCATGGTGCAATTGCTGTTTACATATGACGCCAGACCGACGCTTGCGTTCGCCATTGGGCAAGAGCAGGGCAGGACAGGGGTGCTTTTTTTTTTTTTTTTTTTTTTTTTATTATTAATTTTGCTTTTTTATTTTATTTTTAAATTGTTCCTTCCATATTTTTTTTTTTTATTGTTATCTCAGGGAATGTAAATATCCCCTATGATAGCAATAGGTAGTGACAGGTACTCTTTTTTTGAAAAAACTGTGGTCTAGACCCTAGATCTTTCCTCTGCCCTCAAAGCATCTGACCACACCAAGATCGGTGTGATAAAATGCTTTCCCAATTTCCCAATGGCGCTTTTTATATCCGGGGGGGGACATTCCCTCCCACTGCTTGTAAAAGCATTACAGAGGCTAATTAGCCACTAGGATTGCTTTTACATGAAAGCCGGCCGCTGGCTGAAAAGAATGATACCAAGATGATACCTAAACCTGCAGGCATCAATCTGGTATAACCATTCAAAGTCCAGCAACATACCAGTACGTTGCTGGTCCTTGTTGGACATGTATTGTAATCTTTTTTTTTCTTGCAGCCAGTTGGCTGAATGAAAAAAGAGATTGATCGGGTGGGTATGCCCACCATTAGAATACCGCCCTTCATCCACCCACTTCTAATGATGGGCATACATGCACCATTTATATATGCCGAAGCATGGGGGCATCCTCCCGCAAAAGTTATGCCGCACACACATGGTCGGACTTTTCCATGGGCAAGCCTCCGTCGGAATTTCGACCGTATGTACGCGGCATTAGGAGCAAAATCACTCCTCCGCTCCTGCTGCCCCAATGCTTTGGCATATTTGCTTTTTTTTTTTAACTGTGGTGGTGAAATCACCTACAGCACTGGAGTCGCAGGGATCAGGCCTGTCTCTGCGAACGCTGCAGTTATGTGTGTTGTGTTTTGCAAGTGACAGTGATCGATCGATACTGCACTTGGGTGGCCTGGGCTGGACGGAGAGGCAAAACGCAGGTGCTAGCAGGTATCTGGGCTGATCCCGCTAACACTGCGTTTTTGGGAACCCTAAACTGCTGGGGACGCTAGTATAGATCTGATCAGATCAGATATTGATCTGTTCAGATACTATACCACTAAGGGGGGTGTATGCTTCACGCGTGGGTGTTAGCGTTACTGGCACTAACCTGACGCTGCCTGGGGTGTGACGCAGACCCTCTCTGATGCTAAAACCTAATTGATATCACCCGCCGGGCGATCAGGGGGTTAAACCTTTATTGGGTTATATACGGCGGGTGCCCTGACACTATAAAAAGCAAACTAACTAACCAGCGTCACCCGTAACACTTATATGATGATCACTGGTGAAAGGGTTAACTAGGGGCAATTAGGGGGTTAAAACCTTTATTAGATAATATATGGGGGTACCTGACGATATAAAAACCTGTGGCGAACCTAAAAAAAATTACTGGCTACCGATCTGCATCACCGACGCTAAGACAGCGATCAGAAAAATGATCGCTTAGCGACAGTGGTGATAGGGGGTGAAAGAGTTACCTGGGGGGCGATCAAGGGGGTTAAACCTTTATTAGATAATTTATGGGGGTACCTGATGCTATAAAAACCTGCGGCGAACCTAAAAAAAAAATACTGGCTACCGATCTGCATCACCGACGCTAAGACAGCGATCAGAAAAATGATCGCTTAGCGACGGCGGTGCTAGGGGGTGAAAGGGTTATCTGGGGGGGTGATCAAGGGGTTAAATCTTTATTAGGGGGGGTTAGGGGGCTACACTGGACCTAAAACTAAACTGTAGTGACACTTTTACAGTCACAAATGTCACTGATTGCAGTGATCAGTAAATAAATGGTCACTGCAATCAGTGACACTGTGACTGGGGGCTGGGGGTGATCTGGGGGGGCCTGGGGGGGCGATTTATGTGCCTATGTGTGCTGGTGTTAGTGTAGTGTTTGTGCACTAACCTTGATGTCTTCTCTTGTACGGCGCTCGGTATATGTGAGCGCCGCACAAGAGATGACATCACTTCCTCCTGCTTCCTCTGCCTGTGTTTACATTACACAGGCAGAGGGGGCATTCTCATTCGCCGGGAGCGATCGCGGGGGGGTGGCCGGAATCGAACGGCCGCCCCCCATCTCGGATCGCTCCCAGATGAATTCCGACCGCTCACTGTACAGAAGGGGGGTCCGATTGGACCCCCCAACTGTACAAAGGCAATCACGTACACTGTACGTGATTGTGCCTGTCGGTGCCATTGTGCCGATGTATATGTACAGTGAGCGGTCGATAAGTTGTTAAAGTAATCCCGGCTTCCATCCAGCCAAAAATGTTCAATTAATTTTGGATTAGGCTGGAGAGGGTTAACCCATTTGTGTAGCGTGAAAAAGGAATAGAACTTCTGATATTTTTTGTTATCACTGTCCATGCCTTACCCCCACCCTCCATTTTTCGTTCTGGAGACCTATCCCCAAACCACTCTTCATGTCTGCTATGGTTATTTTCTGCCTACCAAATTCAGCCTTAAATCTGAAACCTAATGCCTTGTACACACGATAGGAATTTCCTATGGGCTAAAATCTGATGGAATTTTCTGTCAGAATTCCGTTCAAGCTGGCTTCCATCAGTCTTGCATACACACTGTCAGACTAAATTCTGACCGTAAAAAGCGCGATGACGTAAAACACTACGATGAGCCGAGAAAAATGAAGTTCAATGCTTCCGAGCATGTGTCGACTTGATTCTAAGCACGCGTGGGGTTTTTCCCCAACTGAGTTCCACACAGACGGAATTTCCCATAGGATTTTTTTCCATCAGAAAAATGTAAAACATGTTCTATTTCTAAAATCCTATGGAAAAAAGTCTGATGGATTTCGACCAATTATAATCACAAACGATGTGCTTGAAGTAGAACTAAAGGCAAATTTTGATTTGATTTTGGATAGAGTAAGGGAGGGTTAATACCTCTGCCATGGTTTTTTTTTTGCCATCTGTGTTTCATCGGGGAGACTTCCCTTCACTTCCTGTCCCATAGCCAAAACAAGAAGTGAGAGGGAATCCCTCCAAAGTGAGGGAAACCCTGGTTGTCACCAGAACTAGTGTCCCTATTAGATGATTTCCACTGTATTCCTGTTCTGGTGACAACCCAGCATTTGGGATTTACATTCACTTTTTCTCTCAGTAATAATGGTGAACATGAAAAATAGAGAGGGTGAACCTCCCTAACAGATAGACAGCGATAAAAACCTGTTAGGGTTAATTAAGTTAAGTTGAAGTATAACAATTAGCTATACTGTAAGCCCTGAAGAAGGAGGAGGTTTAAACTTTCCCACTACATTCAAAACTAAAAAGTGGAACAGTTGGGACTTTATATGAGGCGTGACCTGGTAAGGTCAATTGCCTCCATCCCTATCTATATGTCAAAAAGGAGGGGAAAGGGGATTGGGACTTTGAATGAAGCACGTAGGTATAAAGAATTCAGTTTATTATATAAATTAACATACAAACGCATAATCATGACTAAGTGTATATCCAATACAATCAGGGCCGCCATCAGGGGGGTACAGGCAGTACACCTGTAAGGGGCCCGGAGTTCCCCAGGGCCCCGAATGTCAACCCCCCTTTTTTAAAAAAAAAAATATAATTTTTTTTTTATTTTTATGAATTTTTTTATTTAATTTTTCATTTATTTATTTATTTTATTTAAAAAAAAAACATTTATTTTTATTTTTTGTAAGGGGCCCAGAGGTCCCCAGAGGCTGGAGGTCCCCAGGGCCCCAGATGGAAACCTTCCTTTACTACTATAAATTACTATTCATATATATTTTTTTTTTTAGTATTATTTTGAGATGGAAACCCCCCTTTTTTTTGTTCTTTTGCTCTTTTTTTGTGCTCGTCAGCACCCAAACCCCCCGCTTCTCAATTCGTGGCACCCCCCCCCCCCCCGCTTCTCAATTTGCGGCAGCCCCCCCCTCCCGCTTCTCAACTCGCGGCGGCAGCACCCACCCATCCCCCCCCCCCCCCCTGAATACAATTATAATAACCGGTACAATTCATAAAAATGTATATCTATACACATGCTTATAAACGATTAATATCAAAAATTATACATACTGACAGATATCAATTGAATGATAAGGACACGGCATATAATAGCTCTATGCATTTTGTGGATTGATCCACTCTTCAGGAGCATACGCATGAGTTCAATAAAAAATATAATAGAAGGAGTTGCTGTATGGTCTGATCCTACCCAAGGAAAAAATTAAAATCATAAAAAATAAAATAAAACCAAGTATAAAAACCCACTCTCTACCATACTTACAAGGTTGACTATATATAAAAAGTGTGGCACTGTAGATCGGGGACCCCCAAAGGGGGGCATCTCCACCGGGAGCCGAGGTGGTGTGAGTGGCCTGCTGTCCAGCAATAAAATCATCCAGGTGAGACAGATTTCAAGAAATTGAAGTAGTCAAGCCTCGTACACACGACCGAGAATCTCGTCAGGAAAAAAACTGTTTTTCCCTGGCGTGATTCTTGACAAGAATCTTGTCCTGGCCGAGTATATACACGCTCGATTCAAAAGAACCGCTGTTCTTTTGAATGGAACGAACGCGTTGACGTCATCGACTACGACGAGTGTGCGCTCGTCACATTCGATGTCGTCGCCGCCATCTTGCTACACCCTATCTATGCCTAGGAAGCTACCGCGCATGCGTCTGAGTCATTTCGAGCATGCGCGGGTTTCCACGGCGACAGGTAAGCGTACACACTCTCGGGTTTCTCGTCGGGAAACAGGCCAACGAGAATCCCAACGAGAAAATAGAGAGCAGGTTCTCTATTTTTCTCGTCGAGATTCTGGGCAGTTTTCTTGACGAGAAACCTGAAAGCCTCGTACACACGGCCGGTTTACTCGGCAAGAAAGCTCTGCCAGCAATTTTCTTGCTGGTTCTTGCCGAGAAAACCGGTCGTGTGTACGAGGCTTCAGAGTGACCACAAGTGCTGAGACCATCAATGAAGGACTTCTGAAAAAATATATATATGTATATAAATTTATAGTATGACACGTGCAAGGTGTCCTGTGCAAGGGAAAGAACAGGGGGGTCAAAGTACTAGAAAGTATTGGTGGTAGTCAAGGTGTAAGAAGTGAAAAGTGATGAGGATAGAGAGATACAAAGTAACATTGTTTATAAACATTAATCAAAGGGAGATAGAGAAATACAAAGTAAACATTTTTTATAAACATTGATCAGACAGGAGATAGAGACATACAAAATATTTTTTTATAAACATTGATCAGATGAGAGATAAGAGATACAAAGTAACATTTTATATAAACATTTATCAAACAGGAGATAGAGAGATACAAAGTAACATTGTTTATAAACATTGATCAGACAGGAGATAGAGAGATACAAAGTAACATTTTATATAAACATTTATCAAACAGGAGATAGAGAGATACAAAGTAACATATTTTATAAACATTGATCAGACGGGAGATAGAGAGATACAAAGTAACATTGTTTATAAACATTGATCAGACAGGAGATAGAGAGATACAAAGTAACATTTTTTTTATAAACATTCATCAGACAGGAGATAGAGAGATACAAAGTAACATTGTTTATAAACATTGATCAGACAGGAGATAGAGAGATACAAAGTAACATATTTTATAAACATTGATCAGATAGGAGATAGAAAGATACAAAGTAACATTTTTTTATAAACATTCATCAGACAGGAGATAGAGAGATATAAAGTAAAAAACATTTATAAACATTGATCAGACAGGAGATAGAGATCTCCAAAGTAACATTGTTTATAAACATTGATCAGATGGGAGATAGATACAAAGTAACATTGTTTAGAAACATGGATCAGATGGGAGATAGAAAGATACAAAGTAACATTGTTTATAAACATTGATCAGATGGGATGGCAGCATACATTTTCAGGCCACCCTTATGAGGTTAAGGCCCCTTTCACATGGGCCGTACTCCATCAGGAGTCCACTTGCTCAGCGGGGGGATCTGTCTGCTGATCCTCCACTGAGCAGGTGGATAGGTGGTCCATGTCCACTCCGCTTATGCAGAGTAGACACAGACACAGCCTGATCTCCTCTATGAGCAGTTGGATGTAAAAGGACCCCGACTGCCATCTGATCCACCCAGATGGAGGGTAACAGATCCCCATCCATTCATTTTTAGCAGATTAGATGTAGGTGGGTGTAAAGAGACACATGTCCACTTACACCCGCCACTCCATAGAGGAGAATGGAGGGTCATATCGGGTCCTCCCGCAAAATGGACAGGCGGACTCGATCAGACCGCTAGTGTGAAAGGGGCCTAAGAAAACAAATAAGATGACCCTACACATTGCTGTTATCGTTTCTGTGTCTGCTGACATTGTTTGATGTTCTGCTAATATGGATTTTCTTTCTCCATCCAGAGACAAAGCCAAGAAGGTGTCCCAATATTCCAATACCCTTCGCACCCTGCTCTCAGCAGGAGATACTTAGGACGCGTAATCGATGCCACACTGACAAGGATTGTAGGGTCCAACAGAAGTGCTGCTTCTCCGGCTGCACACATACGTGCACAAACGTTTAAGGTAGGAGGCACAGGACTGACATGACGTCCACTTACCAGAGTCCAAAAGTCACCCCTCCTGCCTCCAAAGACACCCTTTTAATCATATAATACAACTTTTTTAACAAGTTGGTTGCAGGAGAAGATTAAAGTGGTTGCAAAGCTTTGTTTTTTGTTTTTTTTTAGAATAACAAACGTATCATACTTACCTCCACTGTGCAGTTCGTTTTGTGGCCCCAATGGTCCTCTTCTGGGGTCCCTCGGTGGCTCTTGCGGCTCATCCCCACATCAGATAACCCTCTAGGAGAAGCACTCTCCCGGGGGGTTACCTTTGCAGGCGTGCTCCCGACTCATTCGTTCGGCGTCCATAGCCGCCGAATGTATGACTCAGCCCCGCCCCTCCGCACCCGCGTCTTTGGATTTGATTGACAGCAGCGGGAGCCAATGGCTGCACCGCTATCAATCTATCCAATCAAGAGCCGAGAACCCCGGGCAGAGGAAGAACACGTCTCCGCCGGCTGAAGTTCCAGGGCTCAGGTAAGTAAAACAGGGGGGCTGGGGGGGGGGTAGTGACTGCCAGAAGCTTTTTCAGCTTAATGCATAGGATGCATTAAGGTAAAAAAACACGAAGGTTTACAACCCCTTTAAACAAGACTATAACAGGAAAAGGTGTACATGGTTTGTAAGTCCTCTTTATTCAGAATGACAGAGAAGGGGTAAGTGTGTGGTATATGCAACCAATCCACACTTACCACACTGACAACCATTACCCAGATACGCCCTTCCTTTTCAAGGGCAGGAAGTAAACCAAGTTGTGGGAAGGAAGTCATGGAAGGGTAGGGATCATTGCTGTTAGTCCTCTGAAAGGAGCACTCATAACACCCTTACAACCTTAAACAGGAGCTCCAGTCTCCCCAAAAAACCTGCCCCTGGATCCAGCACTGTCCTCATCCAAGCTGATTCTTCAATTGGCTTCGGGTTCAGGCGCCGGCATCTTCCTTTAGGGAAACCGGCAGTGAAGCCTTGCGGCTTCCCACTGCACATGCGAGAGCCACAGCGCCCTTTGTGATTGGTCCCACAGTTTTCTGGGACCTGTGATGTGTCCCAGAAGGCTGCAGGAGAGGGAGGGGGGGGTCGAACTTCCTCTCAGATCATTGGGGCGATCTGACGAGTAGTGGAGGAATGGATACCTGTCAAAATCAGGTACCCGCTCCCCCCCCCCAAAAAAAGTGCCAAATGTAGGGGGGGGCGAGAGGAAGAAGAGAGAAACTTCCCCTTTTGGGTGAAGTTCCGCTTTAGGCTCCTTTTACATGTCCCATTTTCACCTAACTCCCATGGCCAATAGAAAGCCAAATAAAGGTGTCACCCTGCCTTAATGGTTCTCCATAATGTAGAATAAAGACACGTTTGTAGGAGTCAAACTGTGAGTGGATAACACCCTTGCTATGGTCTTGGGAGGAGCAAAGAAACTGGTGGAGGCGCTTAGAAGGAGAAGCAGAGACACAAGCTACAGTGGTAACTGGTTTGTGCTGGAGACCGCGCTGGACTGACTTGGATCAGTCACTGGTAATGCTACCTTTTCCGATTCGGCCTTATGCCGCGTACACACGATCATTTTTCACGTCATGAAAAATGACATTTTTTGTTTTCAACAAGAAAAACGACCGCGTGTGGTCTTTTTGTCATTTTTTCACGACGTGAAAAACGGCATTAAAAACGACGAGAAAAATTAGAACATGTTCTAATTTTTCTCGTCGTTTTTCTTGACATTTCCTCCGCGGCAGTGTTTCCCATAGGGAAACACTGCCGCGGAGCCCATTGACAATCGTTTTTCTCGTCATTTTAAAAAATGACGAGAAAAATGACCGTGTGTGGGGAACAAGCTGTTCCCTCGTTTAAAATGTCATTATTCACGGCGGTTTTTTAACCGCCGTCAATAATGATCGTGTGTACGCGGCATTACGGTCATTTCTGCATGTGGATTTGGAAAAGAAGGAAAGAGCACCCGATGTCCAAAGAAATGTGAGTTTTCGGTAGGTTTAAAGTGGTTGTAAAGACTCATTCTCAGTGTAAACAGTTATTGCCTTGTTATAACCTTGAGGGCAAGGACTGATGTGAATGTACAATGTACAGTGCCTTGAAGAAGTATTCATTCTCCTTGAAATTTTCCATATTTTATCATGTTACAACCAAAAACATAAATGTACCGGTATTTTATTGGGGTTTTATGTGATAGACCAACACAAAGTGGGACATAATTGTGAAGTAGAAGAAAAATGATAAACGATTTTCATTTTTTTTTTACAAATAAATATATGAAAAGTGTGGGGGGCATTTGTATGGCGCCCCCCGGAGTCAATACTTTTTAGAACCACCTTTCGCTGCAATTACAGCTGCAAGTCTTTTTGGGGATGTCTCTACCAGCTTTGCATATCTAGAGAGTGACATTTTTGCCCATTCTTCCTTGCAAACTATCTCAAGTTCTGTCAGATTGGATGGAGAGCATCTGTGAACAGCAATTTTCAAGTCTTGCCACAGATTCTCGATTGGATTTAGGTCTGGACTTTGACTGGGCCATTCTAATACATGAATATGCTTTGATCTAAACCATTCCATTGTAGATCTGGCTGTATGTTTAGGGTCGTTGTCCTGCTGGAAGGTGAACCTCCGCCCCAGTCTCAAGTCTTTTGCAAACTCTAACAGGTTTTCTTCTAAGATTGCCCTGTATTTGGCTCCATCCATCTTACCATCAACTCTGACCAGCTTCCCTGTCCCTGCTGAAGAAA
Source organism: Rana muscosa (assembly GCA_029206835.1). NCBI lineage: Eukaryota > Metazoa > Chordata > Amphibia > Anura > Ranidae > Rana > Rana muscosa. The sequence continues at coordinate 41,787,892 of JARGYO010000094.1, forward strand.
AGCATCCCCACCACATGATGCTGCCACCACCATGTTTCACAGTGGGGATAGTGTGTTCAGGGTGATGTGCAGTTAGTTTTCCGCCACACATTTTTGCTTTTTAGGCCAAAATGTAAAATTTTGGTCTCATCTGACCAGAGCACCTTCCTCCACATGTTTGCTGTGTCCCCCACATGGCTTCTCGCAAACTGCAAATGGGACTTCTTATGACTTTCTTTCACCAATGTCTTTCCTCTTGTCACTCTTCTATAAAGGACAGATTTGTGGAGAGCACGGCTAATAGTTGTCCTGTGGACAGATTCTCCCACCTGAGCTGTGGATCTCTGCAGCTCCCCCAGAGTTACCATGGGCCTCTTGGCTGCTTCTCTGATTAATGATCTCCTTGCCCAGCCTGTCAGTTTAGATGGACGGCCATGTCTTGTTAGGTTTGCAATTGTGCCATACTCTTTTCATTTTCAGATGATGGATTGAACAGAGCTCCGTGAGATGTTCAAAGCTTGGGATATTGTTTTATAACCTAACCCTGCTTTATACTTCTCCACAACTTTATCCCTGACCTGTCTGGTGTATTCCTTGGCCTTCCTGAAGCTGTTTGTTTACTAAGGTTCTCTAACAAACCTCTGAGGGCTTCACAGAACAGCTTTATTTATACCGAGATTAAATTACACACAGGTCTAGGCTCTATTTACTAATTAGGTGACTTCTGAAGGCAATTGGTTCCACTAGATTTTAGTTAGGGGTATCAGAGTAAAGCGGGCTGATTACAAATGCACCCCCCACACTTTTCACATATTTATTTGTAGAAAATGTTGAAAAACATTTATCATTTTCCTCCCACTTCACAATTATGTGCCACTTTGTGTTGGTCTTTTACAAAAAATCCCAATAACATACATTTACATTTTTAGTTGTAACATGACAAAAAGTGGAAAATTTCAAGAGGTATGAATACTTTTTCAAGGCACTGTATCTGTAAAGCACTAGGTAAATATAACTACCTGTAAAAATAATAATAATAATTATGATAAATGTATTTTTTCCTGCAGTGGTGAAACCGGGCACCTGTCCCGTGTTTTACATCCTTGTAGCATGTAAGGGCCCCATCCCCAGGCGTTGTAACGTAGACTTTGATTGTCTCGGGGCAATGAAGTGGATGACTGTGATAAAATATTAAGTGGCCCGGTACAGACCAGATCTCATCTAAATGTGAGGGTGGAACTGTCAGTATTGCGCCTAGGAGCCAATAATCCGATCCTCCCTTTCCTTCTCCCAGTGCAGCTTGTATAAGAACAATGTGTACAGCAAGTTTTTACAAAGCATTTGCAGAGCTTTCGTCCAGCTTTTATTAGCTTTGTAAAAGCGTCCATCCAGTTGTACACACTGGGAGTAAACAGGGTGTGTGTAGTACATCCTGTCCTTCTTCCTCACTGCTGTTCCCCCATCTCATGTGCCACTAATGGCTGTCAAAATGACAGCAGGGAGTTCCTGTGTTAATACAGCAGCTTTAGAAGCTGCTGCTGTCAAAAAAGGACATCTGTCACAGTGTTTATAAATATTGTTCAGATGTAAGAAAGAGAGATAGAAAGCAACATATTTCTGAATATTTTTCAGACAGGACATAAGGCAAGTTCACACCACATGCAGTCCAGTGCGTTTTTTTCTGCTTCAAAAACGCATGAAAAAGTAGGTTATATGGTTTTCAATGGCATTGTCCACACCAGTGCTTGCAGTTCCAGTGCGTTCCAGTTCCAGAAAAAAAAGTTGAACATGCTGCATTTTTCCTGCATTGGAACGCTGTAAACGCATCAAAAACGCACTGGAACGCACATAAACACAGCAAAAATGCACTGGAACACACGTCCTTATTTAAGGTTAAGAAAAAAGAGGGGGGGGGGGGGAAATGCACTGGAATGCATCAAAAACGTGCATGCAGAAAAGCATCTGGAACGCATCCAGACTGCGTTTCTATGGTGTGGACTGACCCATAGAGAGTTACAAAGTAACATTGTGTATAAACATTGATCATACAGGAGATAGAGAGATACAAAGTAACATTGTTTATAAACATTGATCAGACGGGAGATAGGGAAATACAAAGTAACATTGTTTATAAACATTGATCAGACAGGAGATAGAGATATATGAGAGTTTTAGGTAGGTTTAAAGTGGTTGTAAAGTCTCAAGGTTTTTTACCTTCATGCAGTCTATGCGTGAAGGTATAAAACCTTCTGTGTGCAGCCCCCACCCCACAATATTTACCTGAGCCCGATCTTCCTCCAGCGCTGTGCATGGGGGCCTCAGCTCTCCTGGGTATCTCCCTCCTCATGGGCTGAGGCAGCAGTGGGAGGCATTGACTCCTGCTACTTTCAATCACAGCCAGTGAGCCAATGAGGAGAGAGCAGGGGCAGGGCCGAGCTGCGCTCCATGTGCTGTCCTCAGAGTCCTTGATGCCTTCTCCCTTCTCCCGTCCTCTTCCGTCTTCTGCTATGACACAGTGACGCTGTGATTGGACGCCTGATAGGCGTCCAATCACAGCGCCTGACGCTTCAGACAATCAGGTGACAGGTAACCAGACCCGGTGCACCTGATTGGCTGAGAGGCGGGTCTGTGTTAGGGAAGCAATGTATTTGCTTCCTTAACACAGCACTGTGTAAGCAGCAAACGCACAGCAGTACGCCCGCTGCTTACCATTTTGGAAGCCTATTAGAGCCCACAGGCTCTAATTAGGAAGCCTATTAGAGCCTCTGGCTCTAATCAGGCACTTCCAAAACACCCCCGCTGCTGTAATTCATATGCCCGGCGCCCGCCAAGGGTCGGCACACGAATAGGGGGCGGCAGCAGCAACAATAGATAGATTCATGCAATGCATGAATCTATCTATTGGTAATTAGAGAGGTGCAGGAGAGAGGGGGCGGCGCTCCTGCGCCCTCTATGGACGCACCGCCACTGGTAAAATGACACAGCATCAGAAATGCAATGTGTTTCAGCTTATACAGCCTTCCTCATAGCACAGTGTTTCTCAACTCCAGTCCTCAAGGCGCCCCAACAGTTCATGTTTTCAGGATTTCCCTCAGATGAAACAGCTGTGGTAATTACTAAGGCAGTGAAACTGATCAAATCACCTGTGCAAAATAATGGAAAGCCTGAAAACATGACCTGTTGGGGCGCCTTGAGGACTGGAGTTGAGAAACACTGATATAGCATACCAACAACAGCCCTGAAGAAGGGGATGTCCTTTTCCCCGAAACGCGTTGGCTTGATGTACATGTCGCTACTTTCAATAAACGCCTTTTAAACCTACCTAAAGCTCGCATTTCTTTGGACATCGGACGCTCCTTCGTTCTTTTCCAAGCCTACAAACTACAGTGGGGAAGTCTCACAGCTGTAGGAGGAAACTCTGATATAAGAAGCAGGAGGATCATTCACCCCAGTCGTGTCTACCCAAATCTGAAATACCATGTGCCCGTTTTTCATGTAATAACACTTCTATGTGACATATTGACTGGTAATGTGTTTGGATTATATTGCTCATGCCTGCCTTCATTGTCTCCTCATCCAGAGTGAAGTCACAACAGGACGGGACAAGTCACAAGGTCTTCCAGATGATGAGAACGTCATTAGTTCTTTTCTCCCGTGGGGACATCACCCTGTCAATGACTAATAATGACTAATAAATAATTAATGTCAATGACTAATAAATGATCATTCCAATCTACACCATGACGATTTGTGTGGTTTCAATATCTATGAAGGTTCTCATGAATCCAGGTCATGGTATAACTAATAGTAGTTAGTCACATGTAACTGGTGTTGTTCTGTGTTGTTGGAGACATTTCGTAGCTGGTGGCTTCATCAGTAGCAACGAGTGTCAGGAACATACCCCAGCCACACAGGTAATTCCGACACCTTCATCCAATCAGCACAGAATGTGTCAAGGTAGATGTTTATTGTACAAGAACATGGGTGGTGTGAAAGTTTGTGACACTCACCTTATTCTGATTACCGTATGTAGTCAAATCCACAATGCCATAAAGTCTGGAACTAGTGTTGACCCTTTAGGTTACATGGCTGAAAGTGTATATTGCTGTCAAATCGCCAAGGTAGAATTGTTAAAATGGCCTTATATAAAGATGACAATGGTGTCAACGGCCCCCAAACCCCACAGCTTCCCCCCCCCCCAATGCTCCACTGGTCTAGGAACCTGACATCAGCAAGACCAGAGTAGGGTCCATAGCCAGGGTCATCTTAATAGCATCATGGGCCCCTGGGCAAAGTAATGCACTGAGGCCCCTGCCAGCATGCCCCAATTTACGCACCAGATTTCGAGAACTAAAGTATAAACAGTTGATAGAATTAAAGTGGTTGTAAACCTCAGATATAAAATATGAACAAAGCATATCCCTCTATAATGTGTACTTATCTCTACCCAGAGCATTGTGTTAATTTCTACTGCTTCCTTACTCTCCTATCTGCACGAGTCACTTCTGACAATTTTTGTTGACACCAAGCTAAAAATGGTGACGGAAAGGGATCACCAGCAGATTGACAGCCTCAGATCTGTTCCTGAGAGCTGTGTGCCAGGGGGTGTGTCTCTTTCCTCCAATCAGCACTCAGAGCTCTCCTCACTGAGTTCTGCAGAGTGTAATTTCAGCTCTCTGTTCCATTTTTTCTGAACTCTCAGACAAGCTGTATAAATTCTGCATTTTGAAATGCTGTAGAGGAGAGAATACTGCAGATAAACAGGTACAACTTATATAGGAGGATTTGTTTCATCTCTGTATATCACCTGAGGCCTGTCACTCCACTGGGTATATGTAAACAATAAGAATACATGTCATATCAAAGCGAAGGAAGTCAGGAGGGTACAGTACAGGGAAGTCAGGAGGGTACAGTACAGGGAAGTCAGGAGGGTACAGTACAGGGAAGTCAGGAGGGTACAGTACAGGGAAGTCAGGAGGGTACAGTACAGGGAAGTCAGGAGGGTACAGTACAGGGAAGTCAGGAGGGTACAGTACAGGGAAGTCAGGAGGGTACAGTACAGGAAAGTCAGGAGGGTACAGTACAGGGAAGTCAGGAGGGTACAGTACAGGGAAGTCAGGAGGGTACAGTACAGGGAAGTCAGGAGGGTACAGTACAGGGAAGTCAGGAGGGTATAGTACAACAGTCGGAAGCGCACAGTACAGCTGTCGGGAGCGCACAGTATGGGGGGCAAGAAGGTAAAATATAGGGGGGGGTCAGAAGTGTACAGTATAGTGGTAATGATGGCACAGTCCTGGGGGGGGGGGCAGGAAGGTACAGTACAGCAGTCAGAAGGAAACAGTACAGAGGGGCAGGAGGGCACAGTACAGGGGGACTGAAGGCCACAGTACATGGTGAGGAAGGTACAGTACTGGGTGGTCTGGAGGGTACAGTACAGGGGGGCAAAAGGGCACAGTACAGGGAGCAGGGCCAGATTAAGGCCTGGTGCTGAGGATTTTGGTGGGTCCTTTAATAAATAAATAAAAATGCAAACAATTTTTTGTTATAACAAATTAAATTAAAGAGAGAGAGGGAGGATGAGAAAGAGAGAGAGGGAGGATGAGAAAGAGAGAGAGAGAGAGGGGATGAGAGAGGGGTGAGGGGTAAGGGAGGGGGGGATGAGAGAGAGAATATGCGCATGAGCATGCATGGGAATGACATCAACGCAGCCCGGCCAAAGCAAGTGACCGAAGGCACAGAACCCAGAAGGAAGACCAGTAAAGATGGAAGCGTCCGGGCCCCGCCGGATTGATCACAGCGCTGGAGGGCTCAGTCTGACCATTTAAGTGTACCCTAATGTGCTAATATGGTGTGTATACTTGTACATTGTGGCATAACCTACCTCCGGGTCTCTAAAAAGTAGTAATGCTAGCAAAGTTTACTATCGCTTTAAAATCACAGGATCCCAGGAGCCTCTCATGAGGACCCCTACTGATCCAGTGGCCCCTGGGCAGTGCCTAAGTGCATAGTTGCCAACATTTCAAAAATATTTTCAGGGACACTTTTTTTTACAAGTGCTATATTTACAGTAGCTGAGATCCCCTATACATCACAGTAGTAATCACAAAATTAAATAAGTACTAATAATGGGCAGAAAAAATATGAGGACTGAGAAGATTTCCTTTAGTTGAACTAACAAACGTGTGCCCATTCTAGAGCTGGTAACATTGAAGATATTCAGTATAATTTTAAAGAACTGTTTTTGTGGGTAAGAGGCATAGGGGAGGAGTATGGATGGTATAAAAGTGGGAAGTATGTGCAGGTGAGGGAGAGGAATGTGAAGGGTCTAACAGTGGGCACTATGTACAGGAGAGGAGTGCGGAGGGTATGGCAAAAGGCACTATGTACAGCAGAGGAGTGTGAAGGGTATGACAGTGGGCAGTTTGTACAGGAGAGGAGTGTGGAAGGTAAGGTTGGGTTACAGTATGTACAGGAGAGGAATGTGGAGAGAAAGATAGTTGGTAGTATGCACAGGAGAGGAGTGTGGAGGGTAAGGTTGGGTTACAGTATGTACAGGAGAGGAGTGTGGAGGGAATGACAGTGGGCAGTATGTACAGGAGAGGAGTGTGGAGGGTATCACAGTGGGCGGTATGTACAGGAGAGTAGTGTGGATGGTATGATAGTGGGCAGTATGCACATGAGAGGGGTGTGGAGGGTATGATGGGGCAGTATGAACAGGAGAGGAGTGTGGAGGGTATGACAGTGGACGGTGGAGGGTATGACAGCCGGCACTATGTACAATAGAGGAGTTTATGAAAGTGGGCAGTATGTACAGGAGAGGAGTGTGGACGGTATGATACTAAGCAGTATGTACATGAGATGAGTGTGGAGGGTAAGACAGTGAGCAGTATGTAAAGGAGAAGAGTGGGGAGGATATGACAGTGGGCAGTATGTACAGGAGAGAAGTGTATGACAGCGGGCACTATGTACAGGAGAGGAGTGTGTAGGGTATGACAGTGGGCACTATGTATAGGAGAGAAGTGTGGAGGATATGACAGTGAGCAGTATGTACAGGAGAGAAGTGTGGAGAGTATGACAGCGGGCACAATGTACAGGTGAGGAGGATGAAGGAATCTGGGAAGGAAAAATGTAAAGGTTTGTGGAAGGATGTTTAGGCCAATTAAGCAGAGACCAGCCATAGTCGATCTATGTATGGGCTAGCTGGTTTTACACAAGTCAATCTATTAATCGACTTGAGTACAACCAGCCTGTCAGGTTTTTCCCAAAACAATCAGTGCTGCCAGCTATAGTTAACAACACTGATCATTATATTCACAGGCAGAACACAATAACACTGCAGGAGTGATTCCCCCATCCACAGGTCAGCAGGTGAGAGGGTGTGTGGGGACAGGCTGGGGAGAGATACTAGTCAGTGGCTGGGTAGGCACTGGCTAGTATCAGAGCCAGATACACACAGGTTACATACGCCACGATCGTTAGTGCGAGAGCATTAATTCTAGCACTAGAACTCCTCTTTAACTCTAAACATGTAACCTGTAAAATAATTTAAAGCATCGCTTAGTATACAAAAAAAAAATCGTGCTAACTTTTTTTTTTTTTTTTTAATGAATGAAACAGTTTCTTTCCAAAAAAAACATGTTTGAAAAATTTCTGCGCAAATACCGTGTAACATAAAAAGTTGCAAAGACCACCATTATATTCCCTAGGGTGTCTGCTAAAACAATATATATATATATATATATATATATATATATATATATATATATATATATATATATAATGTTTGAGGGTTCTGAGTAATTTTCTAGCAAAAAAAAAGATGATTTTTACATGTAGGAGAGAAGTGTCAGAATTGGCCTGGGTGGCAAGGGGTTAATTACTATAAGTAATATGCAAATAATTATTATAATCACTGTGAGCTCATCCTCTCAGTCTGCTGCAGAGTGTGTCAGCTTGTATTTACACTGGCCGCTCTGTATGTAGCTTCTGACAGGCTGCACAAGCAGCCCGGTATCTCCGGAACCATAAATGATAGGAGCCCCACATTTTGACTAGTTGTGGGGTAGTGATGTCGCGAACATAAAATTTTCCGTTCGCGAACGGCGAACGCGAATTGCCACAAATGTTCGCGAACGGGTGAACCCGGCGAACCGCCATAGACTTCAATAGGCAGGCGAATTTTAAAACCCACAGGGATTCTTTCTGGCCACAATAGTGATGGAAAAGTTGTTTCAAGGGGACTAACACCTGGACAGTGGCATGCCGGAGGGGGATCCATGGCAAAACTCCCATGGAAAATTACGTAGTTGACGCAGAGTCGGGTTTTAATCCATAAAGGGCATAAATCACCTAACATTCCTAAATTGTTTGGAATAACGTGCTTTAAAACATCAGGTATGATGTTGTATCGATCAGGTAGTGTAAGGGGTAACGCCCGCTTCACAGTGACAGACCAAACTCCCCGTTTAACGCACCGCAAACAACCGCAAACAGTCCATTTGCACAACCGCAAGGCTTTAATGATCACCTTAGATGATCACAAAGAAAATTTATGTTTTTTCTATGCAAAATTATCCAGCCGATCGCTTTTGGTCTGTTCACAATGAAGCAACGACTAGACATGGGAGCTGTCAAAAAATTTGTTTTGTTTCGTTCTGTTCCGTTTCGTATTTAAAAAAATTCGTAATTCGTGTACGGAATTTATTCGGATTTATACGAAATACGAATTTTGTGCGAATCGTTAATTTTGATAACGAATAGCGACACTCTACGAATAATAACGAATAATAACAAATGATTCGGAATTTCTGAAAGCCTTATTTTTAGTTGATTTATAATTCGTAATTTCGGTAGAGTACATTGTTTTCGTTGATTCTGGACACAACTCTTACTTTCGTAACTTTTTTTTTTGTTTGTTGATTTGTAATTTTACGTGTCTCTTACAATGGCGCTGTCTAACGTGCTTCGAATGGATTCGTACATTCTGAACTTTTTTTTGGATCGTTGATTTGTAAATTTACATGTCTGACAGTGGCGCTGCGTGCTTCGAATGGATTCATACTTTTCGAATACATTGCGGTTATTCGTAACTATTCGAAATCTCGATTTTTTTACTTTCGTTTTTGACATGTGGCACTGGCTATAGTCTCCGCCCCTGTATGTCATGGCACAGAGACAGAACGTCCCACCTGCTGCTCATGTACACGGCTCATAGCTCTCCCTCTCCCAGCAGCACTCTTGCTGCTTTTTTGGCCTTGTTTGCTGCTCATTTTTCCTTTAAAAGTTAGAAAAATATAGACAAAAAAAAATATGATTTTGATCGCAGCAAACCAACACCAAAATCACCAAAATGTACAAAAAAAATAAGTAGACCAACAGAAAATATCAAAATATTAACTAAATGAAACAAGAAATAAAAAAAGAAAATTATCTCTCAAAACCAACCAAAAAACAAATAAAACCAGAAACTAAACACTAACAGATGATACACTCGCGCACTACAAGAGATATAAACTAAAATGAACAACGAAAATCAAAGGATTGCAAAGATATTCGCTCAGATGCACAGACAAATAATTGTGTGATCTGCTCCACTACACTAACTAACCCACAAAGGGAAGTCGCATGATCGGGCCTGCCCTGTAGGCCTCAGCATCAGAAGAAAACCTCTGATTGGTCAACCAACAGTCACATGTTTCTGTAGTAAAGAAATTTGGACCGAAAACGAATTCGTTATTATTCGTAGAGTGCCGATATTCGTTATACTGAATCTCGAATTCATTCGAATCATTCGTTATATCCGCTATAATTTCTTTCATATTAGTTGAAATTCCTTATTTGGTAGTTTGGATTCGGATAATTTGGAGCCGAAATTCGTAAACGAAATTTCGTATTTCGTACAGAATTCGTATTCGTAAATATTCGTAATTCGGATTCGTAAAAATGTACGAATTTCGAAAAATTCGTACGAATTTCCGATTCGTACGAAACTAATCGCACATGTCTAGCAACGACCTTATCATCTGGGGTGTGCCAACATTGCCATTGCCAACACACTCATAGAGGTGGTCGCTTCATTGTGATACGCAAGTCCCTTCACCACAACAAAGTAACGATCACGAAGGGGAATTGACACATATATGTGCTTTTTTTTTTGTTTTGTTTTTGCAGCCACAGTGCAGCACCAGAGGCCAGAAAAATTAGGCATGTACACATGCCTGAAAAATTAGGTATTGTTGCAGCTGCTGCTGTAGCAGCGGCCAGAAAAATTTATGTTTTCCAGGCAGAAAGTGCCCTAAAACATTGCGGCTTGAACCCTAGTTGGTGGTGGATAAGTCACGCAAGTCATCCGGCATGCAGAGATAATATACAGCAGCGTGTGGACCATTTTTAGCCCAAGGCAGCTCATCTCATCAGGCCTTTTTTAGTCAAATGTATCGCCCACTGTCAGTCCCTTCGGGATCCATGCCTCATTCATCTTAATAAAGGTGAGGTAATCTAGACTTTTTTGACCTAGGCGACTTCTCTTCTCAGTGACAATACCTCCTGCTGCACTGAAGGTCCTTTCTGAAAGGACACTTGAAGCGGGGCAGGCTAGAAGTTCTATCGCAAATTGGGATAGCTCAGGCCACAGGTCAAGCCTGCACACCCAGTAGTCAAGGGGTTCATCGCTCCTCAGAGTGTCGATATCTGCAGTTAAGGTGAGGTTGTCTGCTACCTGACGGTCGAGTCGTTCTCTGAGGGTGGACCCCGAAGGGCTGTGGCGATGCGTAGGACTTAAAAAGCTCCGCATGTCCTCCATCAACAACACATCTGTAAAGCGTCCTGTCCTTGCCGGCGTGGTCGTGGTAGGAGGAGGATTACTTTCACCTCTTCCCCTGTTAGATTCCCGTTCTGCTGTGACATCACCCTTATACGCTGTGTAAAGCATACTTTTTAATTTATTTTGGAACTGCTGCATCCTTTCCGACTTCCGGTAATTCGGTAACATTTCAGGCACTTTCTGCTTATACCGGGGGTCTAGTAGCGTGGCCACCCAGTACAGGTCATTCTCCTTCAGCCTTTTTATACGAGGGTCCCTCAACAGGCACGACAGCATGAAAGACCCCATTTGCACAAGGTTGGATGCCGAGCTACTCATGTCCCGTTCCTCGTCCTCACTGATCTCACTGAAGGTCTGTTCTTCCCCCCAGCCACGTACAACACCACGGGTACCAGATAGGTGACAACGAGCACCCTGGGATGCCTGCTGTGGTTGGTCTTGCTCCTCCTCCTCAAAGCCACATTCCTTCTCTGACTCCTCTTCCTCAGACTCCTCTTCCAGCGTTGCCGCAGGTCCAGCAAGCGATGCTGATAAGGCTGTTTCTGGTGCTGGTGATGGTGACCACAACTCTTCCTCTTCCTCTTCACGCTCATCTATGGCCTGATCCAGCACTCTTCGCAGGGCACGCTCCAGGAAGAAAACAAATGGGATGATGTCGCTGATGGTGCCTTCAGTGCGACTTACTAGGTTTGTCACCTCCTCAAAAGGACGCATGAGCCTACAGGCATTGCGCATGAGCGTCCAGTAATGTGGCAAAAAAATTCCCAGCTGCGCAGAGGCTGTCCTAGCACCCCGGTCATACAAATACTCGTTGACGGCTTTTTCTTGCTGGAGCAGGCGGTCGAACATTAGGAGTGTTGAATTCCAACGTGTCGGGCTGTCGCAAATCAAGCGCCTCACTGGCATGTTGTTTCGCCGCTGGATATCTGAAAAGTGCGCCATGGCCGTGTATGAACGCCTGAAATGGCCACACACCTTCCTGGCCTGCTTGATGACGTCCTGTAAGTCTGGGTACTTATGCACAAAGTGTTGTACAATCGGATTTAACACATGTGCCATGCACGGCACATGTGTCAACTTGCCCAAATTCAATGCCGCCAACAAATTGCTTCCGTTGTCACACACCACTTTGCCGATCTCCAGTTGGTGCGGAGTCAGCCACTGATCCACCTGTGCGTTCAGGGCGGACAGGAGTGCTGGTCCGGTGTGACTCTCTGCTTTCTGGCAAGTCAACCCCAAGACAGCGTGACACTGTCATATCCGGGATGTGGAATAGCCCCTGGGGAGCTGGGGGGGTGCAGTTGATGTGGAGCAAGATGCAGCAGCAGAAGAGGACTCAGCCGAGGAGGTTATCGAAGAGGATGGAGTAGGAGGAGTAGAGGAGGTGGCAGCAGGCCTGCCTGCAAGTCATGGCGGTGTCACCACCAACTCCTCTGCAGAGCCACGCATTACATGCTTGGCAGCCGTCAGCAGGTTTAACCAATGCGCAGTGTAGGTGATATATAGTGATGAGCCAAACACCCCCGGGTTCGGTTCGCACCAGAACCCGCGAACGGACCGAACGTTCGTACGAACATTAGAACCCTATTAAATACAATGGATGCGAACGTTCGAATTCTAAAGTGCTAATTATAACGACTATTATGCATGTTATTGTCCTAAAAAGGGTTTGGGAACCCGGGTTCTGCACCAGGCGACATGTATCAATGCAAAAAGAAGTTTTAAAAACAGTCGTTTTTCGGGAGCAGTCATTTTAATGATGCATAAAGTGAAAAAAAAAAAGTAAAATATTCCTTTAAATATCGTACCTGGGGGGTGTCTAAAGTATGCCTGTGAAGTGCCACGTGTTTCCCGTGTTTAGAACTGTCCCTGCACAAAATGACACTTCTAAAGGAAAAAAAAGCCATTTAAAACTGCTTGCGGCTTTAATGTAATGTCTGGTCCCGGTAATATGGATGAAAATCTTTAAGAAAAATGGCATAGCTACCCCATGACCCCCCCCCCCCCCTACCCCAGCCCATTACCAGCCCCTTTGGGTCTTGTATGGATATTAAGGGGAACACCGCACACAAAATAAAAAAGGCCCTATATACTCTGAACAGCCGTATACAGGCGGTGCATACAAGACAGGGACTGTAGATTTGTTCTTATGTAGAATGTGTTTGTAATTTTGAACAGGTACATTGTTTAAGTGTAGCTCCAGCCCAAAAATCTATTTTTAAACTTTTTGGAAAACATAGGTAAGGGTTATCACCCCTGTAACATTTGTTTTGCTGTCTGTGCCCCTGTTCAGAACATTTCACCTCACTTTCCGTCCCAATGACAACTGTTTTTGAAATGTGGTGTTTTTCTTGAAACAAGGATTGGTGATAAAGCATCAGTACAGAGGAGACACCTTTCTCCCATATTAATTCTTACAGGAGAGAATTTTCCTTCCTAGGGGTAGATTTCCTCTCACTTCCTGTTGTCTTCTTGCGTTTGCAAGTAGGAGTCGTTTGTAATTTGGATGTTTGAAAGTAGGGACCTGCCGTATATACTCTGCAGAAATAGGCCCCTTAGTTGTTGGTACAACACTGTAAGCACTCACAGTTACTCTTGGTTGGTGCTGTAACGCCCTGCTGTCAACTATTATATCAGGAATTGTAATTACATATAATTGTTGAACAGTGGTAGTAAAAATTGGGCCTTTGATGGTGGCGCTGGTGCCACAACACTGTAAGCCCTGACAGTTACTCTTGGTGGGTGCAGCAATGGGCCCTGCTGTGAATTATTAGATCAAGAATTGTAATTGCATGCCCCTTTTGAACAGGGGCTGAAAAATTGGGCCTTTCGTGGTGGTGGTGGTGGTGGCGTTGCCACAACACTGTAAGCCCTCAGAGTTACTCTTGGTGGGTGCAGGAATGGGCCCTGCTGTGAATTATTAGATCAAGAATTGTAATTACATGCCCCTTTTGAACAGGGGCTGAAAAATTGGGCCTTTCGTGGTGGTGGTGGTGGCGTTGCCACAACACTGTAAGCCCTCAGAGTTACTCTTGGTGGGTGCAGCAATGGGCCCTGCTGTGAATTATTAGATCAAGAATTGTAATTACATGCCCCTTTTGAACAGGGGCTGAAAAATTGGGCCTTTCGTGGTGGTGGTGGTGGCGTTGCCACAACACTGTAAGCCCTCAGAGTTACTCTTGGTGGGTGCAGCAATGGGCCCTGCTGTGAATTATTAGATCAAGAATTGTAATTGCATGCCCCTGTTGAACAGGGGCTGAAAAATTGGGCCTTAGGCACTGGTGGCACAACACTACAACCCCTCACAGATACTGTACTTGGAGCACAGCAATGAGCCCTGTTGCAAAGTATTGCTTCAAAAATTGTAATGACACGCCCCTGTTAAACAGGGGCTGAAAAATTGGGCCTTAGGCACTGGTGCCACAACACTCCAACCCCTCACAGATACTGTACTTGGAGCACAGCAATGAGCCCTATGGCAAATTATTGCTAAAAAAATTGTAATTACACGCCCCTGTAAAACAGGGGCTGAAAAATTGGGCCTTAGCCACTGGTGGCGGCACCCATAAACAAAAATGATCTTCCAAGCTATCATCATCAATCGTATCATTGAGGACTCGGAGGAGGAGGATAGCCAGTCAACATAACAGCACAGGCACTCAGCATCAGCATCAGTCTTGAAGGGATGTGACATGTTAAAATCAATTAGTCTGTTATATCAGCATCAGGTGTGTGGTAGCTGGTGGTGATCCAAGACTGGTTCATCTTGATGAAAGTCAGTCGATCAACCGAGTCGGTGGACAGGCGCACCCTGTGATCCGTGACAAATCCTCCAGCAGCACTGAATGTGCGTTCCGAAAGAACGCTGGATGCAGGACAGGCCAGTAGCTCAATTGCATACTGTGCAAGCTCTGGCCAGTGATCCATCCTCAAGACCCAGTAAGCCAGAGGATTTTCGGTGAGGAAGGTGTCCAAGTCTGACCTTGCCCCTAGATATTCCTGCACCATGTTTATCAGACGCTGGCGATGGTTGCTGGAACCGATCATACTTTGGGGCTGCGGACTAAAGAATTGTCTGAACGCATCGGTCAGACGGCCACCTTCCCCACCGCTCCTTCTTTGACTGGCCGAAGCCTCAGCAACTCGTTGTCCAGGACCAGGAGTTTGTAACCTCCCAGTCTCTGGGAACGCGTTGCACAGACCTTTCTGCAAGGCCTCCCGGAGTTGTCTCATCCTCTGCTCCCTCTGCGACGGTAACATAAGGTCCGCAACCTTACCCTTGTACCATGGATCAAGGAGAGTGGCCAGCCAGTAATGGTCCCTCTCCTTGATCCGAAGAATACGAGGATCCTTCCGCAGACTTTGCAGGATCAGGGAGGCCATGCAGCGTAGGTTTGCTGAGGCATTCGCTCCGGAGTCCTCTGGGTCACTAAGGACGACATGATCCGCAGCCACCTCCTCCCAGCCACGTACAAGTCCACTGGTTTCTTGGGACTGTAAATCATCCCTAAAAGACTGCTGCTGATGATGCTGAGTGCCAGCCTCCACCTCCATGCTGACACAATCCTCCTCCTCCTCCTCCTCCTCCTCCTCCTCCTCCTCCTCCTCTTCCTGTGCGATGGGTGGGACAGAAGGAACACTGTCTGGGTAAAGGGGGCCTTGAGAGGCAAGGAAGTCCTCCTCTTCCTGCCTCTGTTCTGCCTCAAGTGCCCTGTCCATTATTCCACGCAGCGTGTGCTCCAACAGGTGGACAAGAGGTACAGTGTCACTGATGCATGCACTGTCACTGCTCACCATCCTCGTGGCCTCCTCAAATGGTGCCAGGACAGTGCATGCATCCCTGATCATGCCCCACTGGCGTGGAGAAAAAAAAACAAGCTTCCCTGACCCTGTCCTGGTGCCGTAGTCGCACAGGTACTCATTGATGGCCCTCTGCTGCGTGTGCAGCCGCTGCAGCATGGCCAACGTTGAGTTCCACCTGGTGGGCATGTCACATATAAGGCGGTTCTTGGGCAGGTTCAACTCCTTTTGCAGCTCAGCCAGGCGAGCACTGGCATTATAAGATCTGCGGAAATGCACACAGACTTTCCTGGCCTGCCTCAGGACATCCTGTAAGCCCGGGTACCTGCCCAAGAACCGCTGCACCACCAGGTTAAGGACGTGAGCCACACAGGGCACATGGGTCAGTTGTCCCTGTCGGAGGGCGGAGAGGAGGTTGGTGCCATTGTCGCAAACCACCATTCCTGGCTTAAGCTGGCGTGGCGTCAACCACCTCTCGGCCTGGCCCTGCAGAGCAGACAGGACCTCTGCCCCAGTGTGGCTTCTGTCCCCCAAACACACCAGCGCAAGCACGGCATGGCATCTTTTTGCCTGCGTACTTGCGTAGCCCCTTGAACGGCTACGGAGCACCGCTGGTTCATAGGACAAACCACAGGAAGAGGCCATGGAGGAAGAAGAAGAGGAGGGGGTGGAGGAGAGAGGTGTGTCACAACCAGTAGTAGCATTTTGGAGGCGTGGCGGTGGAACAACCTCCAACACTACTGCACCTTGTCCTGCATCCTTCCCAGCTGCCAAAAGAGTGACCCAATGGGCCGTGAAAGAAAGGTAACGTCCCTGTCCATGCCTGCTGGACCATGAGTCAGCGGTAATATGCACCTTACCGCTGACCGCCCTGTCCAGCGAGGCCAAGACATTGCCTTCCACATGCCGGTAGAGAGCCGGAATAGCCTTCCGTGAGAAAAAGTGGCGTTTGGGAACCTGCCACTGAGGAACCGCACATTGCACAAACTCACGGAAGGGGGCGAGTCTACCAACTGAAAAGGCAGCAGTTGAAGCGCTAGCAATTTAGCCAAGCTAGCATTCAACCGCTGGGCATGTGGATGGCTGGGAGTGAACTTCTTTCGACGGTCCAGCAGCTGGGGCAGGGAAATTTGCCTGCTAGAATCGGACGTCGGTGTACTGCTAGCAGAGTGGCCGCAAGTACTTGGCTGTGACACACCTAATTCTACACCTTCATTCCTCTCAGTGCATGTTTCAGAGAGGACTGAAGTTATAGTGGGGTTGGAGATCCCAGCTGATGCGGTGCAAGGAGAGGTCCGCTTTGTTCTTTGGTGTGGGTCTTTGAGGTAGGCTTGCCAACGAGCTGCATGGCAGGTCAACATATGTCTGGTCAGGCATGTGGTACCCAAGCGGCTGATGTTTTGGCCACGCGATATACGCTTGAGACATATGTTGCAAACAGCAGCTGTGCGATCTGATGCACTAGCCTCAAAAAAGGCCCACAGCAAAGAACTTTTTGAATGACGGGCAGAGGCAGCGCCCTGCACAGGCGGAGCTCTGCGGTGTGATTCCGTCGGTGTACTGCCCTTACGCTGGCCACCAAAGGGCATCCTGCCTCGTTGGAGATGTGCCTCCTCCTCATCCTCCTCATCCTCCTCCTCCTCCTCTCTCCTATTAGGCACCCACGTGGAGTCAGTGACCTCATCATCCCCTCCCTCCTCATCACTGGAGCCAATCTGGCAGTATGCTGCAGCTGCTGGAACATGACTGCCAGATTGGTGTCCTTCTTGAGCATCCCCTCTGTCTGCTCTCACGCTACTGCCTTCCTGTAGCTGGGTTTCATCATCAGACCCTTCGAAACGCTGGGCATCCTCCTGGAGCATGTACCCAACACTGTGCTCAAACAGTTCGGGGGACTCCTCAGGAGGAGGACATGGTGGGTCTAGGGAAGGAGTGACTGATGATGAGTCTGACATTGATACCAGGGAAGAGGACGCTTTGGCAGCTGCTTTGCCAGTACCCTGAGCCTGGGTGAGAGAGGATGAGGAGGAGGAGGAGGGCTTGGTCATCCACTCTACCATGTCTTCGGCATGATGTGGCTCAACATGTCCAGCTGCCGAAAAGAAGGACAAGCGTGTCCCATGGTCATGTGCTGATGACAATGCACCGCGTCCACGACCAGCACTGTTGCCCCCAGACACAGAGCCTGCTTGCCCTCTTTTATTGCCTCCTGACTGTCTGCCTCTCCTTGTTTGCCTTCCAGACATTCTAATAGATGGCCTGCAGGGA
The DNA here is from genome assembly GCA_029206835.1 of Rana muscosa. Lineage (NCBI taxonomy): Eukaryota > Metazoa > Chordata > Amphibia > Anura > Ranidae > Rana > Rana muscosa. The sequence goes on from JARGYO010000094.1 coordinate 41,805,761, forward strand.
GATGGGAAAAAAGCAATAAGGGCTACCTTCAGGTGTCCTTCTCTGTCCCTTTACTTAAGGATTTCTAAATATGGTTGAGGATGATTGCTTTTGCACAGAATAGCACAACGACAATTTCCCTGACTGTCCAAAAAAAAAGGATTTCAAAGATGGTTGATGAGGAATGCTTTAGCACACTATAGCACAAGGAGAATTTCCCTCACTTTCCTTCCCTGTCCCTAGAAACAAGGATTATCACAGTGAAAGAAACTGACACTCTTCCTACCTATAGTTTTCTGTCCCTAGAAAAAATGTTTTTTTAAAGCACACTATAGCACAAGGAGAATTTCCCTCACTGTCCTTCCCTGTCCCTAGAAACAAGGATTATCACAGTGAAAGAAACTGACACTCTTCCTACCTATAGTTTTCTGTCCCTAGAAAAAATGTTTTTTTAAAGCACACTATAGCACAAGGAGAATTTCCCTCACTGTCCTTCCCTGTCCCTAGAAACAAGGATTATCACAGTGAAAGAAACTGACACTCTTTCTACCTATAGTTTTCTGTCCCTAGAAAAAATGTTTTTTTAAAGCACACTATAGCACAAGGAGAATTTCCCTCACTTTCCTTCCCTGTCCCTAGAAACAAGGATTATCACAGTGAAAGAAACTGACACTCTTCCTACCTATAGTTTTCTGTCCCTAGAAAAAATGTTTTTTTAAAGCACACTATAGCACAAGGAGAATTTCCCTCACTTTCCTTCCCTGTCCCTAGAAACAAGGATTATCACAGTGAAAGAAACTGACACTCTTCCTACCTATAGTTTTCTGTCCCTAGAAAAAATGTTTTTTTAAAGCACACTATAGCACAAGGAGAATTTCCCTCACTGTCCTTCCCTGTCCCTAGAAACAAGGATTATCACAGTGAAAGAAACTGACACTCTTCCTACCTATAGTTTTCTGTCCCTAGAAAAAATGTTTTTTTAAAGCACACTATAGCACAAGGAGAATTTCCCTCACTGTCCTTCCCTGTCCCTAGAAACAAGGATTATCACAGTGAAAGAAACTGACACTCTTCCTACCTATAGTTTTCTGTCCCTAGAAAAAATGTTTTTTTAAAGCACACTATAGCACAAGGAGAATTTCCCTCACTTTCCTTCCCTGTCCCTAGAAACAAGGATTATCACAGTGAAAGAAACTGACACTCTTCCTACCTATAGTTTTCTGTCCCTAGAAAAAATGTTTTTTTAAAGCACACTATAGCACAAGGAGAATTTCCCTCACTGTCCTTCCCTGTCCCTAGAAACAAGGATTATCACAGTGAAAGAAACTGACACTCTTCCTACCTATAGTTTTCTGTCCCTAGAAAAAATGTTTTTTTAAAGCACACTATAGCACAAGGAGAATTTCCCTCACTGTCCTTCCCTGTCCCTAGAAACAAGGATTATCACAGTGAAAGAAACTGACACTCTTCCTACCTATAGTTTTCTGTCCCTAGAAAAAATGTTTTTTTAAAGCACACTATAGCACAAGGAGAATTTCCCTCACTTTCCTTCCCTGTCCCTAGAAACAAGGATTATCACAGTGAAAGAAACTGACACTCTTCCTACCTATAGTTTTCTGTCCCTAGAAAAAATGTTTTTTTAAAGCACACTATAGCACAAGGAGAATTTCCCTCACTGTCCTTCCCTGTCCCTAGAAACAAGGATTATCACAGTGAAAGAAACTGACACTCTTCCTACCTATAGTTTTCTGTCCCTAGAAAAAATGTTTTTTTAAAGCACACTATAGCACAAGGAGAATTTCCCTCACTGTCCTTCCCTGTCCCTAGAAACAAGGATTATCACAGTGAAAGAAACTGACACTCTTCCTACCTATAGTTTTCTGTCCCTAGAAAAAATGTTTTTTTAAAGCACACTATAGCACAAGGAGAATTTCCCTCACTTTCCTTCCCTGTCCCTAGAAACAAGGATTATCACAGTGAAAGAAACTGACACTCTTCCTACTGTGACAGCAGGAAGGTAAAGTCACCTGGTTGCATCCAGGGGGGTAGATATATTTCGCCCAGATTCAGGCTTTACGCCGACTTATACAACTAGGTGGAGAGTTGTATAAGGCTAGTGGGCTCATGGATGACTCATACCTCTAGGGAGAGGGCTGGGCGTCGTGCAGACAGGGAGTTGATGAGACCAGCTGAAGCTTGTCAGCTCATTTAGGCCTCTATAAGAACTCCCAGCTTCATTAGATGTTAGCTCATGCCTGGAACCAGACCTGTGTGGACTGTCTAGGGAGAGTGAACCCCTGTGCGGTGAGACAAAGCCTGTGTGGCTATTTGCTTGGACATTTAAAACCAGGGACTTAGGGACTAGGACAGCACTAGGCTGATCCCAGTTGTTAGTTAGGAAACCTGTATGTTTAGTCAGAGGTCAACTTGACCAGGATTTATTTTGGTTATGTTTCTTTTGCTTTGCTGTGTTTTGTCACTGTAAATAGAAAATAAACCGCACCTTTTTTGATTTTGAAAACCACAACCTCCGTTTGCTGGGCCTGTTTTGTGTGGGGAGCCCATCCCGGGGGTCACACACACCCGCTGCCGAGCTAACCCCCTCACAGTTGGTGGAGAACCAGTGGCAGTTTTTTTTTAAGCCAGCATGGAGGAGATACTGAAGCAGCTGGCTCTAGCAAATGCCAATCAACAGCAGACAAATGCAGGTTTGCAAAGGAGCCTTGCAGCCCAGCAGCAGACAAACGCAACTTTGCAACAGAGTCTGGAGGCTCAGCAACGAGCCCAGCAGCAATCTGAAGCCCGCTTCATAGACCTGTTGCAGAAGCAAGAGCAGAGACTACAACAACAGATGGAAGCAGTAATGCAGCAACGTCCGCAGACCAGTGAGGAAAGCCGTCCCACTAATACCGCGTCCTTTGGGGTGAGTCGTTTATTGACAAAAATGACTGGAGAGGATGATCCAGAGGTATTTTTGACCACATTTGAAAGGACCGCTGAAAGAGAAAAGTGGCCTGAGGAGCAGTGGGCTGGACTGGTGGCTCCTCTGTTAACTGGTGAATCGCAGAAAGCTTACTATGACCTAGAGCCTAACCAAGCAAAAGACTATGTGATGCTAAAAGCTGAAATATTGGCAAGGCTGGGTGTCACCCAGGCTGTCCGGGCTCAGCGTGTGCATAACTGGACTTTCCAGCTTGGAAAACCCCCCAGGTCTCAAATGTATGATCTCATTCACCTGAGCAGAAAGTGGCTACAGCCAGAGACTTTGTCCGCACCAAAGATTGTGGAACGTGTTGTAATGGATCGGTTTTTGAGAGCTCTTCCTACTGCCATCCAAAAGTGGGTAAGCCATGGAGACCCAGAGACGGCCGATGGTCTTGTGGATCGTGTGGAGAAATACTTGGCTACAGAGAACCTGACGGCCTCTTCCAGAGACACTCGGACTTTCCACCCTAAGACCAGACCATCCCCAGGGGCGGATAAGAGGATTCCAAGGGGTGAGGGTGGAGAGAGTGAGAGGGTGGGAGCTCTACCCCAAGTTTGGCGAGAACAGCCTGGGAAATCAGCGGCTCAAGAGGCGGCAAGAAGGATCGTTTGCTACCGCTGCCGGCAAGCGGGACATATTGCAGCCAATTGCCCGGTTGTGGAGGAACCCATGCAGTGTGACTTTCTGACGGGCAGACGTCAGTCGCTGTGTGCGACAGTCGCATGCACTGCCATTCGAGGAACTGAGAAACATTTATGCAAAATGTGTGTTAATGGTAGAAATGTTGTGGTATTGCTGGATTCAGGTAGCCTTGTGACCCTGATAAAGGCTGAGTTAGTATTACAGAGATTCTATTGGCCGGGGGTGATGAAGGACGTAGAAAATTATTGTTCCTCCTGCCCTGTGTGTCAGAGGTTGGCCCCGATGCCACATTTCCGTAGCCCGCTGGTCCCTCTACCCATCATTGAGGTCCTGTTTGAGAGGATCGCCATGGATTTGGTAGGTCCTATAATCAAGTCCGCTAGGGGGCACCAGTACATATTAGTTATAATGGACTATGCCACCCGTTATCCAGAAGCGATCCCTCTCCGAAATACCTCGGCCAAAACCATAGCCAAAGAGCTATCTCTTGTTTTTAGCCGGGTGGGTATTTGTAAAGAACTGCTTACGGACCAAGGTACACCCTTTATGTCCCGGGTTATGAAAGAGCTGTGTAAATTGTTCAAAGTGACGTAATTGCGTACGTCTGTGTATCACCCCCAAACCGATGGGCTGGTTGAAAGATTCAACAAAACCCTAAAACAAATGTTGAAGAAAGTGGTGGATAGAGATGGAAAGGATTGGGACTGTTTACTTCCTTATTTGATGTTTGCTATTAGGGAGGTGCCCCAATCCTCTACGGGATTCTCCCCCTTTGAGTTACTGTATGGGAGACACCCAAGAGGGCTGTTGGATATTGCCAAGGAAACTTGGGAAAGTGAGAGTTCTCCCCACAGGAGTGTGATTGAGCATGTCGCCCTGATGCAAGATCGAATTGCACAGGTAATGCCCATCGTGAAGGAACATTTGGCCCAAGCGCAGTTGGCACAGCAGAGAGTGTACAACCGTGGAGCCAAGACCCGTACCTTTTCCCCGGGGGATAGGATATTGGTACTTGTCCCTACGGTTGAAAGTAAATTCCTTGCCAAATGGCAAGGCCCCTACGAGATAATGGAAAAAGTGAGCGAAGTGAATTACAAGGTCAGACAACCAGGAAGGCGAAAGCCCGAACAGATCTATCACGTTAATCTGTTGAAAGCCTGGAGGGATAGAGAGCCCCTAGTCGCAGACACTTGGTCACCAGCTCAAACTGGTTGCGTGATTCCTGAGGTTGGAATAGCAGCCACCTTGTCACAACCCCAACAACAGGAGGTTAAGGAGTTTGTGCTTCGCAACAAGGAGGTATTCTCTGAGCTGCCGGGACAAACATCTGGGGTAGAGCATGACATCATTACCCCGCCCGGTGAAAGGGTGAAGTTAAAACCCTATCGGATCCCAGAGGCTCGACGGGAGGCAATACGGGAGGAAGTACAGAAAATGCTGAACTTAGGGGTGATAGAGGAGTCCCAAAGTGATTGGTCTAGTCCCATCGTGTTGGTGCCTAAACCGGATGGGAGCTGGCGATTTTGTAACGATTTTCGTCAGTTGAACAAAGTTACAAAATTTGACACCTACCCCATGCCACGTATAGATGAGTTGATCGACCGGCTGGGAACAGCCCGATACATGACGACTCTTGACCTCACAAAAGGGTATTGGCAAATCCCCCTGGCCAAGTCGGCCAAAGAGAAAACCGCATTTGTAACCCCAGACGGGGCGTTCCAATATAAAAGAATGCCGTTCGGGTTACAGAATGCGCCGGCCACATTCCAGCGGAAAATGGACCAGATGCTGAGGCCCCATCGGAAGTATGCTGCGGCTTACCTGGATGACGTAATTGTCCATAGCACAGATTGGGCCTCACATCTGCCAAAAGTGCAAGCAGTCCTGGACTCTGTTCGGGAAGCGGGGTTTACGGCTAACCCCAAGAAGTGTACCATTGGGCAGGAGGAGGCCAAATATCTTGGGTACACCATTGGGAGGGGAGTAATAAAACCCCAACTCAACAAAGTCGAGGCCATCCAGAGTTGGCCACGTCCCAACAGCAAGAAGCAGGTACGAGCCTTTCTGGGAATCGCTGGGTATTATCGGCGATTCATTCCCCACTTTGCTTCTAAGGCTGTGCCCCTAACCAACCTGACGAAGGGGAAAGGGTCGGTCATGATTAAATGGACCCCCGAGGCTGAGGCAGCATTCCAATTCTTGAAACAAGCCTTATGTAGCCAGCCAGTGTTGTACTCACCCGACTTCTCTAAAGACTTTGTCGTACAAAGTGATGCGTCAGATGTGGGGTTAGGAGCAGTATTGTCCCAGGTCTGGAACGGGGAAGAGCACCCAGTCATTTACCTCAGCAGGAAGTTGAAGTCCCATGAGGTAAATTACGCCACCGTTGAAAAGGAGTGTTTAGCGGTGAAGTGGGCTCTAGATTCCCTTCGGTACTACCTGCTAGGTAGGCACTTTGACATGGTTACGGATCACGCTCCGTTAAAGTGGATGGCTCAAAACAAGGAAACAAATAGAAGAGTGAATAGGTGGTTCCTGGCCCTCCAGGAATTCAACTTCACAGTAAAGCATCGCCCTGGCGTTCAAATGGGGAATGTGGATGCTTTGTCTCGAGTACATGAATGCCTGATTGCTGGTGTTCCAACCCCGAGGTTAAAACAAGAGGGGGGGGTATGTGACAGCAGGAAGGTAAAGTCACCTGGTTGCATCCAGGGGGGTAGATATATTTCGCCCAGATTCAGGCTTTGCGCCGACTTATACAACTAGGTGGAGAGTTGTATAAGGCTAGTGGGCTCATGGATGACTCATACCTCTAGGGAGAGGGCTGGGCGTCGTGCAGACAGGGAGTTGATGAGACCAGCTGAAGCTTGTCAGCTCATTTAGGCCTCTATAAGAACTCCCAGCTTCATTAGATGTTAGCTCATGCCTGGAACCAGACCTGTGTGGACTGTCTAGGGAGAGTGAACCCCTGTGCGGTGAGACAAAGCCTGTGTGGCTATTTGCTTGGACATTTAAAACCAGGGACTTAGGGACTAGGACAGCACTAGGCTGATCCCAGTTGTTAGTTAGGAAACCTGTATGTTTAGTCAGAGGTCAACTTGACCAGGATTTATTTTGGTTATGTTTCTTTTGCTTTGCTGTGTTTTGTCACTGTAAATAGAAAATAAACCGCACCTTTTTTGATTTTGAAAACCACAACCTCCGTTTGCTGGGCCTGTTTTGTGTGGGGAGCCCATCCCGGGGGTCACACACACCCGCTGCCGAGCTAACCCCCTCACACTACCTATAGTTTTCTGTCCCTAGAAAAATTTTTTTTTAAAGCACACTATAGCACAAGGAGAATTTCCCTCACTTTCCTTCCCTGTCCCTAGAAACAAGGATTATCACAGTGAAAGAAACTGACACTCTTCCTACCTATAGTTTTCTGTCCCTAGAAAAAATGTTTTTTTAAAGCACACTATAGCACAAGGAGAATTTCCCTCACTGTCCTTCCCTGTCCCTAGAAACAAGGATTCACACAGTAAAACACACTGACACTCTCCCTACCTATAGTTTTCTGTCCCTAGAAAAAATGTTTTTTTAAAGCACACTATAGCACAAGGAGAATTTCCCTCACTGTCCTTCCCTGTCCCTAGAAACAAGGATTCGCACAGTAAAACACACTGACACTCTCCCTACCTATAGTTTTCTGTCCCTAGAAATTTTTTTTTTTTAAAGCACACTATAGCACAAGGAGAATTTCCCTCACTGTCCTTCCCTGTCCCTAGAAACAAGGATTTGCACAGTAAAACACACTGACACTCTCCCTACCTATAGTTTTCTGTCCCTAGAAAAAATGTTTTTTTAAAGCACACTATAGCACAAGAAGAATTCCCTCACTGTCCTTCCTTGTCCCTAGAAACAAGGATTCGCACAGTAAAACACACTGACACTCTCCCTACCTATCCTTCTCTTAACCTAAACTAAAGGAATCCAGGTTAAGCAAGAAAAAATAAATGTCACTGTCCCTGCCTATGCTTCTCTTTCCCTGCTCCGGAACACACTACACTAGGCCGCCGTGCTGGCGGCCTTTTATAGTGTGGGGCGTGTACTAAACACCCTCAGCAATAATTGGCCACAGGCATCCTGCCTGTGGCCAATCATTGCTCTCCTCGCTGCCGGCGCTGTGATTGGCCAAGCATGCGGGGTCACAGTGCATGCTTGGCCAATCACAGCGCCTGGATGACACTGCGATGGCGTAGTGCATTGTAGGCCGTTCGCGTCACTCGAATTTGGCGCGAACGGCCCAAATCGTTCGATCTTCGTCGAACGATCGAACAGCCGATGTTCGAGTCGAACGTATGTTCGACTCGAACACGAAGCTCATCCCTACTCAAGACCCAGTAAGCCAGAGGATTTTCGGTGGGGAAGGTGTCCAAGTCTGACCTTGCCCCTAGATATTCCTGCACCATGTTTATCAGACGCTGGCGATGGTTGCTGGAACCGATCATACTTTGGGGCTGCGGACTAAAGAATTGTCTGAACGCATCGGTCAGACGGCCACCTTCCCCACCGCTCCTTCTTTGACTGGCCGAAGCCTCAGCAACTCGTTGTCCAGGACCAGGAGTTTGTAACCTCCCAGTCTCTGGGAACGCGTTGCACAGACCTTTCTGCAAGGCCTCCCGGAGTTGTCTCATCCTCTGCTCCCTCTGCGACGGTAACATAAGGTCCACAACCTTACCCTTGTACCGTGGATCAAGGAGAGTGGTCAGCCAGTAATGGTCCCTCTCCTTGATCCGAAGAATACGAGGATCCTTCCGCAGACTTTGCAGGATCAGGGAGGCCATGCAGCGTAGGTTAGCTGAGGCATTCGGTCCGGAGTCCTCTGGGTCACTAAGGACGACATGATCCGCAGCCACCTCCTCCCAGCCACGTACAAGTCCACTGGTTTCTTGGGACTGTAAATCATCCCTAAAAGACTGCTGCTGATGATGCTGAGTGCCAGCCTCCACCTCCATGCTGACACAATCCTCCTCCTCCTCCTCCTCCTCTTCCTGTGCGATGGGTGGGACAGAAGGAACACTGTCTGGGTAAAGGGGGCCTTGAGAGGCAAGGAAGTCCTCCTCTTCCTGCCTCTGTTCTGCCTCAAGTGCCCTGTCCATTATTCCACGCAGCGTGTGCTCCAACAGGTGGACAAGAGGTACAGTGTCACTGATGCATGCACTGTCACAGCTCACCATCCTCGTGGCCTCCTCAAATGGTGCCAGGACAGTGCATGCATCCCTGATCATGCCCCACTGGCGTGGATAAAAAAAAACAAGCTCCCCTGACCCTGTCCTGGTGCCGTAGTCGCACAGGTACTCATTGATGGCCCTCTGCTGCGTGTGCAGCCGCTGCAGCATGGCCAACGTTGAGTTCCACCTGGTGGGCATGTCACATATAAGGCGGTTCTTGGGCAGGTTCAACTCCTTTTGCAGCTCAGCCAGGCGAGCACTGGCATTATAAGATCTGTGGAAATGCACACAGACTTTCCTGGCCTGCCTCAGGACATCCTGTAAGCCCGGGTACCTGCCCAAGAACCGCTGCACCACCAGGTTAAGGACGTGAGCCACACAGGGCACATGGGTCAGTTGTCCCTGTCGGAGGGCGGAGAGGAGGTTGGTGCCATTGTCGCAAACCACCATTCCTGGCTTAAGCTGGCGTGGCGTCAACCACCTCTCGGCCTGGCCCTGCAGAGCAGACAGGACCTCTGCCCCAGTGTGGCTTCTGTCCCCCAAACACACCAGCGCAAGCACGGCATGGCATCTTTTTGCCTGCGTACTTGCGTAGCCCCTTGAACGGCTACGGAGCACCGCTGGTTCAGAGGACAAAGCACAGGAAGAGGCCATGGAGGAAGAAGAAGAGGAGGGGGTGGAGGAGAGAGGTGTGTCACAACCACTAGTAGCATTTTGTAGGCGTGGCGGTGGAACAACCTCCAACACTACTGCACCTTGTCCTGCATCCTTCCCAGCTGCCAAAAGAGTGACCCAATGGGCCGTGAAAGAAAGGTAACGTCCCTGTCCATGCCTGCTGGACCATGAGTCAGCGGTAATATGCACCTTACCGCTGACCGCCCTGTCCAGCGAGGCCAAACATTGCCTTCCACATGCCGGTAGAGAGCCGGAATAGCCTTCCGTGAGAAAAAGTGGCGTTTGGGAACCTGCCACTGAGGAACCGCACATTGCACAAACTCACGGAAGGGGGCCGAGTCTACCAACTGAAAAGGCAGCAGTTGAAGCGCTAGCAATTTAGCCAAGCTAGCATTCAACCGCTGGGCATGTGGATGGCTGGGAGTGAACTTCTCTCGACGGTCCAGCAGCTGGGGCAGGGAAATTTGCCTGCTAGAATCGGACGTCGGTGTACTGCTAGCAGAGTGGCCGCAAGTACTTGGCTGTGACACACCTAATTCTACACCTTCATTCCTCTCAGTGCATGTTTCAGAGAGGACTGAAGTTATAGTGGGGTTGGAGATCCCAGCTGATGCGGTGCAAGGAGAGGTCCGCTTTGTTCTTTGGTGTGGGTCTTTGAGGTAGGCTTGCCAACGAGCTGCATGGCAGGTCAACATATGTCTGGTCAGGCATGTGGTACCCAAGCGGCTGATGTTTTGGCCACGCGATATACGCTTGAGACATATGTTGCAAACAGCAGCTGTGCGATCTGATGCACTAGCCTCAAAAAAGGCCCACACCAAAGAACTTTTTGAATGACGGGCAGAGGCAGCGCCCTGCACAGGCGGAGCTCTGCGGTGTGATTCTGTCGGTGTACTGCCCTTACGCTGGCCACCAAAGGGCATCCTGCCTCGTTGGAGATGTGCCTCCTCCTCATCCTCCTCCTCCTCCTCTCTCCTATTAGGCACCCACGTGGAGTCAGTGACCTCATCATCCCCTCCCTCCTCATCACTGGAGCCAATCTGGCAGTATGCTGCAGCTGCTGGAACATGACTGCCAGATTGGTGTCCTTCTTGAGCATCCCCTCTGTCTGCTCTCACGCTACTGCCTTCCTGTAGCTGGGTTTCATCATCAGACCCTTCGAAACGCTGGGCATCCTCCTGGAGCATGTACCCAACACTGTGCTCAAACAGTTCGGGGGACTCCTCAGGAGGAGGACATGGTGGGTCTAGGGAAGGAGTGACTGATGATGAGTAGGGATGAGCTTCGTGTTCGAGTCGAACATACGTTCGACTCGAACATTGGCTGTTCGATCGTTCGACGAAGATCGAACGATTTGGGCCGTTCGCGCCAAATTCGAGTGACGCGAACGGCCCACAATGCACTACGCCATCGCAGTGTCATCCAGGCGCTGTGATTGGCCAAGCATGCACTGTGACCCCGCATGCTTGGCCAATCACAGCGCCGGCAGCGAGGAGAGCAATGATTGGCCACAGGCAGGATGCCTGTGGCCAATTATTGCTGAGGGTGTTTAGTACACGCCCCACACTATAAAAGGCCGCCAGCACGGCGGCCTAGTGTAGTGTGTTCCGGAGCAGGGATAGAGTAGCATAGGCAGGGACAGTGACTGTTATTTCTTTCTTGCTTAACCTGGATTCCTTTAGTTTAGGGAAAGAGAAGGATAGGTAGGGAGAGTGTCAGTGTGTTTTGTGCTTCTGCTATAGTGTGCTTAAAAAAAACATTTATTCTAGGGACAGAAAACTCTAGGTAGGGACAGTGTCAGTTTCTTTCACTCTGCAAGTCCTTGTTTCCAGGGACCTGTAAGGACAGTGAGTTAATTGTCCTTGTGCTATATTGTGCTTAAAAAAAACATTTATTCTAGGGACAGAAAACTCTAGGTAGGGACAGTGTCAGTTTCTTTCACTCTGCAAGTCCTTGTTTCCAGGGACCTGTAAGGACAGTGAGTTAATTGTCCTTGTGCTATATTGTGATTAAAAAAAACATTTATTCTAGGGACAGAAAACTCTAGGTAGGGACAGTGTCAGTTTCTTTCACTCTGCAAGTCCTTGTTTCCAGGGACCTGTAAGGACAGTGAGTTAATTTTCCTTGTGCTATATTGTGATTAAAAAAAACATTTTTTCTAGGGACAGAAAACTGTAGGTAGGGAGAGTGTTTTTTTTCTTTCACTCTGCAAGTCCTTGTTTCCAGGGACCTGTAAGGACAGTGAGTTAATTGTCCTTGTGCTATATTGTGCTTAAAAAAAACATTTATTCTAGGGACAGAAAACTCTAGGTAGGGACAGTGTCAGTTTCTTTCACTCTGCAAGTCCTTGTTTCCAGGGACCTGTAAGGACAGTGAGTTAATTTTCCTTGTGCTATATTGTGATTAAAAAAAACATTTATTCTAGGGACAGAAAACTCTAGGTAGGGACAGTGTCAGTTTCTTTCACTCTGCAAGTCCTTGTTTCCAGGGACCTGTAAGGACAGTGAGTTAATTTTCCTTGTGCTATATTGTGATTAAAAAAAACATTTATTCTAGGGACAGAAAACTCTAGGTAGGGACAGTGTCAGTTTCTTTCACTCTGCAAGTCCTTGTTTCCAGGGACCTGTAAGGACAGTGAGTTAATTTTCCTTGTGCTATATTGTGATTAAAAAAAACATTTATTCTAGGGACAGAAAACTCTAGGTAGGGACAGTGTCAGTTTCTTTCACTCTGCAAGTCCTTGTTTCCAGGGACCTGTAAGGACAGTGAGTTAATTTTCCTTGTGCTATATTGTGATTAAAAAAAACATTTTTTCTAGGGACAGAAAACTCTAGGTAGGGAGAGTGTTTTTTTTCTTTCACTCTGCAAGTCCTTGTTTCCAGGGACCTGTAAGGACAGTGAGTTAATTTTCCTTGTGCTATATTGTGATTAAAAAAAACATTTTTTCTAGGGACAGAAAACTCTAGGTAGGGAGAGTGTTTTTTTTCTTTCACTCTGCAAGTCCTTGTTTCCAGGGACCTGTAAGGACAGTGAGTTAATTGTCCTTGTGCTATATTGTGCTTAAAAAAAACATTTTTTCTAGGGACAGAAAACTCTAGGTAGGGAGAGTGTTTTTTTTTTTTCACTCTGCAAGTCCTTGTTTCCAGGGACCTGTAAGGACAGTGAGTTAATTGTCCTTGTGCTATATTGTGCTTAAAAAAAACATTTATTCTAGGGACAGAAAACTCTAGGTAGGGACAGTGTCAGTTTCTTTCACTGTGAAAGTCCTTGTTTCAAGGGACAGAGAAGGACACCTGAAGGTAGCCCTTATTGCTTTTTTCCCATCTCCCTGCAGGCCATCTATTAGAATGTCTGGAAGGCAAACAAGGAGAGGCAGACAGTCAGGAGGCAATAAAAGAGGGCAAGCAGGCTCTGTGTCTGGGGGCAACAGTGCTGGTCGTGGACGCGGTGCATTGTCATCAGCACATGGCCATGGGACACGCTTGTCCTTCTTTTCGGCAGCTGGACATGTTGAGCCACATCATGCCGAAGACTTGGTAGAGTGGATGACCAAGCCCTCCTCCTCCTCCTCATCCTCTCTCACCCAGGCTCAGGGTACTGGAAAAGCAGCTGCCAAAGCGTCGTCTTCCCTGGTATCAATGTCAGACAAATCATCAGTCACTCCTTCCCTAGACCCACCATGTCCTCCTCCTGAGGAGTCCCCCGAACTGTTTCAGCACAGTGTTGGGTACATGCTCCAGGAGGATGCCCAGCGTTTCGAAGGGTCTGATGATGAAACCCAGCTAGAGGAAGGCAGTAGCGTGAGAGCAGACAGAGGGGATGCTCAAGAAGGACACCAATCTGGCAGTCATGTTCCAGCAGCTGCAGCATACTGCCAGATTGGCTCCAGTGATGAGGAGGGAGGGGATGATGAGGTCAATGACTCCACGTGGGTGCCTAATAGGAGAGAGGAGGAGGAGGAGGATGAGGAGGAGGCACATCTCCAACGAGGCAGGATGCCCTTTGGTGGCCAGCGTAAGGGCAGTACACCGACGGAATCACACCGCAGAGCTCCGCCTGTGCAGGGCGCTGCCTCTGCCCGTCATTCAAAAAGTTCTTTGGTGTGGGCCTTTTTTGAGGCTAGTGCATCAGATCGCACAGCTGCTGTTTGCAACATATGTCTCAAGCGTATATCGCGTGGCCAAAACATCAGCCGCTTGGGTACCACATGCCTGACCAGACATATGTTGACCTGCCATGCAGCTCGTTGGCAAGCCTACCTCAAAGACCCACACCAAAGAACCAAGCGGACCTCTCCTTGCACCGCATCAGCTGGGATCTCCAACCCCACTATAACTTCAGTCCTCTCTGAAACATGCACTGAGAGGAATGAAGGTGTAGAATTAGGTGTGTCACAGCCAAGTACTTGCGCCCACTCTGCTAGCAGTACACCGACGTCCGATTCTAGCAGGCAAATTTCCCTGCCCCAGCTGCTGGACCGTCGAAAGAAGTTCACTCCCAGCCATCCACATGCCCAGCGGTTGAATGCTAGCTTGGCTAAATTGCTAGCGCTTCAACTGCTGCCTTTTCAGTTGGTAGACTCGGCCCCCTTCCGTGAGTTTGTGCAATGTGCGGTTCCTCAGTGGCAGGTTCCCAAACGCCACTTTTTCTCACGGAAGGCTATTCCGGCTCTCTACCGGCATGTGGAAGGCAATGTCTTGGCCTCGCTGGACAGGGCGGTCAGCGGTAAGGTGCATATTACCGCTGACTCATGGTCCAGCAGGCATGGACAGGGACGTTACCTTTCTTTCACGGCCCATTGGGTCACTCTTTTGGCAGCTGGGAAGGATTCAGGACAAGGTGCAGTAGTGTTGGAGGTTGTCCCACCGCCACGCCTCCAAAATGCTACTACTGGTTGTGACACACCTCTCTCCTCCACCCCCTCCTCTTCTTCTTCCTCCATGGCCTCTTCCTGTGGTTTGTCCTATGAACCAGCGGTGCTCCGTAGCCGTTCACGGGGCTACGCAAGTACGCAGGCAAAAAGATGCCATGCCGTGCTTGCGCTGGTGTGTTTGGGGGACAGAAGCCACACTGGGGCAGAGGTCCTGTCTGCTCTGCAGGGCCAGGCCGAGAGGTGGTTGACGCCACGCCAGCTTAAGCCAGGAATGGTGGTTTGCGACAATGGCACCAACCTCCTCTCCGCCCTCCGACAGGGACAACTGACCCATGTGCCCTGTGTGGCTCACGTCCTTAACCTGGTGGTGCAGCGCTTCTTGGGCAGGTACCCGGGCTTACAGGATGTCCTGAGGCAGGCCAGGAAAGTCTGTGTGCATTTCCGCAGATCTTATAATGCCAGTGCTCGCCTGGCTGAGCTGCAAAAGGAGTTGAACCTGCCCAAGAACCGCCTTATATGTGACATGCCCACCAGGTGGAACTCAACGTTGGCCATGCTGCAGCGGCTGCACACGCAGCAGAGGGCCATCAATGAGTACCTGTGCGACTACGGCACCAGGACAGGGTCAGGGGAGCTTGGTTTTTTTTCTCCACGCCAGTGGGGCATGATCAGGGATGCATGCACTGTCCTGGCACCATTTGAGGAGGCCACGAGGATGGTGAGCAGTGACAGTGCATGCATCAGTGACACTGTACCTCTTGTCCACCTGTTGGAGCACACGCTGCGTGGAATAATGGACAGGGCACTTGAGGCAGAACAGAGGCAGGAAGAGGAGGACTTCCTTGCCTCTCAAGGCCCCCTTTACCCAGACAGTGTTCCTTCTGTCCCACCCATCGCACAGGAAGAGGAGGAGGAGGAGGAGGAGGAGGAGGAGGAGGAGGATTGTGTCAGCATGGAGGTGGAGGCTGGCACTCAGCATCATCAGCAGCAGTCTTTTAGGGATGATTTACAGTCCCAAGAAACCAGTGGACTTGTACGTGGCTGGGAGGAGGTGGCTGCGGATCATGTCGTCCTTAGTGACCCAGAGGACTCCGGAGCGAATGCCTCAGCAAACCTACGCTGCATGGCCTCCCTGATCCTGCAAAGTCTGCGGAAGGATCCTCGTATTCTTCGGATCAAGGAGAGGGACCATTACTGGCTGGCCACTCTCCTTGATCCACGGTACAAGGGTAAGGTTGCGGACCTTATGTTACCGTCGCAGAGGGAGCAGAGGATGAGACAACTCCGGGAGGCCTTGCAGAAAGGTCTGTGCAACGCGTTCCCAGAGACTGGGAGGTTGCAAACTCCTGGTCCTGGACAACGAGTTGCTGAGGCTTCGGCCAGTCAAAGAAGGAGCGGTGGGGAAGGTGGCCGTCTGACCGATGCGTTCAGACAATTCTTTAGTCCGCAGCCCCAAAGTATGATCGGTTCCAGCAACCATCGCCAGCGTCTGATAAACATGGTGCAGGAATATCTAGGGGCAAGGTCAGACTTGGACACCTTCCCCACCGAAAATCCTCTGGCTTACTGGGTCTTGAGGATGGATCACTGGGCAGAGCTTGCACAGTATGCAATTGAGCTACTGGCCTGTCCTGCATCCAGCGTTCTTTCGGAACGCACATTCAGTGCTGCTGGAGGATTTGTCACGGATCACAGGGTGCGCCTGTCCACCGACTCGGTTGATCGACTGACTTTCATCAAGATGAACCAGTCTTGGATCACCACCAGCTACCACACACCTGATGCTGATATAACAGACTAATTGATTTTAAAATGTCACATCCCTTCAAGACTGATGCTGATGCTGAGTGCCTGTGCTGTTATGTTGACTGGCTATCCTCCTCCTCCGAGTCCTCAATGATACGATTGATGATGATAGCTTGGAAGATCATTTTTGTTTATGGGTGCCGCCACCAGTGCCTAACGCCCAATTTTTCAGCCCCTGTTTAACAGGGGCGTGTAATTACAATTTTTGAAGCAATACTTTGCAACAGGGCTCATTGCTGTGCTCCAAGTACAGTATCTGTGAGGAGTTGCAGTGTTGTGCCACCAGTGCCTAAGGCCCAATTTTTCAGCCCCTGTTTAACAGGGGCGTGTCATTACAATTTTTGAAGCAATACTTTGCAACAGGGCTCATTGCTGTGCTCCAAGTACAGTATCTGTGAAGGGTTGCAGTGTTGTGCCACCAGTGCCTAAGGCCCAATTTTTCAGCCCCTGTTCAACAGGGGCATGTAATTACAATTCTTGATCTAATAATTCACAGCAGGGCCCATTGCTGCACCCACCAAGAGTAACTGTCAGGGCTTACAGTGTTGTGGCACCAGCACCACCATCAAAGGCCCAATTTTTACTACCACTGTTCAACAATTATATGTAATTAAAATTCCTGATATAATAGTTGACAGCAGGGCGTTCCAGCACCAACCAAGAGTAACTGTGAGTGCTTACAGTGTTGTGCCAACACCAACAACTAAGGGGCCTATTTCTGCAGAGTATATACGGCAGGTCCCTACTTTCAAACATCCAACTTACAAACGACTCCTACTTGCAAACGCAAGAAGACAACAGGAAGTGAGAGGAAATCTACCACTAGGAAGGAAAATTCTCTCCTGTAAGAATAAATATGGGAGAAAGGTGTCTCCTCTGTACTGATGCTTTATCAGCAATCCTTGTTTCAAGAAAAACACCACATTTCAAAAACAGTTGTCATTAGGACGGAAAGTGAGGTGAAATGTTCTGAACAGGGGCACAGACAGCAAAACAAATGTTACAGGGGTGATAACCCTTACCTATGTTTTCCAAAAAGTTTAAAAATAGATTTTTGGTCTGGAGCTACACTTCAACAATGTACCTGTTCAAAATTACAAACAGATTCTACATAAGAACAAACCTACAGTCCCTGTCTTGTATGCACCGCCTGTATACGGCTGTTCAGAGTATATAGGGCCTTTTTTATTTTATGTGCGGGGTTCCCCTTAATATCCATACAAGACCCAAAGGGGCTGGTAATGGGCTGGGGTAGGGGGGGGGTCATGGGGTAGCTATGCCATTTTTCTTAAAGATTTTCATCCATATTACCGGGACCAGACATTACATTAAAGCCGCAAGCAGTTTTAAATGGCTTTTTTTTCCTTTAGAAGTGTCATTTTGTGCAGGGACAGTTCTAAACACGGGAAACACGTGGCACTTCACAGGCATACTTTAGACACCCCCCAGGTACGATATTTAAAGGAATATTTGACTTTTTTTTTTTCACTTTATGCATCATTAAAATGACTGCTCCCGGAAAACGACCGTTTTTAAAACTTATTTTTGCATTGATACATGTCCCCTGGTGCAGAACCCGGGTTCCCAAACCCTTTTTAGGACAATAACATGCATAATAGTTTTTATAATTAGCACTTTAGAATTCGAACGTTCGCATCTATTGTATTTAATAGGGTTCTAATGTTCGTTCGAACTTTCGGTCCGTTCGCGGGTTCTGGTGCGAACCGAACCCGGGGGTGTTCGGCTCATCACTAATGATGAGTCTGACATTGATACCAGAGAAGAGGACGCTTTGGCAGCTGCTTTGCCAGTACCCTGAGCCTGGGTGAGAGAGGATGAGGAGGAGGAGGAGGGCTTGGTCATCCACTCTACCAAGTCTTCGGCATGATGTGGCTCAACATGTCCAGCTGCCGAAAAGAAGGACAAGCGTGTCCCATGGCCATGTGCTGATGACAATGCACCGCGTCCACGACCAGCACTGTTGCCCCCAGACACAGAGCCTGCTTGCCCTCTTTTATTGCCTCCTGACTGTCTGCCTCTCCTTGTTTGCCTTCCAGACATTCTAATGGATGGCCTGCAGGGAGATGGGAAAAAAGCAATAAGGGCTACCTTCAGGTGTCCTTCTCTGTCTCTTTACTTAAGGATTTCTAAATATGGTTGAGGATGATTGCTTTCGCACAGAATAGCACAATGACAATTTCCCTGACTGTCCAAAAAACAAGGATTTCAAAGATGGTTGATGAGGAATGCTTTAGCACAGTATAGCACAAGGAGAATTTCCCTCACTGTCCTTCCCTGTCCCTAGAAACAAGGATTAGCACAGTAAAACACACTGACACTCTCGCTACCTATAGTTTTCTGTCCCTAGAAAAAATGTTTTTTTAAAGATGGTTGATGATGAATGCTTTAGCACAGTATAGCACAAGGAGAATTTCCCTCACTGTCCTTCCCTGTCCCTAGAAACAAGGATTAGCACAGTAAAACACAGTGACACTCTCGCTACCTATAGTTTTCTGTCCCTAGAAAAAATGTTTTTTTAAAGATGGTTGATGATCAATGCTTTAGCACAGTATAGCACAAGGAGAATTTCCCTCACTGTCCTTCCCTGTCCCTAGAAACAAGGATTAGCACAGTAAAACACACTGACACTCTCGCTACCTATAGTTTTCTGTCCCTAGAAAAAATGTTTTTTTAAAGATGGTTGATGATGAATGCTTTAGCACAGTATAGCACAAGGAGAATTTCCCTCACTGTCCTTCCCTGTCCCTAGAAACAAGGATTAGCACAGTAAAACACAGTGACACTCTCGCTACCTATAGTTTTCTGTCCCTAGAAAAAATGTTTTTTTAAAGATGGTTGATGATCAATGCTTTAGCACAGTATAGCACAAGGAGAATTTCCCTCACTGTCCTTCCCTGTCCCTAGAAACAAGGATTAGCACAGTAAAACACACTGACACTCTCGCTACCTATAGTTTTCTGTCCCTAGAAAAAATGTTTTTTTAAAGATGGTTGATGATCAATGCTTTAGCACAGTATAGCACAAGGAGAATTTCCCTCACTGTCCTTCCCTGTCCCTAGAAACAAGGATTAGCACAGTAAAACACAGTGACACTCTCGCTACCTATAGTTTTCTGTCCCTAGAAAAAATGTTTTTTTAAAGATGGTTGATGATCAATGCTTTAGCACAGTATAGCACAAGGAGAATTTCCCTCACTGTCCTTCCCTGTCCCTAGAAACAAGGATTAGCACAGTAAAACACACGGACACTCTCGCTACCTATAGTTTTCTGTCCCTAGAAAAAATGTTTTTTTAAAGATGGTTGATGATCAATGCTTTAGCACAGTATAGCACAAGGAGAATTTCCCTCACTGTCCTTCCCTGTCCCTAGAAACAAGGATTAGCACAGTAAAACACAGTGACACTCTCGCTACCTATAGTTTTCTGTCCCTAGAAAAAATGTTTTTTTAAAGATGGTTGATGATCAATGCTTTAGCACAGTATAGCACAAGGAGAATTTCCCTCACTGTCCTTCCCTGTCCCTAGAAACAAGGATTAGCACAGTAAAACACACTGACACTCTCGCTACCTATAGTTTTCTGTCCCTAGAAAAAATGTTTTTTTAAAGATGGTTGATGATCAATGCTTTAGCACAGTATAGCACAAGGAGAATTTCCCTCACTGTCCTTCCCTGTCCCTAGAAACAAGGATTAGCACAGTAAAACACAGTGACACTCTCGCTACCTATAGTTTTCTGTCCCTAGAAAAAATGTTTTTTTAAAGATGGTTGATGATCAATGCTTTAGCACAGTATAGCACAAGGAGAATTTCCCTCACTGTCCTTCCCTGTCCCTAGAAACAAGGATTAGCACAGTAAAACACAGTGACACTCTCGCTACCTATAGTTTTCTGTCCCTAGAAAAAATGTTTTTTTAAAGATGGTTGATGATCAATGCTTTAGCACAGAATAGCACAAGGAGAATTTCCCTCACTGTCCTTCCCTGTCCCTAGAAACAAGGATTAGCACAGTAAAACACACTGACACTCTCCCTACCTATAGTTTTCTGTCCCTAGAAAAAATGTTTTTTTAAATATGGTTGATGATCAATGCTTTAGCACAGTATAGCACAAGGAGAATTTCCCTCACTGTCCTTCCCTGTCCCTAGAAACAAGGATTAGCACAGTAAAACACAGTGACACTCTCGCTACCTATAGTTTTCTGTCCCTAGAAAAAATGTTTTTTTAAAGATGGTTGATGATCAATGCTTTAGCACAGTATAGCACAAGGAGAATTTCCCTCACTGTCCTTCCCTGTCCCTAGAAACAAGGATTAGCACAGTAAAACACAGTGACACTCTCGCTACCTATAGTTTTCTGTCCCTAGAAAAAATGTTTTTTTAAAGATGGTTGATGATCAATGCTTTAGCACAGTATAGCACAAGGAGAATTTCCCTCACTGTCCTTCCCTGTCCCTAGAAACAAGGATTAGCACAGTAAAACACACTGACACTCTCCCTACCTATAGTTTTCTGTCCCTAGAAAAAATGTTTTTTTAAAGATGGTTGATGATCAATGCTTTAGCACAGTATAGCACAAGGAGAATTTCCCTCACTGTCCTTCCCTGTCCCTAGAAACAAGGATTAGCACAGTAAAACACACTGACACTCTCCCTACCTATCCTTCTCTTTCCCTAAACTAAAGGAATCCAGGTTAAGCAAGAAAAAAAAATGTCACTGTCCCTGCCTATGCTTCTCTTTCCCTGCTCCGGAACACACTACACTAGGCCGCCGTGCTGGCGGCCTTTTATAGTGTGGGGCGTGTACTAAACACCCTCAGCAATAATTTGCCACAGGCATCCTGCCTGTGGCCAATCATTGCTCTCCTCGCTGCCGGCGCTGTGATTGGCCAAGCATGCGGGGTCACAGTGCATGCTTGGCCAATCACAGCGCCGGGATTGCACTGCGATGGCGCAGTGTATTGTGGGCCGTTCGCGTCACTCAAATTTGGCGCGAACGGCCCAAATCGTTCGATGTTCGCCGAACGATCGAACAGCCGATGTTCGAGTCGAACGTATGTTTGACTCGAACACCGAGCTCATCCCTAGTGATATACCTGCCCTGACCATGCTTTGCAGACCAGGTATCAGTGGTCAGATGGACCCTTGCCCCAACACTGTGTGCCAGACATGCCATGACTTCCTTTTGCACAATAGAGTACAGGTTGGGGATTGCCTTTTGTGAAGAGAAATTTCGGCCGGGTACCTTCCACTGCGGTGTCCCAATAGCTCAGACTCCACCAGCTTGTATGGTAAAAGCTGGCGGGCTAAGAGTTCCGACAAGCCAGCTGTCAGACGCCGGGCAAGGGAGTGACTCTGTGACATTGGCTTCTTACGCTCAAACATGTCCTTGACAGACACCTGACTGTGGGCAGATGAGCAGGAATTGCTCAAGGCGAGAGACGGAGTGGCGGATGGTTGAGAGGGGGCAAGGAGGACAGCAGTGGTTGACGTGGCTGAAGATGCTGGACCAGGAGGAGGATGGTGGCTTTGAGCTTGTGTGCTGCTTGTACTCGTCATCATGTGTTGATCCCATAGGCGTTTGTGATGTGCGATCATGTGCCTTCGCAAAGCAGTTGTACCTAGGTGGGTGTTGGATTTCCCACGACTCAGTTTCTTTTGGCACAGGTTGCAAATGGCATCGCTGTTATCAGAGGCAGACACACAAAAAAAATGCCACACTGCTGAGCTTTGCAATGACGGCATTCTGGTGGTGTCAACAGCATGCATTGATTGGCGTGCTGCCTGGCTGACCCCGGGTGCCGATACATGCTGTCTGACTGTGCCACTAGCTCCTTGTGACGACCTCCCCCTGCTTCCAACTCGTCTCCTCCTCCTCTCTGTCTCCCCATCTGAACTTTCCCCCTGTTCTTCTTCTCTTCGAGCGGGCACCCACGTGACATCCACATCGTCATCATCAACCGCTTCACTTGTATCTGACAACTCAGCAAAGGAAGCAGCAGCGGGTACAACATCATCATCGTCACACCGTACGTCCATGTGTGTAATGCTGCCTGACTGAGACATATCCCTTTTAATTACATCCTCTGGCAATAATGTTTGCGCATCACTAATTTCTTCCAACTCATGTGTAAATAACTCCTCTGACAGATCAAGTGAAGCAGCTGTTGTGCTAGTGTTGGTGGTGGCGGCAGGCGGGCGAGTGGCAACTTGAGAGGTGCCCGAAGCTGAGCTGGAGGAGGATGGTGCGTCAAGGTTCCGAGCGGAAGCTGTAGAAGATTGGGTGTCCTGTGTTAGCCAGTCAACTATGTCCTCAGAACTTTTCAAGTTCAGGGTACGTGGCCTCTGAACACTGGGCATTATTCTAGGGCCAAAGGGAATCACAGCACCACGACCACGACAGCCCCTGCGGGGTGGCCTGCCTCTGCCTGTCATTTTTTTTAGATTAGATTAGTTGTACTATGCGTGCAAGCTACTGTGACACCAGACATGAGTGGCTCTGTGCACTGGCAGAAGTTGTCACAGTAGACACTGTAGGCCTGACACACACGCTGGCAGGCAACTGACTGCTATTCTACTGCAGTCAAAACTGTTGTTTTTTTTGTTTTATGTAAGCTACTGTGCCGGGAAAAAAAAAAAGCAGACTGATGTACCAGCCCTAAAAAGGGCTTTTTGGGGTGCTGTCAGGACGCTGTCCTTACAGCAGAGATCAGATGAGTCTTTCAGGAGTTGAGTGAACACTGAATACACTGGCCTAGCTATAGCTTTCCCTATTAAATCAGCAGCAGATACACTGTCCCTCCTCTCGCTAAGACTGCAGCTTCAGAATGAATCTAAAACGGATGCTGTCCAGAAAAAAAAAAAAAAAAAAGCAGACTGATGTACCAGTACCAGCTCTAAAAAGGGCTTTTTGGGGTGCTGTCAGGAGTGGACGCTGTCCTTACAGCAGAGATCAGATGAGTCTTTCAGGAGTGGAGTGAACACTGAATACACTGGCCTAGCTATAGCTTTCCCTATTAAATCAGCAGCAGATGCACTGTCCCTCCTCTCACTAAGACTGCTAAGACTGCAGCTTCAGAATGAATCTAAAACGGATGCTGTCCAGAAAAAAAAAGAAAAAAAAGCAGACTGATGTACCAGTACCAGCCCTAAAAAGGGCTTTTTGGGGTGCTGTCAGGACGCTGTCCTTACAGCAGAGATCAGATGAGTCTTTCAGTAGTGGAGTGAACACTGAATACACTGGCCTAGCTATAGCTTTCCCTATTAAATTACCAGCAGATACACTGTCCCTCCTCTCACTAAGACTGCAGCTTCAGAATGAATCTAAAATGGATGCTGTCCAGGAGGTGGGAGGGTCTGGGAGGGAGGGTATGCTGCTGATTGGCTGGAATGTGTCTGCTGACTGTGAGGTACAGGGTCAAAGTTTGCTCAATGATGACAAATAGGGGGCGGACCGAACATCGCATATGTTCGCCGGCCGCGGCGAACGCAAACAAGCTATGTTCGCCGGGAACTATTCGCCGGCGAATAGTTTGGTACATCTCTATTGTGGAGTAGGTCTTCATTAGGGATGAGCCGAACACCCCCCTGTTCGGTTTGCACCAGAACCTGAAAACAGACCTAAAGTTCGCGCAAATTTTAGAACCCTATTAAATACAAATGGACTCAAACTTTCAAAATCAAAAGTGCTAATTATCGAGGCTAATATGCAAGTTATTGTTCTAAAAAGGGTTTGGGGACCCAGGTCCTGCCCCAGGGGACATGTATTAATGCAAAAAAAAAGTTTTAAAAACGGCTGTTTTTTCGGGAGCAGTGATTTTAATAATGCTTAAAGTGAAACAATAAAAGTGAAATATTCCTTTAAATTTCGTACCTGGGGGGGGGGGTGTATAGTATGCCTGTAATGCAGCGCTTGTTTCCCGTGCTTAGAACTGTCCCTGCATTTAAAAGCAGTAATTGATAAAAAAAAAAAAAAAATGCGTGGGGGTCCCCCTAAATTCCATTACCAGGCCCTTCAGGTCTGGTATGGATATTAAGGGGAACCCTGCGTCACATAAAAAAAATGAAGTGGGGTTCCCCCCAAATATCCATACCAGACCCTTCAGGTCTGGCATGGATTTTAAGGGGAACTCCACGCCAAATAAAAAAAAATGGCGTGGAGTTCCCCCCAAAAATCCATACCAGACCCTTTATCCGAGCAGGCAACCTGACAGGCCGCAGGAAAAGAGGGCACCCCCCCCCCCAACCGTACAAGGCCATATGCCCTCAACATGGGTCCCCAAACACTTTTTATGACAATAATGACAATAACTTGCATATAAGCCTTTAAAATTAGCACTTTAGATTTCTCTGGCGAACGTGCGAACAGGCAATGTTCGAGTCGAATATGAGTTCGACTCGAACTCGAAGCTCATCCCTAGTCTTCAGCTTGGGGTCTCTGTGGCCCCTGGTCATAGAGCTACAACCCTCAAAGTCGATCTTTTCTTTTCTTTTTTGTAATTTTATTTTTTTGGGCAAATGGACCTATCTTGAGGAAGGGGTCTGGAGCTGCAGCTTCAATAGCCACTATGTTAATCCGGCCCTGCCTATACCCCATTGGTATCTGATCCAAAGGTTAAATATCAGAGAGAACTTGAAAGTATCATTACCAGAGGGTTCAGACAGGGTACTTTAAATAAGAAAGAAAAACTTTTGCTGGTCCTTAAAGCACCACGCACTCCAATCATCTGCCAAAGATACACAAAAATCCTACCTGCCCCTGGGGCCGTCCAATAATCAGTGGTATTGACTCTGTCACAGGCATGGTGGGCAGGTATATTGATTTTTATTTACAGCCCCTGGTCCAAAAGATGCCTTCCCACATTAAAGACTCCCGGCATGTAATTAACTTACTTTCTGGGTATACCCCAAAGCAAGAGATGTGGCTAGTAACAGCAGACGTCACCTTGCTATATACAGTTATACCCCATGACCAGGTTTGTCCTCTGAACAGGTCTCCTTTATTAAGGAACTTCTTGAGTTTGCAGCTTCACAAAACTACTTGTCAGGACCTGGGCTCGAACCTGGGACCTTTTCTGTGTCTGGCATTGACTCTTTCCACTGAGTTATCTGGGATGCTGGACATCTCCCTGCCTGATCTATTGGACAATCCTATCTGATCCATTGGACAACCCTGCCTTGTCTTGATTGCTGTTGAACCTTGAACTACTTGCTCCTCCCATGAACTTCCTATATAAGCCTTGTCTCAGCACTTCCTCTTTGCCAGGTTATTGTGCCTTTTCAACCAGTGGCTTGCTCTTGACTTCCCTGCTGCCGTCTGTATTTGCTACTACTTGTGATTGACCCTTGGCTTGTTCCTTGACTACTCTACTGCCTGATCCCAACCTGCAACTACTCATTACCGACCTTTTGGCTTGCTTACTGACCACGCTGCTGTTTAATCCTTATCTGCTCATCCGCTACTGGACCCCGGCTTGCTCACACCCTGGTGGGGCAAACCTGAGGACCGCGACCTGGTACTAGCGCGCAGCTAAATCCATCTCCACCATCAGGAGCTCTGGTGAACACCGGCTAGCACTTAGACTTCGCACCTCAGGTGAGCCTGTTTCATCTGCCAGAGTGACTGCCTGTATACCTATCCTGCTGGTCGGTGGTAGTCCTGCAACTGCTATAGCAACTGGTCTTCAAGCCCGACGCCTTATCGTGGCACTACTATTGGTTCGATAATCAATTATTTTCGCCAAGATAAGGGTGTAGCAATGGGGGCTAAATATGCCCCCAGCCTTGCGAACCTCTTTAAGGCCCGATGGGAGGAGGATGTCGTCTATGCCCAACAGAGACTCCAATTAGTCCTGTGGGCAAGGTATATAGACGACATCCTCCTCCTGTGGGATGGTAGTGGCCCTGACTTAGACCATTTTATGGAATCCCTGAATATCAACAATAGGGGGATACTTTTGAGTTATGAGGCTAGTCAGTCTGAGATACATTTTTTGGATCTTAAAATTTCTGTTGGGGGAAATAGGTTTGTTACCTCAACATACTTTAAGATAACAGACAGGAATTTCTATATCCCTGTTGATAGCTGTCACTATAACTCATGGCTCAGATCGGTTCCTAAGAGCCAATAAATGCAGCTCAAACGTAACTGCACTGAGCCTGAGGAATTTTTGGTGCAGGACGATATTTTAACCAAGAGATTTGTTGAAAAGGGTTATGCCATTGAATCATTGAGGACCACTCTTGATCAAGTTACATAAATGCACAGGGGGGATTTACTGAAAGAGAAGTCCCTATAGGAGAATAAAGTTTCTTTCCCGTTAGTTCCTTTTATCACCACCTTTTCTGTGCAGCATAAAAGTTTCAAACAGCTGATTTCTAAACATTGTTACATTTTGGGTAACGATCGGGTGCTAAATACTGTTCTGCCCACTAAATCCCAAGTGGTATACAAGGGTGCTCCCTCTCTTAGAGACAGAGTAGCTCCCAATTTTTTCAACCCCCCTACAATCAAAATGTTTTTTTTTCCAATGTAGGAGGTGTTGAGTGTGCTCTCTCAGCAGATGTATGCACAGGAGAACTATACGATTTACCTCTACCAGTACTTCGGTGGAAGTCGATATTAAGCCCTTCATCACATGTTCAACGGTAGGGGTGGTATACTTGCTTCAATGCCCATGTGGGCTACAGTATGTGGGTAGGACTAAACGCCCCCTACAAATCCGACTCAATGAACATATTATGAAAGGAAAGTCCGGATGGCTGCACACCAAACTGATTTTATTCACATAAAACCATGAAGAACATGAGGAGCACTACGTGTACAAGCAAGGGAGATGCGGCTTACATGTTTCGCACACAAATTGTGCTTTACCAAAGCCCCTGAGCATATTACCAACATTAAAAAAAGGATTTAGAAACCACTCTGTATCAAAACAGTATCTGACTGCTCATATTAAAGACCCCTCTAAGACTATTTTTCTGGGAATAGATAATTATAGTCCTCATTGGAGGGGTAGCTCTATGGTGAAGGAAATTTCTAGGTTAGGAATGTCGTGGATCCATAGGTTAAAGTCATGTGTTCCCCATGGGTTAAATGTGGACGTTGATGTCAATGCTTTCATTGACAATTCTTGAATTATATATACCTTGGTACTGTAAAGTCTTGGGTTGCAGCCCTAATTTAGATCTCTGCTGTCGTCCAGGCTCCCATGTTTGATATCAACTTAACATTATTGGTTACTATGATTGTGGGAATTAGGAAGAGGTTTAGCTTGATTCTAATGTTTTTTAGAGTACGTTTTTTGAGTAGATTTATTATAAATGTATTCTTCCAACTAAAATCCTAAGGGAATTATTGATGAATACCTTGTCATGTAGACTTTATATGGGGTACAATTCGTTTTTTGTTTTTTCTGTTGTTTCAATTAACAATAAATGTTATATTGATTATTAGCATAATTTTTTACTTTTACTACCTTAGATGAAAGCATACTGAGCTACTATGCATCGTATAGTAGCCCATTATGTGTCACTTACTTGAAAATGAAGCCTGCGATGTGACCGCTGTCCCCTCTGGCTCGAAGCGTCCATCTTCACCCCTTTTCCTTCCAGGGCGGCGGACTCCGGCTCTGCAGGAGCCACCACTCATGGCATGATCCCTTTAGAAACGGCACGATCGTGCCCTTTCGTGCCCCTTCTAAAGTGCGCATGCGCCGATGACGTCGGTGCACGCGAATATTGTAAATATCTCCTAAACCGTGCAGGTTTAGGAGATATTTCCAGCACATACAGGTAAGCCTTAATATAGGCTTACCTGTAGGTAAAAGTGCTTGTACAGAGTTTACAACCACTTTAATTTGACCACAATGAGCGGTTGCGAATCATTCTAGTTACCACAAGGTATTAGTGATCCTTGATGCCTATTATAGTAACCCCCTTTGTTAGAGGATAAGTGTGTTTACCTTGATGTTTTGGATGGGGTACCAGATACGGTTCTAATTTGAAACATGAATAGTTATTACACATCTCCCTGTGAACTTGATGTGTTTCCTTTTTCCAATATGGTGGATTTTTGGCTAGCCACCTGAGACTCAGATTGAGGCGTGGTTCTTTGTCTGTTAATAAAAAGGTGAGTCAGCACACCGCCCGTGCCCCAGGACGACGTCATCTTGTGACGAAACGCCAATAGTGCTTATACCATAAAAACCATATGCGCACCAGACTATACACGGTCAGTACTCCTTATTTGGCATCTCCATGAGGGGAATCCCCCTGAGGAAGCCAAGTGACCCTGTGGCGTAACACATAGGAGAGGGGCAACAGGACCGTTATGGCACCCGAACCTTGTGTGGAGTCACTGGCTTATGCAGCATGCGCAGAGTCATGGAGATACTAAATAAAAAGTACTGAGCGTGCATAGCCTGGTGCGCTGGAAGCACTGGGTAAATGTGAGTAGTCCTCAGTATTTTAATAAAGGCTAATGGTTTTTATGGTATAAGCACTATTGGCATTTTTTCCTGCATATATGCTCTCTGATGATACTGCCATGTTGTGAGGCTGCCGCACAAAGGAGGATGAATACGGAGATCTAGATTGTACATACCCTAGCCCTGGAGAGGCTACAGTGAGAGAAAAACGTATATGATCCCCTGTTGATTTTTTTACGTTTGCCCACTGACTAAGAAATGATCAGTCTATAATTTTAATGGTAGGTTTATTTTAACGGTGAGAGACAGAATAACAACCAAAAAAATCCAGAAAAACAGACTTCAAAAAAGTTATAAATTGATTTGCATTTTAATGAGTGAAATAAGTATTTGATCCCCTATCAATCAGCAAGATTTCTGGCTCCCAGGTGTCTTCTATACAGGTAACGAGCTGAGATTCGGAGCACTCTTAAAGGGTGTGCTCCTAATTTCAGTTTGTTACCTGTATAAAAGGCACCTGTACACAGAAGCAATTAATCAATCAGATTCCAATCTCAACACCATGGCCAACACCAAAGAGCTGTCCAAGGATGTAAGGGACAAGATTATAGACCTACAGAAGGCTGGAATGGGCTACAAGACCATCACCAAGCAGCTTGTTGAGAGGGTAACAACAGTTGATCTGATTATTTGCAAATGGAAGAAACACAAAGTAACTGTCAATCTCCTTCAGTCTGGGGCTCCATGCTAAGATCTCACCTTGTGGAGTTTCAATGATCATGAGAACGGTGAGGAATCAGCCCAGGACTACACAGAGGAATCTTGTCAAATATCTCAAGGCAGCTGGGACCATAGTCATCAAGAAAACAATTGGTAACACACTACGCCGTAAAGGACTGAAATCCTGCAGAGCCTGAAAGGTCCCCCTGCTCTAGAAAGCACATGTACGGGTCTGTCTGAAGTTTGCTAATGAACATCTTAATGATTCAGAGGAGAACTGGGTGAAAGTGTTGTGGTCAGATGAGACCAAAATCAAGCTCTTTGGCATCAACTCAATTTGGCGTGTTTGGAGGAGGAGGAATGCTGCCCATGACCCCAAGAACACCATCCCTACCATCAAACATGGAGGTGAAAACACTATGCTTTGGGGTTGTTTTTCTGCTAAGGGGACAGGACAACTTCACCACATCAAAGGGACAATGAACGGGGCCATGTACCATCAAATCTTGGATGAGAACCTCCTTCCCTCAGCCAGGGCATTGAAAATGGGTCATGGATGGCACCCCAAATATGAAAGGGGGTTAACGCCGTTTAACTCTCTCCCCTCTCCTGGACACAGATTCCCTGTCGATCCTCCACAGCCAGCCGACCACTTCCCCTAGGAATTAATCCTTCTGGAAGAACGAGACGTACTCTGTATCTTCCAGGATCGAGTCTCTTTATTGAAGAAGATATTGTAACTTTTATACACATCTACTACTGCATTAGTTTAACATGAACAATGGCCCAGCTCCACCCACACATAACAAGGCCCAATACCCATTATTTTGACGTCTGTTAGGCTATAAAAGACTTTACACAATAGAACGTAACGACCTTCAATACACATCTTATAATGAAAGGGTTGGTAGACGGTCCGTCTGCCGAGTACAATGCACACAGGCATAGAGTTAACTATCCCTTTCACACCAAAAGGGTCTCCAGACCCTCCTAGAATCATTTACAACACAAGCAGGCAGGTGATTAACCTGTCTGCTGCTAGTTCCACAGCCTATAATTATAGGCTTAAATCCCACAAGCCACAATAGATAATAGAATGCAAATCACCTTAACTCCTCACAGCAATGATTACACAACCCCCACCCTCACAGTACACATCCAATCTAGATACAATGTATGTGCAGCATTGAATATGGCTATCATAGACCATATTGGGGTTTTCATTCACCCTGTGCCCCTAATAGAGACACAGGGTGGTTGACACATAAGAGGCATTGGGGTAGCTGAAGCAAGGGTATCTCATACTTTCTAAGCGATTCTGAGTTCCCCGGGCCTTCCCGTTACATCTCTCCCCTTTCGGCAGGAGACTAACAGAGGAGGGGACCCCAGACGGGTTGACTCCGAAGTTAGTCCATAGGTCCCTTCTTCTAATGCCGGTATCCACACAGTACCCCAAATAAATTGCTCCAAACAGAGTATTACTTACCCAGCCAACCTCTGCCTCTCTTAGAGAACATACCCGCCGCTGGGGAGAGGCCTGGACTGGCCCTTCTCCCTGGAGTCCTTTCAGCCGCTGGAGAGAAGACAGGGCGACTGGGCTCAGTCCGTCATGCTGTTGGGGATCTGGGCCGACTGCCCAGCATCCCTGGGGTATACAAGTGGAGACTGAAGTCCCATCCACTTGTGGTAGGTGAAAATCCCCCAGTGCTTGCAAAGCAAGGCTGACATCCTCCTGTCTCAGTGTCACACCATTTTCTGGGGTTGTGTCAGTGAGGACTGAAGTCCCATCCAATACCACAGGAACTCCCTCTTCTGTTAGTTGAGAGCAGAGGCCCGTGGCACTCTGCTCTGTTGCCAGCTCTTCTGCTGGGTTGCTGTGAGTGGAGACCGCAGTCCCATCCACCGATATCAGCTCAAGTTGCCATTGTGTGCAGAGGCCAGTAGCCTTCTGCCCTGCTGCCAGTGATTCTGCTGGGGGTAAAAGCTTTACTACCGCAGCTTGATGCTGGAGAGAGGGGCCAACTGCCCCAGCTCCCTGAAACTCCACAGTTGTTACCAGTGCTGGGCAGAGGTTGCTAGCACTCTGCCCCGTTGCCAGCACTTCTGCTGGGGACTCCACACCATCTGCTCTGGCTACCTGTTGGGGAGGGAAAATGGCTGCTTCTCCTCCCTGCATCTCTGAAATCCACTGGGAAGGGGGAACCCTCACCTTCTCACCTCGGGCCTCCAAAACTGCCACGGGTGTAGAGCAGGGGTCTGCAGTACCCTGTCCTGCTGCCAGTACTTGAGCAGGCGATGCATAATCCATAACATCCTCTGAACAGTCCATTAAGTCCATACCTTCTGTAATCTGTGGCCGGGGAGATGAGCCAACTGCCCTATCTCCCTGGAACTCCACATCATCCACTTCGGCTTTAGGGATGGCAATCTCCAGATTTTCCACTGCTGATTCTTCAGCCAGGATTTCAGAGTGGTCAACTGGTATTTCCTGATAGTCCCAGGCAAAGGTAGCACCACCCTGCTGCTGAGCAGATTCTAGCAGCTGTCTGTAGGCGATCTCCAGCTCGCATTCCTGAACGGCCAAAAATTCCAAATCTTCCTCTGCCCAGTGCCCTTCCGAGACATTCAGTTTTCACTCTCTGTGCTCCATTATTTCCTCCAAACGCCACTCCCGATCACTCCCAAAGTCAGGGTCACTGGACAGCCCCCAATACAACAATCCCAGGCCATCATAGTCAAAGCTTTCCATGGGGCTGTCATCCGCTGACCATGGGCACTCTTGGGCTACATACCACCGGAGGGCTCTGTAGCTCTCGTCCAACCGCATCTCTGCCCGGATCAGCCTGCTTAACTCAGCTGTCCACTCCTGCTTTGGTTGTTCCCCCAATAACGGCATTCGTACTTCATACTGCGACCAGTACCTTACATAGATGGAGGGGAGAGTCTTTCCCTGATGTTGCTGCTCGAGAGCTAGCACTTTCTTCCAGAGTTCGCTGCGGATCGAATCCGACCATCCCAGCAGGACCTCCTCTGATACTGGTCCTCTGTGCTGTATCTGCATCTCTCGCAACCTCCTTCCGAATTCCTCTTCCATGGCGGCTGGTTCTTTAGGCGTTGTCTCCAATTACCGTATTTCCGCCATTCTCTGCTCATTTTGCCGCTCTAGTTCTCTCTTTTGTCACTCTCGTTCTCTCTCTTGTCGGGCATCCTGCAGCTGGATGCCTTTAATGGCTTCCTGTATGGCGGCCTCTGATGTGTTAGCACCATATAATGCCAACCGCTGTTGAACTCGTTGCTGAAACAAGTCTTCATCTGACCGGGGTCCTGCATCACCATCCTTCTGATCCATCTCTGCTAGCTACCTGATCAAGGTGACTTTGTTCTTTGTCCCACCGGTCCCTCCACGGCTCTCAAGTAAGTCTTTCAGCGTGGCTCTCCTGCAGGCTGCATAGCTGGTCATTCACTGTGGTGGTTTGAAGTGTCCCAGGAACTGGAGGGAAAAATCCCACCGCTGCCAACCAATGTAACGGCACCCCAAATACGAAAGGCGGTTAACGCCATTTAACTCTCTCCCCTCTCCTGGACACAGATTCCCTGTCGATCCTCCACAGCCAGCCGACCACTTCCCCTAGGAATTAATCCTTCTGGAAGAACGAGACGTACTCTGTATCTTCCAGGATCGAGTCTCTTTATTGAAGAAGATATTGTAACTTTTATACACATCTACTACTGCATTAGTTTAACATGAACAATGGCCCAGCTCCACCCACACATAACAAGGCCCAATACCCATTTTTTTGACGTCTGTTAGGATTCAAAAGACTTTACACAATAGAACGTAACGACCTTCAATACACATCTTATAATGAAAGGGTTGGTAGACGGTCCGTCTGCCGAGTACAATGCACACAGGCATAGAGTTAACTATCCCTTTCACACCAAAAGGGTCTCCAGACCCTCCTAGACTCATTTACAACACAAGCAGGCAGGTGATTAACCTGTCTGCTGCTAGTTCCACAACCTATAATTATAGGCTTAAGTCCCACAAGCCACAATAGATAATAGAATGCAAATCACCTTAACTCCTCACAGCAATGATTACACAACCCCCCCCCCTCCCTCACAGTACACATCCAATCTAGATACAATGTATGTGCAGCATTGAATATGGCTATCATAGACCATATTGGGGTTTTCATTCACCCTGTGCCCCTAATAGAGACACAGGGTGGTTGACACATAAGAGGCATTGGGGGAGCTGAAGCAAGGGTATCTCATACTATCTAAGCGATTCTGAGTTCCCCGGGCCTTCCCGTTACAGATGGGTTGTCATGGAAACCCTGTCAGGAACAGACGCCCTGGACTTCCTGCTTCCCGCCCCCGCAGGTGACGCCCGAAGGGCTATTTAAACTCCTCACTTGCAGACAGTCCCTGCTGTCTGCTCTACAGCGTTTATCCCAAGTGACCTGATCTGCCTTGTTTACCTGTATCTGACCCGGCTTCCTGTGACCCTCCTGCTATCTGCCTGTACCTGACCATCGGCCTGTTTTCTGACTTCGGTATTGCCTGATCCTTTTGTGCCTCGCTGCCTGCCAGTTTACCCGACCCCGGCTTGTCTGACGATCCTGCCTGACCTTGGCTCTTGTTCACCTGCTGCTGCCTAGTGGTTCCAGTTTACCTGCTGTGCCTCCCGGTCCGGGTCATCTGCTGAGTTCCTGGTTCCTGTCTGCTCATCTGCTGGTTCCTGTCTGCTCATCTGCTGGTTCCTGTCTGCTCATCTGCTGGTTCCTGTTCACCTGCTGCTGCCTTGTTGTTCCAGTTTACCTGCTGTGCCTCCCGGTCCGGGTCATCTGCTGAGTTCCTGGTTCCTGTCTGCTCATCTGCTGGTTCCTGTCTGCTCATCTGCTGGTTCCTGTCTGCTCATCTGCTGGTTCCTGTTCACCTGCTGCTGCCTAGTGGTTCCAGTTTACCTGCTGTGCCTCCCGGTCCGGGTCATCTGCTGAGTTCCTGGTTCCTGTCTGCTCATCTGCTGGTTCCTGTCTGCTCATCTGCTGGTTCCTGTCTGCTCATCTGCTGGTTCCTGTTCACCTGCTGCTGCCCAGTGGTTCCAGTCTACCTGCTGTGCCTCCCGGTCCGGGTCATCTGCTGAGTTCCTGGTTCCTGTCTACTCACCTGCTGCAGTTCCTGGTTCCTGCCTCCTCACGTGCTGGTTCCTGATCACCTGCGGTAGTTCTTGATCCTGCCAGGCACTCGTACCCCTTCCACCTCCGTGCTTCCTGTTATACCACCAGGGGCCGCCGGTGGGAGCCGTAAGGGAGGCCTCCCTCTGCAAACCGGGCTCGTCACCGTCAGGTACGTGACATGGGTATTCCAGCACAACGAAGCAGTGGCTCAAGAAGAAGCATATTAAGGTCCTGGAGTGTCCTAGCCAGTCTCCAGACCTTAATCCTATAGAAAATATGTGGAGGGAGCTGAAGGTTCGAGTTACCAAATGTCAGCCTTGAAACCTAATGACTTGGAGAATAGGGATGAGCTTCGAGTTCGAGTCGAACTCATGTTCGACTCGAACATTGCCTGTTCGCCCGTTTGCCGAACAACGAACAATTTGGGGTGTTCGCGGCAAATTCGAAAAGTCTATAGGAGAAATATAAAGTGCTAATTATAAAGGCTTATATGCAAGTTATTGTCATAAAAAGTGTTTGGGGACCCGGGTCCTGCCCCAGGGGACATGTATCAATGCAAAAAAAGTTTTAAAAACTGCCTTTTTTTTAGGAGCAGTGATTTTAATAATGCTTAAAATGAAACAATATAAGTGAAATATTCCTTTAAATTTCGTACCTGGGGGGTGTGTATGATATGCATGTAAAGTGGCGCATGTTTCCCGTGCTTAGAACTGTCTCTGCACAAAGTGTCATTTTTGAAGGAAAAAAAGTCATTTAAAACTCACTCGCGGCTATTAATGAATTGTCGGCTCCCGGCAATACATACAAAAGTCATTGATAAAAAAAAAAGCGTAAGGGGAACCCCGCCGCAAATTTAAAAACAAATGGCGTGCGGTTCCCCCTAAATATCCATACCAGGCCCTTCAGATCTGGCATGGATTTTAAGGGGAACTCCACCCCAAATTTTTAAAAAAATTGCCTGGAGTCCTCCCAAAAATCCATACCAGACCCTTATCCGAGCACGCAACCTGGCCGGCTGCAGGGGAAGAGGGGGGGACGAGAGAGCGGCCCCCCTCCCTCCTGAACCGTATCAGGCCACATGCCCTCAACATGGGGAGGATGTCCCCATGTTGATGGGGACAAGGGCCTCATCCCCACAACCCTTGCCCGGTGGTTGTGGGGGTCTGCGGGCGGGGGGCTTATCGGAATCTGGAAGACCCCTTTAACAAAGGGGACTCCCAGATCCCGGCCCCCCCTATGTGAATTGGTAAGGGGTACATTGTACCCCTACCATTTCACGAAGAAAGTGTCAAAAAATGTAAATAAAAATACACCAACACCTTGGAAAAGTCCTTTATTTAAAAAAAAATTAAAATAAAAAAAAAACATTCCAACGATGAAATCCAGTGTCCCGCGGCGATCCCGATGTCCAGCGCTGTCCGTCATTGGTTGTGCCTGAGCGGACCTGATGGGGAACTTCCTCCGCTGTGTTTTAAATGTATAGACCCACCCCTTCTAAAGTTCCCCATCAGGTCCGCTCTACGAGGGGGCGGACCTGATGGGAACTTCCTTCACTGTGTAATACGTGAATAGACCCGCCCCTTCTCATGTTCCGCATCTGGTCCACTGAGCGGACCTGATGGGGAACTTTAGAAGGGGGGGTCTATTCATGTATTACACAGTGAAGGAAGTTCCCATCAGGTCCACCCCCTCGGTATGTCAGATCCCGCCTACTTCATTGGCCTGAGCGGGGAACTTCCTTCACTATGTAATTTAAATTTACACAGTGAAGGAAGTTCCCCATCAGGTCCGCTCAGGCCAATGACGTAGGCGCAGTCTGACATACCGAGGGGGCGGACCTGATGGGGAACTTCCTTCACTGTGTAATTCATGTATAGACCCGCCCCTTCTCGCGTTCCGCATCTGGTCCGCTGAGCGGACCTGATGGGGAACTTTAGAAGGGGCGGGTCTATACATTTAAAACACGGCGGAGGAAGTTCCCCATCAGGTCCGCTCAGGCACAACAAAGACAGCGCTGGACATCGGATCGCCGCGGGACACTGGATTTCATCGCTGGAATGTTTTTTTTTGTTTTGTTTTTTAATAAAGGACTTTTCCAAGGTGTTGGTGTGTTTTTATTTACATTTTTTGACACTTTCTTTGTGAAATGGTAGGGGTACAATGTATCCCTTACCAATTCACATAGGGGGGGCCAGTGGGGGCTGGGATCTGGGGGTCCCCTTTGTTAAAGGGGTCTTCCAGATTCCGATAAGCCCCCTGCCCGCAGACCCCCACAACCACCGGGCAAGGGTTGTGGGGATGAGGCCCTTGTCCCCATCAACATGGGGACATCCTCCCCATGTTGAGGGCATGTGGCCTGGTACGGTTCAGGAGGGAGGGGGGCGCTCTCTCGTCCCCGCCCTCTTCCCCTGCGGCCGGCCAGGTTGCGTGCTCGAATAAGGGTCTGGTAGGGATTTTTGGGGGGACTCCACGCCATTTTTTTTTAATTTGGGGTGGAGTTCCCCTTAAAATCCATGCCAGATCTGAAGAGCCTGGTATGGATATTTAGGGGGAACCGCACGCCATTTTTTTTTTTAATTTGCGGCGGGGTTCCCCTTAATATCCATTCCAGACCTGAAGGGCCTGGTAATTGAATTTGGGGGAACCCCCACGCTTTTTTTTTTTTTTTATCAATGACTTTTCTATGTATTGATAAAAGCCGACAATTCATTAAAGTGGAAGTCCACCCTGAAAAAATCTTCACACTATAAATTCAAAAAAAAATAAAAAAATTTATAGAAAAAAATAAAAATTTATACTCACCCTAAATGCCTGTTGCTATGCGAAAGTCCCCTAATCTGCCGCTAATGTTCCTCTTCTCCATCCGCGGTGGCTCTCCTTCCGCTTCCTCTTCTTGTGAATGGGCTGCACTGCCTTCTGGGAACTGTGTGTATCCCCAGGAGGCAAGCCGCCCATTCACAAAGCGCCGTGCGAGTGGCGCATGCGCAGTAGGAAACGGGCAGTGAAGCCGTACGGCTTCACAACCTGTTTCCCCTACTAAGAATGGAGGAGTCGGGAGCCTGCCAGCAGCGATCGATCGCCGCGGCAGGACCGACATCACGGGAGAGTAGGACAGGTAAGTGTCCTTATTAAAAGTCAGCAGCTACACTGTTAGTAGCTGCTGACTTTTTTTTTTTTCCTGCACCACCGCTTTAATAGCCGCGAGTGAGTTTTAAATTACTTTTTTTCCTTCATAAATGACATTCTGTGCAGAGACAGTTCTAAACACGGGAAACATGCGCGACTTTACATGCATATCATACACACCCCCTAGGTATGAAATTTAAAGGAAAATTTCACTTTTATTTTTTCATTTTAAGCATTATTAAAATCACTGCTCCCGAAAAAAAGGCTATTTTTTTAACTATTTTTTGCATTGATACATGTCCCCTGGGGC
This sequence comes from Rana muscosa, assembly GCA_029206835.1. NCBI lineage: Eukaryota > Metazoa > Chordata > Amphibia > Anura > Ranidae > Rana > Rana muscosa. Next base: position 41,843,717 of record JARGYO010000094.1, read on the forward strand.
AGGACCCGGGTCCCCAAACACTTTTTAGGACAATAAATTGCATATTAGCCTTTATAATTAGCACTTTAGATTTCGAACGTTCGAGTCCATTGTATTTAATAGGGTTCTAAAGTTCACGCGAACATTCTGGTGGCCAACTACAAGAAACGTCTGACCTCTGTAATTACCAACAAGGGTTTTGCCACCAAGTACTACAGTGTCTTAAAGTGTTCATACCCTTTGAAATTTTCCACATTTTGTCATGTTGCAACCAAAAACGTAAATGTATTTTATTGGGATTTTATGTGATAGGCCAACACAAGTGGAAGGAAAATTATAAATTGTTTTCAATTTTTTTTACAAATAAATATGTGAAAAGTGGGGGGTACATTTGTATAGCGCCCCCCTGAGTCAATACTTTGTAGAACCCCCTTTCTCTGCAATTACAGCCACAAGTCTTTTTGGGGATGTCTCTACCAGCTTTGCACATCTAGAGAGTGACATTTTTGCCCATTCTACTTTGCAAAATATCTCAAGCTCTGTCAGATTGGATGGAGAGCGTCTGTGATCAGCAATTTTCAAGTCTTGCCACAGATTCTCAATTGGATTCAGTGGCGTCACTAGGGTTGGTGTCACCTGGTGCGGTATAACATGGTGGCACCCCCCCCCCCCCCCGCCGACGCACCAACTGCCCCAGTGTAAAAGGGGCTTAACCGAGGGCTCCAACACGATGAGTGACTTCATCGCAGCTCTGCCCCCACACTTTTCATTATCTGCTGTCCCCAGGGACAGATCCAATCCAGAGATCCCACTGTATGGTGATCTCTGGATCGGATCTGTCCCTGGGGACAGCAGATAATGGCATCATTGGCATGATTTGGATTTTGGAACTGACCTGCTGAAACGGTGTGTTGTTTGCTGGACCGGATCTGATGGCTGCAGAGAAGATGAGATGCTGTAATCTGCTGACAAGGCGTGTTGCTTGCTTGGACCGGTTCTGATGGCCGCAGAGAAGACGAGAAGATGCTGTGACCTGCTGACAACAAGGCGTGTTGCTTGCTTGGACTGGATCTGATGGCCGCAGAGAAGACGAGAAGATGCTGTGACCTGCTGACAACAAGGCGTGTTGCTTGCTTGGACTGGATCTGATGGCCGCAGAGAAGACGAGAAGATGCTGTGACCTGCTGACAACAAGGCGTGTTGCTTGCTTGGACCGGATCTGATGGCCACAGAGAAGACGAGAAGATGCTGCTGTGACCTTCTGCTTGCTGGATGGATCTGATGTGGGTGTGGGTCACTGTCTGCCTACACCTGTGCTGTGGTCTGTGGACACCCCCCCCTTATCAGACCAGATTAGGGCGGCTCCGCTCAGCTATCATACCTGGTGACACAGAGCACCCCCCCCCCCCCATGAGACCAGCTTGCTCAGGGTGGGTAGGTGTGTCACTCAGCTACTGTGCCTATATCTAATATAATATATCTGTGGCCAGCAGCATTCCCCCCCCCATCATCATCATCATCAGACCAGCTCAGGCTGGGGGTGTCTCAGTCAGCTAATATAAATTATATTGTGAGTGTTGGCTGTCTGATAATGGGGGGGGGGGGGCTGCTGGACACAGATATATTATATTACATATAATAGGCACAGTAGCACAGGAGTTAGCTGGTCTGGTGGGGGGAGGGGCGGCTGGACCAGCTATATTACATAGTATATATATATATATATATATATATATATATAAAATCTATAGCTGTGTCTAGCAGCAGACCACCTTGCATCCCCCCCCCTTCCTTATCATATCATATACAGGCCGTCAGGGGCAGGGCGCCAGACACTGAAACTGAGTCCTCCCACTGTCCCACACTAGCTCTCTTACAAAGGCAACCCCCCCCCCCATACACACACCTCATCTTGTGCTCCGGCGGGCCGACGGTGGAGAACCCCCCCCCACCTGTTCTTATTCTGTGCGCCGCGCCACCGCCAGCTGGAGTCTCAGACAGTCTGTACTCCTGGAGAGTGGAGAGGAGGAGGGCTGGGCACTGTGGGCAGCGACCGTCACACACAGCAGCCGCGCCGCCCGGGCGGAGAAAGTTGTGTGTGTGCTGCAGTGACGTGTCGTCACATCATCACAGTGCAGTGTGATGATGTGACGGGCTGAGTCGCTCGCTGGCTCTGTAGGGTAGGGAGGAGGATTGGAATTTAGGAATAGGAAGAATAAGGAGCCGGAGGACACACACCAGGCGCGGCCGCGGCGCTGGAGGTGTTGTTCCAGGCTTCCAGCCCAGCGGGGTGAAATTAATCAATGAATGGGTCAGCTGTAAAAAAAAAAAAAAAAAAAAAAAAAAAGGGAGGGTGTCACCCCTCTAGCGGGTGTCACCCGGGGGCGGACCGCACCCCCCGCACCCCCCTAGCAACGCCTCTGATTGGATTTAGTTCTGGACTTTGACTGGGCCATTCTAACACATGAATATGCTTTGATCTAAAACAATCCATTGTAGCTCTGGCTGTATGTTTCGGGTCGTTGCCCTGCTGGAAGGTGAACCTCCGCCCCAGTCTCAAGTCTTTTGCAGGCTCTGATGCCGCGTACACACGACCGTTTTTCTCGTCGGGAAAAATTTCATTTTTTCTCTTTAACGAAAAAACGCCCGTGTGTGGGCTTTCCAGCATTCTTCCCGACGAGAAAAACGGCAGGAATCATGACGAGAAAAATTAGAACATGCTCTAATTTTTCTCGTCGTGATTCAGGCATTTTTTTCCACGGCAGTTTTCCCATAGGGAAACACTGCCAGGGAGCCTACACACTGTCATTTTTCTCGACCAAAAGAAAAAATGTCATGAAAACCGGCCGTGTGTGGGGGACCAAGCCGGTCCTCATTTTTCATGTGGATTTTCTCGGCGGTGTTTTCACCGTCGAGAAAATCGATCGTGTGTACACAGCATAATAGGTTTTCTTCTAAGATTTTCCTGCATTTTGCTCCATCCATCTTCCCATCAACTCTGACCAGCTTCACTGTCCCTGCTGAAGAAAAGCATCCCCACAACATGATGCTGCCACCACCATGTTTCAAAGTGGGGATGGTATGTTCAGGGTGATGTGCAGTGTTAGTTTTCCGCCACACATTGCGTTTTGCTTTTAGGGCAAAAAGATCAATTTTGGTCTTATCTGACCGGAGATCCTTCTTCCACATGTTTTTTGTGTCCTCCACATGGCTTCTCACAAACTGCAAACGGGACTTCTTACGGCTTTCTTTTAACATTGGCTTTCTTCTTGTCACTCTTCCATAAAGGTCAGATTTGTGAAGACCACGACTAATAGTTGTCCTGTGGACAGATTCTCCCACCTGAGCTGTGGATCTCTGCAGCTCCTCCAGAGTTACCATGGGCCTCTTGGCTGCTTCTCTGATGAACGCTCTCCTTGTTCAGCCTGTCAGTTTAAGTGAACGGCCATGTCTTAGTAGGATTTCAGTTGTTTAGCCCCACTACCCTACTACACAGGATTTATATGGACTTCACATACGATTGTCAATAATCACGAATATACAGTACATAGAAGATCGCAAGAATTTACTACAATGATTGACCTGGTGCCAATGACATACCTCCCAACTTTCTGAGATGGGAACAAGGGACACCTATTAGCAAAAGTATGTAGGCATAGGACACTCCCCCTACCACACCCCCCTTCCGAAATGAAATGATTGTTTTTTACCACTACTAGTCGTTTATATCGGATTTTGGCATTAGAAATTGGATGAAAGGTTTAGCACTGGGAAACACTTTTTTAAAGATAAAAAGTGCATTTTATATACAACTACATACATACCTCCCAACTTTTGAAAGTCCCACCGCGGGGGGGGTGCATTTTTCGTTGCTGCCGCCGATCGCGGGGGGGGTTTGCAGAAGAATTTTCGCTAATGACAGGGGGGGGGCGGGGGGCTTACCTGCTTCCATCGCTGCTTCGCTCGTTGTTCCTCCACTTCCTGCTGTGCGGGAATTCATCACCTCTCGCGGGAATGCGGGCAGGAGGTTGCGATGCGGGAAAAACCTGCAGGATCCGTGCCTGTTGGGAGGTATGCTACATAGATCAGACCAAAATGAGAGACAAATGAGGGGGAAAGAGGGACTTTGTTCCAAATCAGGGACAGTTGGGAGCTATGGCCAATGGTCTTGTTCACACCAACAATGTTTTAACTACGCACATTTCTTTGGGGTAATGAGATGTGCATGAACATGTGAAATGTGTATTATGAAAGGACATTGCAGCACACACACTATGTGCCGTTGATCTTTTTCCTGGTAAAGGTGGTGACACATTTTACTGGGGTGTATATTTAGATTAATTATATGTTGTGCGCATCATGGGTGTGCGCGGCATATTGCATTAGGGTGTGCCCCCCCAAAGACGCGGTGAATGGTGGGTGTTGCCAAATTGTGTATACAGTGGGAGGGGCTTAAAGGGGAATGGTTAAATAAAACAAAAGTCTTTCTATACCAATAAAATATGCTTTTTGCCCCCCCCCCCCCCCAGTAGGTGCATTCACACTAATGCTGTATGGTTCTCATGGTTGCAGGTTGCAGTGCAGCATACCTACAGATTTGGTGCGAATTAGTTGCACTTTGCCATAGACTTCTATTAGATCCTGCGGTTTTGGTGCGCTTCCTCAAAACAAAAACTGAAAGGGCGGTTTTGGTGAACTTTCAGAAAGCGCAAACCATGGGACAGAGTAGAAGTCTATGGCAAAGTGTAACTTACCCACGCGGAGTCCACGGTTACACTGCGCTGCAGCCATGGTGTGGGGAAGATGCACCGCATTAGTGTGAAAGCCAAGCTGATTGTTTATTATTACTGACCTCTGAACTCTCTGGTAATTACTACTGACCTCTGAACTCCGCCTCACTTACTATTGACCTCTAAACTCCGCCTCACTTACTATTGACCTCTAAACTCTGCCTCACTTAAGGCTGACCTCTGAACTCCGCCTCACTTACTACTGACCTCTGAACTCCACCTCACTTACTACTGACCTCTGAACTCCACCTCACTTAAGACTGACCTCTGAACGCCGCCTCACTTAAAGCGGTTGTATAGTCTTGTTTTTAACTTTTACCTACAGGTAAGCCTATACTGTAGGTAAAAAAAATATCTCCTAAACCTTTACAGTTTAGGAGATATTCCCCTTGCACTGCGCCGCTGACTGCAGCGGTGCATGCGCACAGGGGATTCTCGGCTGAAGGCACGCCGGACCTTGCCGGAAAGAAGTCTCCCGCGCGCATGCGCGGGAGTGACGAATCGCGGCTCCAGTTACTCACAGTGCTGGAGCCGCGATACCCGGAAGACACGCCGAGGCATAATGTCAGCTGCCTCGGCGTGGACCGGGAGGGACACCAACGCCTCGTTCTAAGGTAAGTATTTCATAATGAGCTAGTATGCTGTGCATACTAGCTCATTATGCCTTTTCCTTTACAGGTGTAAAAAAAAAAAATCAGCGGGTATACAACCGCTTTAAGACTGACCTCTGAATTCCGCCTCACTTACTGACCTCTGAACTCCACCTCACTTACTACTGACCTCTGAACTCCGCCTCATTTACTACTGACCTCTGAACTCCGCCTCACTTACTACTGACCTCTGAGCTCCGCCTCACTTACTACTGACCTCTGAACTCCGCCTCACTTACTACTGACCTCTGAACTCCGCCTCACTTACTACTGACCTCTGAGCTCCGCCTCACTTACTACTGACCTCTGAGCTCCGCCTCACTTACTACTGACCTCTGAACTCCGCCTCACTTACTACTGACCTCTGAACTCCGCCTCACTTACTACTGACCTCTGAACTTTGCCTCACTTACTGCTGACCTCTGAACTTTGCCTCACTTACTACTGACCTCTGAACTCCGCCTCATTTACTACCAGTGTTACCAACCTACCAGTCTGAAATTTACTGACAAGACACTCAAAATGTACTGGCACAGCCAAGTTTTTACTGACATTTTCCAAAAGTTACAAAATTACACTTTTAAGTGTAAATTTTAGTATTTAAGCTACTGTACAAACAAGTACAATATGCAATTAGCAATGTGATTTAGGGTAGATGTTGAGGCAAAAACATATTATGTTATTTTAGATATAGTAAGGGTGGGTTATTATAACCCATCAGTTTTTGTTACCTATGTCCAACTGGAAAGACTTCCCCTTCATTTCTGTTATGCCGCGAACACACGACCGTTATTCATGTCATGGAAAAAAACGAAGTTTTTCTCAACGTGATTTTTCGTGTTTCCTCTCAAGCCTGCCTTGCATACACACGTTCATGAAAAAAAACACTCGAGCAAAGCGCGGTGACGTACAACACGTACGACTGGACTATAAAGGGGAAGTTCCATTCGGATGGTGCCACCTTTTGGGACGCTTTTGCTGATCCCCGTGTTAATAAAGTTTGGTGAGAGACTTGCGCTTTTCAGCCTTCGTGCTTTTCAGTCCGTTACAGCGTGACGAATGTGATATCTCCATTACGAACACTAGTTTTACCAGAACGAGCGCTCCAATCTCATACTTGATTCTGAGCATGCGCACAACCGTTTTACACGCCATTTAAAATAACGACGTGAAAAACGACGAGAAAAAATAGAGCAAGTTCTAATTTTTTTCCGGGCATTTTTCTCGTTGAGAAAAATGCTCTGGAGCCTACACACGACCGTTTTTAAAAACTGCATTTTTCTCGTCATGAAAAACGGTCGTGTGTACGCGGCATTACACGGCCACCACAGAAAGGGAGGACCGGAATGAAAAGACAGAAAGAAAAAGTAATGGAGGGTCGGGCATGACAAGGTGGAGAGTAAAGGCAACACAGGGTTAAAAAAGCTGGGAAGTTTGGAGAAGGAGGAGACTGGAGTAATATGTGCTGGAGGGGAGGAACGCTTTAAATATGAAGGGGCGGGAACATTTTGTGAGGAGACAGTGAGGGAGAGGAAGTTTTTCCCACCCACCCTCCCTATTGTTTGGTGTTTTTGTCATGTTTGTGTGTTTTCTTGTGTTTCAGGTCGAATGGATTTGGGTCGTCGTAACAGCTTGGTACTGGCGGTGTCTTTGGTCTTTGACGGTGGCATAAAACAGATGGTATGGAAGTGGTGGGGGGCTCATCGGTGGTATGTGCCCCTCTGGTGTATTCCAGTGGAATGGTGTCTGCTGGAATACAGGTATGGTTGCACTGCGGGAAGGGGTTGTCTCCGAGCTGTGATACGGCTGGAGGCCTGGTATGGTAAAATTTTGGTCCCTCAGTGTATTGGTGGAAAAAGTGTTAAAAGTTCGGGGTGCCGTCAGAGACCAACAGACTGGGAGTTAAACTGTTAAAGTTATGGAAGTGAAAGTATTATTTTATATTGGAGTTTTATCTAATTATGTTTTAATAAAAAGGCTGTTATGGCCAGTTATACTCCAACTCTGGTGTGGTCTAATTATTATAGATTGGTTAAGATAAGGGATATGTAATTTAAGAGGGTAGAATGGTATGGGTAAAGTGTTGGGAATATCTCGATTACACCGGTCAAGTGCACGACTAATAGTTGTCCTGTGGACAGATTCTCCCACCTGAGCTGTGGATCTCTGCAGCTCCTCCAGAGTTACCATGGACCTCTTGGCTCTTCTCTGATGAATGTTCTCCTTGCCCGGCCTGTCAGTTTAGGTGGACGGCCATGTCTTGGTAGGTTTGCAGTTGTGCCATACTCTTTCCATTTTTGGATGATGGATTGAACAGTGCTCTGTGAGACGTTCAAAGCTTGAGATATTTTTTATAACCTAATCCTGCTTTATACTTCTCCACAACTTTATCCCTGACCTGTCTGGTGTGTTCCTTGGCCTTCATGATGCTGTTTGTTCACTAAGGTTCTCTAACAAACCTCTGAGGGCTTCACAGAACAGCTGTACTTATACTGAGATTAAATTACACACAGGTGGACTCTATTTACTAATTATGTGACTTCTGAAGGCAATTAGCAATATCAGAGTAAGCCCAGGTTCACACTGGGGCTGCGGGAGTAAAGCCGTGCGAGTTCAGCTCGCACGATTTCACTCCTGCCTGTCAGTCCCGATTTCGGCCGCGATTACAGGGAGATCTGTGCAGGTTTCTGCACAGACGTCAATGTAAATCGTGGCCCAAAATCGCAAAAAGTAGTACAGAAACTGCTTTTTGAAATCAGTGCAGCGCCGCAGATGCGACGTCGCACCGATTAGGACGGTTCCATTGCCGGCAATTTGCGAAAATACCGCCGTTTTGACATGCGATTTGACATGACAAATCGCATGTCAAAACGCACCAGTGTGAACCAGGGCTAAAGTACAAATGCACGCCACACTTTTCACATATTTATTTGTAAAAAAAAAAAAAATGTTGAAAACCATTTATCATTTTTCTTCCACTTCACAATTATGTGTCACTTTGTGTTGGTCTATCACAGAAAATCCCAATAAAATACATTTATGTTTTTGGTTGTAATATGACAAAATGTGGAAAAGGTCAAGGGGTGTGAATACGTTTTCAAGGCACTGTATACTGCTCTATTGCGCGAAATCACATACCTGTACGTCATTTTGTGCAATAGATACTGGGGGTGTGCGCGCGCGTGCCCATTGGACAGAGGGGGAGCCAATCAGCGGGTCCAGCGAACCCGTTGTCCACCGGCCACCCGCAAATGTTCCCCAGAGAGGCAAAACGGTGATGTAAACAAGGCAGATCCCCGTTCTGACAGGGGAGGACACAGAGATCTTCTGTTTCTGCTAAGCAGGAACACGGATGTCTGTGTTCACCCAGTCAGTCCATCCCCCACACAGATAGTAAACACTCCCTAGGGACAAAATTAACCCTTTGATCGCCCCTGGTGTTAACCCCTTCCCTGCCAGTGTCATTAGTACAGTAACAGTGCATATTTGTAGCACTGATAACTTTAATAATGTCACTGATTCCCCAAAAAATGTTGAAAGTGTCAATTAGGTGTTTGATTTGTGCGCCATAATGTCGCAGTCCCGTTAAATATCACTGATCGCCACCATTACTAGTAAAATAGCTAAATAAATAAAAAATGCCATAAAAAATATCCCATATTTTGTAAACGCCATAATTTTTTTGTGCAAACCAATCAATAGGCGCTTATTGGGATTTTTTTTTACCAAAAATATGTAGCAGAATACATGTCAGCCTAAATTGATGAAGAAATTCAAATTTTTATATTTTTTTATTGGATGCGTTTTATAGCAGAAAGTAAACAATATTGTTTTTTTTTGTTTTTTCAAAATTATCGCTCTTTTGTGATTAAATACCACCAAAAGAAAGCTCTATTTGTGTGAATACGTTTTTTTTTTATTTGGGTACAGCGTCACACGGCCGCGCAATGGTCAGTTAACGTAACGAGCTATGAGTAAGCACCCGACCATGGTGTGATACCTGTACTTCAGCTTTGTATCCGGCACTTGAATAAAGAAATTGCACATTAGTGCGGCCGTTCAGCCTTATTTTTTTCTAACACAGTGTCGTATTGCAAAAAATAGCCTGGTCATTAAGGGGGGTAAACTTTCCGGGGCTGAGGTGGTTAATGTGGCCTATAGACTGTACAACTCAATTGAAAAACAAACTGAAATCTTTGGGGGGGGGGGGGGGGCGGAAGTAAAAATAAAGAACTAAAATAATGTGGTTGCATAAGTGTGCACACCCTCTTAGAACTGGGGATGTAGCTGTGTTCAGAATTAAGCAATCACATTCAAACTCATGTTAAATTGGAGTCAGTACACACCTGCCATCATTTAAAGTGTCTCTGATTAACCACTTCCCGCCCGGCCTATAGCAGAATGACGGCTGGGCGGTGGTTCAGTTATCCTGACTGGGCGTCATATGACGTCCTGCAGGATAACAGCCGCCGCGCGCCCAAGGGGGCGCACATTGCGGCGATCGGTGGCGTGGTGTGTCAGTCTGACACACCGCAACACCGATCTCGGTAAAGAGCCTCCGGCGGAGGCTTTTTACCACCTGATCAGCCGTGTCCAATCACGGCTGATCACGATGTAAACAGGAAGAGCCGTTGATCGGCTCTTCCTCACTCGCGTCTGACAGACGCGAGTAGAGGAGAGCCGATCGACGGCTCTTCTGACAGGGGGGGTTCGCGCTGATTGTTTATCAGCGCAGCCCCCTCGGATGCCCCCACTGGACCACCAGGATGCCGCCCAGGATCACCAGGGAAGCACCTTACATGTGGATGGCCAGGCAAGTCCCCCATGGCCAACCACATGTAAAAATGTATGCACAACATATGCCAATCAGTGCCCACTAATTTAGGGTGACCAGACATCCCCAGTTTCAGGGGACAGTCCCCTGACCAAGTCTGTCCCCGGTTTTGTCCCCGGATTGGATTTGAACAGGAGCAGGGGCAATTTTAAAGACAGTCAGTGCAGAATAAAAATTTAAAAAAATTCTGAATTGCACACCCCCGCTCCGCCACTCCTGCTAGCTTAGGAGGGTGTATTTTTTCCATTATCTGTGCCCCTTTCTGATGATCATGTGCTGGTCGGAGCGGAGGAAATATTTCTTCAGTTTTGGGCGCATGCCCATTCAGCTCCGCCCGCATGTTCATCTCCTTGCCTTTCCTGGCGGAGTGATCTTTCTGCGCTCCCCACCCAGTAGTAGCCCGGAGAGTAAGACTTGACAGGCTGTGAGGCGGGCGGCAACGGGCAGAGAGTCGCTGATTGCCGCCATTACTAGTAAAAAAAAATATGTCCCGGATTTCATTTGAAAAATCTGGTCACCTTACACTAATTGGCACATTTGTGATGCCCAGCAATTCCACCCACCAGTGTCATCAGTGCCACCTATCAGTGCCCATCCGTTCAAATCAGTGCCCACCTATCAGTGCCTGTCCGTGCCACCTATGAATGCCCATCAGTGCCACCTATGAGTGCCCATCAGTGCCGCATACCAGTGCCACCTATCAGTGCCGCCTATTGGTGCCACCTCATCGGTGCCTATCAGTGCCACCATATCAGTGCTCGTCATTGAAAAAGAAAGAGGTACTTATTTACAAAAAAAAATAACAGAAACAAAGAAAAACTTATTTTTTTTATTTGTTGCGCAAAAAATAAAAATTGCAGAAGTGATCAAATACCACCAAAAGAAATCTCTATTTGTGGGAACAAAATGATAAAAAATTTGTTTGGGTACAGTGTAGCATGACCGCGCAATTGTCATTCAAATTGCGACAGCGCTGAAAGCTCAAAATTGGCTTGGGCAGGAAGGTGTATTGAAGTGAAGTGGTTAACCACAAATAATGTTCAACTGTTCTAGTAGGTCTTTCCTGACATTTTCTTAGTCGCATCCTACAGCAAAACCCATGGTCCATAGAGAGCTTTCAAAGCATCAGAGGACTCTCATTGTTAAAAGATATCAGTCAGAAGGGTACTAAAGAATTCCCAAGGCATTAGATATACCATGGAACACAGTGAAGACCGTCATCATCATTAAGTGGAGAAAATATGGCACAACAGTGACATTACCAAGAACTGGACGTCCCTCCAAAATTGATGAAAAGACGAGAAGAAAACTGGTCAGGGAGGCTGCCAAGAGGCCTACAGCAACAATAAAGGAGCTGCAGGAATATCTAGCAAGTACTGGCTGTGCGGTACATGTGACAACAATCTCCCGTATTCTTTATATGTCTGGGCTATGGGGTAGAGCGGCAAGACGGAGGAAGCCTTTTCTTACAAAGAGAAACATCCAAGCCGGGCTAAATTTTGCTGAAGTCTCCCAAAAGCACATAGGAAAATGTGTTATGGTCTGATGAAACCAAGGTTGAACTTTTTGGCCAGAATTCCAAAGGATATGTTTGGCGCAAAAACAACACTGCACATCACCAAAAGAACACCATACCCACCGTGAAGCATGGTAGTGACAGCATCATGTATTGGGGCTGTTTTTCTTAAGCTGGAACAGGGGCCTTGGTCGAGGTAGAGGGAATTATGAACAATTCCAAATACCACTCAATATTGGCACAAACCCTTCAGGCTTCTGCTAGAAAGCTGAACATGAAGAGGAACTTCAGCTTTCAGTGTGACAACGACCCAAATCAACAAAGCAATGGCTTTACCAGAAGAAGATGAAAGTTTTGGAATGGCCCAGCCAGAGCCCAGACCTGAATCCCATTGAAAATCTGTGGGGTCATCTGAAGAGGGCCGTGCACAGGAGATGTCTTTGCAATCTGACAGATTTGAAGTGTTTTTGCAAAGAAGAGCGGGCAAATATTGCCAAGTCAAGATGTGCCATGCTAATAGACTCATACCCCAAAAAGACTGAGTGCTGTAATAAAATCAAAAAGGTGCTTCAACAAAGTATTAGTTTAAAGGTGTGCACACTTATGCAACCATATTATTTGAGTTTATTATTTTTACTTTCCTCCACCTAAAAGCTTTCAGTTTGTTGTTCAACGGAGTTGTACAGTTTATGGGTCACTTTAAAGGTGGAAAAAGTTCTGAAATGATTTATTTTTGTCTCATTATTTTACATCACAGAAACTTGAAATTTTAACAGGGGTGTGTAGACTTTTTATATCCACTGTGTTTTCTTTTTCTTTCCTGTAGGACTGCAAGGAATTAATACACAGGGACAGGGACTGGGGTACTCGTGGTCCACCTGGTGGAAACCAGGCGGACCCCTTTCTTTGGGAGGCCTGCCGAAGCAGCTTAAGTGGGAGGGAGGGTTGTGCAGGGTGCAGTCTTGTGCAAGGTAAGGCTATTGAAATAGAACAATGACGTATCGAACCAGGCAGGACTTCAATTATGTAGGTTTATTAACAACAGTTGGGAACATACAGGTCTATGCTCAAAGTATTACAAGATGCAGGTCTAATTTATACAGTTTCTTACAATGCAAGCATATTAGGTACAACATGATTGGTTGCCAAGATCTACGTCAATGTAACTAACCATAAATCTGACACCTGTCATACAACCAGACAAACTTATTCATTCCCAGAATTCCTATATGTTTATGTAGCACTGACCCCCGAAGGAGCTGCTGGTTTGATTTGGGCCTGCACTCTACTTGTAAACCCCACTAAATTGGCTCAATCCACTTGGCAGAGCTGTGGTGCAATGCAATACAGTACAATATAAGACAATGCAAAATACCTGTATTGTAACCCCAGGATCCACTGGCTCCACCTGGCGGGAGAAAAACAATACTCCACACAATTGGGGTACTTAACCAGAAGTATACTTTACTGTAAATTGTGATAAACAGATGAATACAATTCTTGTGCTGTCACCTTAACATAGAACGACAGGACAATGAATACGAACAACAATTTTACATGGTAAAACTACAAGGGAGCTACCCCTACTTTTATAGCTAGTTGCGAGATCTCATTAAAAGTACAGTCTTTAATCTTCTTGTCTTCTGCTAGCTATGATGGTTTCTTATAAATTGTAATCCAAAAAAAGGTAAGGAAATTAGGATTGGCTTAAAGGTGATCCTGTTACTGTTTCTTTAAATGTTCCAGTAAGTGTTTCCTTAAGTATAGTACTGTAGCGGGGTGCTAAATTTAGGGGAAGTGTTTGGATGGTAATTGTGCCCAAACACCCTAATTGTTAGAGCTTTTGCAACCATTTTGTCCACAGGGAGAGTGTTTGGTGTCCAGTTCCCTGTGGCCTACAGGTGGCGCTGCCATAGTAGGCTAGGGTTGAACCACCGATACAGTGCTGTGCCTTGTGTGACCCCTCTCAGCAGCCGTACAGTGGAGCGGGGAGAGGATATAAAAGGGGCAGACGCTGCCTGTTCGGGGGTTCTGTTTGCGGGGTCCTACCCCAGGAGGGTGTGTTCGTTCCTGTCCGCCCCGGGCACCTTAGGCCCAGGGGCGGGTGTTCCTGTTCCATCCTGGGCACCTTTAGCCCCAGGGTGAGGTACTACCATGCCGTTCCAGTCAGTAAAGACCTGGAGCCCACCCAGAACCTTCGGCTGGGGTCCACCAGGGATCGAGGACTCTCAGGGTGTCGCCTTGCGAGGGGACCCGTATCTAGGATGAGGAGGCCGGGGAGGAACTCTTCCGAAGACCCAGTGCAGTGTCATGGTGACAGTAGGGTTCCGGTAACTCTCGAGGGATGTCTTCTCCTAAATAGGGGCCTTATTCACCGGGTCTGTGGCAGAGACCAATTCCACCAGGTCAGTGGCAGTGGCCTTATTCACCAGGTCTGTGGCAGAGACTGTGTGCCTAGTATACTGCTTGAGAATCTGAGTAGTAAAGATTGAATTACGTTTGTGCCTGGACCTCCTCCACACCTTAAACTGTCCTATTTCTTTGCTCCAACCTTTTTCCTATCCAAAGAGACTGTTTATTGCAAAGTGAGAATAAATCTTGAGTTGGAGTTTCAGCTGGTGTGGACATTCACATTACTGGGGAAGTCAAGGACTTGTCTCTACCCACGGTAGAGGTGAGAATCATTCTCAGGAGGATTTTGGCCCTGGCTGTGGACAAGACCCAACAACAACACAGCTCAACCTCTTTACATAGGAGGGTACAGGCTTGTGGTGCGGTGTGCCTCACTCTTCCTGCGAGGAGCCCGAAGTTAATGCAGGTAAAGAAAGGGGTCTGTGTGCTTCACGTGGGGGCTCGAGTCCGGGATTTGGAAAGTGTTAAAACCCCCCCAGAGTTTGAACTTTATTCCCCAGTGAAGTTCTGTGGAGGTCGGCCATATTGAGAACTGCACCACGAGGAGAACCCTGACTGCGTAGTTCGTGGGCATGCCTACAGAGAAAGCCCGCGAACAGTGCAGAAGATGGGAGGAGTCTGGCGATGTGAGGAGTTGCACATGGGGACTTTGGCGTGAAAAGGACAGTGCACAATGGAACAGCAAGCGGGTAACATGGCGTCTTATGCCTCATGGACTTCGGCCACTACCACCATGGACGTGACCTAGTTTGCTGCTTCTGTGACCGATACGGAGATTCGGCTAAAGCCCCGGGGACGTTTTGCTCTCTACGTATACAGAGATGTGGAGGCCCTCGGAGTGGTTTGTCCCGGCTGCTCGGGATTGGTGGTGCATCTCAAGCCCTTCGGCAGATGCGAGCAATGTAAGGAGTTTCTATTTGAGGTGGAACAACCCACAGAAAAGCCTCTGGCTTTCCGCCTCAATTGCCTTACGGGCGCCACTACTTTGGAGGAAGGAGCCAGAGCTTTCACATCCACCCCTACGCGCACTGTTGAGACTTCGGAGGAAGTCGCGAGCAGAGATGTTCTGGGAGATTGAGGAACCGGAGTTGGAGAGACCTGAGGATGCTGCCTCGGTCGCCACAGAGTCCCTGCTCCCACCACCCAAGAGGAAGATTGGCTTTGTGAAGGCTTCCTGCGGCCATGGTGGAGTTACGTCCCAGCGCTTACTCGGAACGGATGCATCCGAAGGGAAAAGTTCCGGACATCCTGGTTCACCTACAAGCTGAGGTAAGCCGGGAAAAGGGACCTTGGCTAAGGTCCGAAGTGTCGGGAATGCATGGGTCAAGGACCCTAGAGAACTTGAGCTGATCAGTTGGGGTAGTTCTCCCTCTTCTAGGAACTACCTGCCGGCGGAGGAATGTGATACCTCCGACCTGGAGTCAGTCTCCGATCCAGGGGATGATGTGGCCATAGAGGAACTTTTCAAGCAGAAGGGTTGGGATAAGATGCCCCTGTCCTCGTCCCGTAGAAAAAGGGACTCACCCATGATCGCTGGGGATGCTGCACCCCGAGTGGAGGCCCCGGAGCCTGAGGAGGGATCTGTCTCATTGTCTGCCCTTCCACCAGTGGAAATATCTGTGCCTGTTGCTGAGGTAGCGAGAGTGTCATTGCGGGCCCCTATGTCTGGTCCGGAGGTAGTGAAAGTACCTTGACACCCGGATACCATAGTTTTGCCTGGAATGGGAGATTGTGCAACCATGCCACCTTTGTCTCGGATGCAGCGGTTGTTCAACCAGAAGGTTGCCAGTGAATACGGGTGGGAGTACATACCTGTCGAAGGATCTTTTATATGAAGTGGAGGACTGTAGATATCGGTGGTACGCAGACTTTATCTGGACACATATAAAAGGTACCCCAGGCCCGTAGGTACTACTCATGTTCTGCTACAACTACCAAGCGGTACAAAGACTGTAGGGAAGCCTGGATGCTTGGTCAACACATACATGCAGACAAAGTGATTATTTGTAGAAAGGACAACAACAATGTTGAGTATCACATCGACACCTTTGATAAACATTGGAAGCCACTGGTGTTGCCGCATCCACAGTACTATCTTTAAGAGACCAGACTCTTTATGTTGCTTTTGTTTCAGAGTGTACTCTTTGGAGCCCAAGAACTTTTGCCCTGGCAGATGGGTATTCTACTTGTTGGAAGAGTGGGAGCAGTTGTTTTTTTTTCTCTCCTCTCTCAACACCGCAAAGACATAAAGACTTTGGGGTAGAATAGTTCAGAGTAGGGCCAAAGGAGAAGACGGAAGTTTTACCCTCTGAAGAATTTTTTTTTCTGACAAGTGTCTCGACGGTGGCACTTCCACTAGGTGGCGTTGTTGTATAACTCTTATATTACATTGCAATTTAATGTGATTTACTTTTTAGAAGGAAGGGGTTTTTCTCTCGGGGAAAATCTTTTCATTCTAAATGTGCAGTAGTGAGGATGTCAATGTGTTGGGTTTTATGTGTGCTTTCTTCCTCTGCAGGTGAACACCAAGCAAGTCATTGAGAATGGGGTGGCTTAGCTATTGTAGGCGGGAGGGAAGCGTAAATATCAAAAATGGTTTTATGTGACATTGAGAATGTGATGTACATATGTGTTTTCTACTGTTCTTCTTTCATTTCTGTATTTAACTACCTTTTCCCCATGTTCGGTTCCGACACAAACAACCATTTTTTTTCAAAATAGTTTTTTTTTATATATAGCTTCTGGGATAGGTCTATGTGGGCTCAGGCTTGAGAGGCATAGATTTGCTCCAGACACTGGGGACCAGCGTCCATCAGTGGGGGGAGTATGTAGCGGGGTGCTAAATTTAGGGGAAGTGTTTGGATGGTAATTGTGCCCAAACACCCTAATTGTTAGAGCTTTTGCAACCATTTTGTCCACAGGGAGAGTGTTGGTGTACAGTTCCCTGTGGCCTACAGGTGGCGCTGCCATAGTAGGCTAGGGTTGAACCACCGATACAGTGCTGTGCCTTGTGTGACCCCTCTCAGCAGCCGTAAAGTGGGGCGGGGTTTACCTGCTGTGCGTGCTGGGAGAGGATATAAAAGGGGAAGATGCTGCCTGTTTGGGGGTTCTGTCTGCGGGGTCCTACCCCAGGAGGGTGTGTTCGTTCCTGTCCGCCCTGGGCACCTTAGGCCCAGGGGCGGGTGTTCCTGTTCCATCCTGGGCACCTTTAGCCCCAGGGTGAGGTACTACCATGCCGTTCCAGTCAGTAAAGGCCTGGAGCCCAGCACCTTCGGCTGGGGTCCACCAGGGATCGAGGACTCTCAGGGTGCCGCCTTACGAGGGGACCGGTATTTAGGATGAGGAGGCCAGGGAGGAACTCTTCCGAAGACCCAGTGCAGTGTCATGGTGATGGTAGGGTCCCGGTAACTCTCCGGAGGGATGTCTTCTTCTAAATAGGGGCCTTATTCACCAGGTCTGTGGCAGAGACCAATTCCACCAGGTCAGTGGCAGTGGCCCTATTCACCATGTCTGTCTCAGAGACCAACCTCACGGTCTGTGGCAGAGACTGTGCACCTAGTATACTGCTTGAGAATCTGAGTAGTAAAGATTGAATTACGTTTGTGCCTGGACCTCCTCCACACCTTAAGCTGTCCTATTTCCTTACTCCAACCTTTTTCCTATCCAAAGAGACTGTTTATTGCAAAGTGAGAATAAATCTTGAGTTGGAGTTTCAGATGGTGTGGACATTCACGTTACTGGGGAAGTCAAGGATTTGTCTACCCACGGTAGAGGTGAGGTGAGAATCATTCTCAGGAGGATTTCGGCCCTGGCTGTGGACAAGACCCAACAACAACACCGCTCAACTTCTTTACACAGGAGGGTACAGGCTTGTGGTGCGGTGTGCCTCTCTCTTCCTGCGAGGAACCCGAAGTTAATGCAGGTAAAGAAAGGGGTCTGTGCGCTGCAGTACAATGCTTAAGATGCAATAAGAATTAGGCCTTATGTCTGCCTGGTGTCAGTTACTGTAATCTTCCTCTGTGGGACAACAGGTCCCAGCGAAATCTGTATATGAGTCTGACTGGATGCAAATGTATAATAAAACTGTGGACCGTAACCCGCTCACCAACTGGATCGGAAGCTCTGTATAGTAGCTCTAGTCCGGTGTTTGTGGCTTGCTTCAATGCCGACTGGCTCCGCTGGGTGAATCGGGTCCTCTGATGCTCAGACGATTGTCTCTGGATCTTCCCTATCCGGTCACTGTGTCTCTTATCCCGTCAGATCGCTCACACAGTCTGTTAGAGTTACGCTCCGCAATGGCTGTAGGCCGCTCCTTCTGGAAAACCTCCTCACAGGTCCTCACAGGCAGGCCATGCGTCCAGAAGAGACCTAAAATCGGGTTCCTTTTATATCCTACCCAGCATGCACTGCTAAAGAAAGTGTTCATGGGTAGGTCACCAAGTCTCCTGGGTAACAAGGGTCAGCCTTCCTATCAAAACAAACAGTCATTTCCTGTTTAGTCCTTTGTGCTTCTGGTGTAAAAATCATATATGTGCATTACCAGTATTGGTCACTAGATGGCTCCAAATACTGAACCATAGCAATGTCCATAGACTTTGTATTAAAGTATGCAGATACACATCAATATGCAAGGATGGTATTAAAATATGCAAACACACATCGACATGTAAGGATGTCCCCGCTACACACTCCCCCTACTTTATCTAATTTTGGTCCCCAAAGAGGTTCAAATTGCTAACTTTATCCTGTATTTTAGCCTCTATACGGTCATACAATACAGACAGAGGAGCTTCCCACCAATTGTCATATGATGGGGAGCTATCCTGTGCACTCACAGCTGATACTACCGTGTCTGGTACAGATGTGCCAAGGGGTGAGGTGGGGTTGTCCCTTACTGAATCAAAAGTAGAGGGACCAGGCAGTTCAGGGTTTCTTTTGCTGACAAACTGAGATGCTTCAGAGCATGGTGGGCGAATGTCTCTCTTTGCACTTTCGGGGTATCCATTCCTTTTTGACAGATGTCTTCATCCCCCCTTTCAGTGACTAAAGATGGAGAGTAAATAAGAGTACTGGGCTCTTCTGCATGATGAGTTGCCAGCACAAATTCTGGGGCCTCTGCCCCAAGAGTTCCATCATTATCCTCCTCTACTTCTGAAGAGATATCAGCATCTGTTTCTGAAGTTTCCGGAGGCCACAGCCAACTCATCCCCACTTTCTCATCTTCATCTGTAGAGGGTACAAGCTGAGATCTGGTTATTGGCCTACACACATTGGTGGATGTGGATGGGAGTTCCTCCTCTGTGCTTATCCTGACTGCCTCTGTGAGAGGTAAAAGGTGATTCGGATGCCAGGTTTTTACTGGCCCAGTGTGTCCTTCTGGCTTGATTTCATACACTGGGAGCCCTGGAAGCTTCCTACACACGACATAAGGCTGTGATCTCCAGCGATCAGCCAACTTATGCTTGCCTGGGATGCCTAGATTCCTCAGCAAAACCCTGTCACCTGGTTGAAGATCCTGAACTCTTAATTTCAGGTCAAAGTTCCTCTTGTTCCGGTTCTCTCTGGAGTTCGAAGTGGCTTGAGCCTGCTCGTAAGCTATCTTCAGGTTCCTCCACAGCCTGTCCACATACCCTCTATGGGAGGTCTCCGATGTGTGATCCAAGGAGGAACAAAAGGCCAGGTCCACTGTTAATCAGGCTTCACGGCCGAACATCAATCTGTACGGTGAATACCCAGTGGTGTCACTTTTGGTACTGTTGTAGGCATGAACCAGTGCAGCAATGTGTCTACTCCAATGGGGCTTCTGTTCTGCAGTCAACGTCCCCAACATATTCAGGAGGGTCCTGTTGAACCTTTCCGGTTGAGGGTCCCCTTGTGGGTGATAAGGAGTAGTCCTGGACTTTTGTATGCCTAGCAGATCCAACAGACTTTTTATCAATTTGCTCTCAAAGTCCCTTCCTTGGTCCGAATGTATCCGTTGAGGTAAGCCATAATGGACGAAGAACTTTTCCACAAGAGTCTTTGCCACTGTGGTTGCTTGCTGGTCTCTAGTAGGAAATGCCTGGGCATAACGGGTGAAGTGATCTGTTACCACCAAGATGTCCTCCTGCCCACTCAGATCGGATTCCAAACAAAGAAAGTGTCATGGAAATCCCCTATTCAGCCGCCGCTGCCCTGCGCGCATGCGCGGTGGAACGGCGCTTCGGCGCGCGAATCGTGCACGCACATGCGCAATGGCGCACCAATCAGAACTCTGACAGGCCTATTTAAAGAAGCCTAGTGGCGCTGACAGGTTGCTGGTTTGTCGTCAGCTTCCTGCCTTGTACCTGGTTTCCTGTATACACATCTGAACCCTTGTTGTGACCCGGATCGACCTGACTACGCTGCTTCTCTCCTGGACCTGACCTTTGGCTTGCCTCTCGGACCTCTTCTGCCTGCCCCCTGTGTTTGACCCTCGGCCTGTGACTCTGACTTTCTACCAATCTCCAATCCCTGATCTCCTGCTTGTGTTCCGGATTTGCTACTTGCCTCCAGCCCTGATTACCTGCTTAGTATTCCTGGACTGATCACTTGTCTACTGTGTTAGACCCTCGGCCTGCACCCTCAGTACCTGTTTCTACAGCCAGTACCTGGACTCAGTCTACCCGCTTGGCCCCTGTAGTGCCCTGGACTTGTGTCTTTTATTTGGATCTTGTGAGAGCCCTCATCAGCCTGGTGTTAGGCCCTCAGCCTGTTCCTGGTCAGTTCAGCTCAGCTCTACCCGATCCTCTACCAAGACTTCCTCACCTGCTGGTAGCCAGTGCCTCTTCGCGCCATCCTCTCCCTGTTCCACCTCCAGGGGTGGAGTGCGTCAAGTCGCAAGGGTGAACCACTCTCGGCATCTCGGCCTCGGTAAGTACACCCGTGGCAGTACAAACCAGCCAGATGTCTGAGGCCGACAGAGCGCGTTCCCCGTTTGACACCCTCTGCCAGCAGGTAACCGCCCTAACTAATGCGGTCCAAAAACGACAGGACGGATACACGTAAATGGATGGCCGGCTTCAACAACTCACTGGGTCACCAGGCCCTACAGCCCCAGCTGCGGCTTCTACCCCTGGTACCTCCACTTCTCAGGTCTCGGCAAGCCCTACCGTGGTGATGGCTTCCCCGGAACCCAGAGTTCCCATATCAGAGCGATTTACATGTGATCGAAAAAGTACCTGTAACAGCACCCCCAAATATGAAAGGGGGAACGCCGTTTAGATCTCTTCCCTCTCCTGGACACAAATTCCCTGCCAATCCTCCACAGCCAGACGACCACTTCCCATAGGAATTAATCCTTCTGAAAGAACGAGACGCACTCTGTATCTTTCAGGGATAGACTGACTTTATTGCCAAAAAACATTGTAACCTTTATACACATCCAATACTGCATTAATCTAAAATGAACAATGGTCCAGCTCCACCCACAACATAACAAGACCCAATACACATTTGACAGTAGGCTAGCTTTTGCCTCCCACTACCCATCTCTTAGAAGGCAAAAGCTAATCCCTTTATGTTTAAATAACTACAGGTATGCATGACCTTTATATTCACCAGACTGTCTGTTACTTTACAATGCACACAAGGACAGACTTAATTTCCCCAATCCACATCACCACAAACAATGAACAGGTCTTTTAGAAGCTGGGATTAGCATTACACTAGGCAGACAGGTGATTAAGGCTGAACACCTCAGTATCTCTCAATTAACCTGTTGAGTGCAGAATCAGTAAATAGTCCTTTACAGATATCCTTGGAAATATGGTGGATAAATATTACAGACCCATTTTTAGGTAGTCCAAGATATATTTCTTAATGTCCATTATTTCCTGGCTCACCCTGTATCCAAAGTGACCCCCCTGTCACAGTACCGAGCCTTCAAAAATGCCTGCTCTCTCTACCTCGCTCTTCAGCCTCGGACCTTTTCTTCAGAGGTAGTAAAGGTGGGCTTCATTATCTCCCTCCTATCCGAGGAACCCCAAGCCTGGGCTCACGGCCTAATGGAGCAAAGGAACCCCGTATTAAACTCTGTTGAAACCTTCTTCGAACAGATGGCGCAGCTGTACGACGATCCCCAGCGCACGACTACGGCTGAGGCTATTCTGCACCGCCTGTTCCAGGGAAGAAGGCCGGTTGAGGACTATACGGCTTAATTACGGAAATGGTCGGCCGATACCGGCTGGAACGAAGCGGCATTGAAATACCAGTACCGCCAAGGACTGTCGGAAGCGCTTAAGGACGAACTAGCCAGGAATGAGACCTTCCTTGGAAGGTCTAGTTCAGTCCGCCACCCAGCTTGACAGACGCCTGCGAGAGCAGCGCGCAGAACGCTTTCAGACTGCTCGTCCCAACTGGACTCCTTCCAGATCCGTTCCGGTTCATCCTCCTGCTCCAGTTCCTGCTGCTCCGTCCTTTCCGGAACCTGAACCGATGCAACTTGGCCTAGTCCGGCCTCCCCTCTCTGAGGAGAAACAGCGCAGGCGTCAAGCCAACCTATGTCTCTACTGTGGAGGTTCTGGCCATTTCCTCTGAAGTTGTCCAGTGAGACCCAGTAAGTCTGTCCCCCAAGATTGTATTGAACTATCAAGTTTCAAGTGTCCCTGAGGCTTATGTTGTCCTCTTTATCTCCCTACAGCTACCGGAAGGGGCAACCCGCCTACCGGCTATTATTGACTCCGGAGCCTGCAGCTGCTTCCTGGACTCTGCACTCGCCCAGAAACTTAATTTTCCCCTTCAAGTCAAGAACCGTTCCCTTCAGGTACACCTGGCGGATGGTTCTCTTCCCCGCTCTGGGCTAATCACTCAAGAGACTAAACCCATCCTTGCCACCACTGACTCTGGCCACCAAGAGTTTCTGCGGTTTGACCTCATCCCCTCTCCAATGTTTCCCATCATTCTGGGTTTCCCCTGGTTACAAGCACACGAGCCTCTCATCAATTGGGCCAATAAGGAAGTCAAATTCACATCTCATTACTGCTCCCAGCATTGTCTTACCCCAGTCTCAGCCACCTGCTCTACCATTGCAACCGTTCCTGAAAACCTGCAACACGTCCCCTCCGTGTACCTGGAATTTAAGGACGTCTTTGACAAACGACAGGCCGACTGCCTACCCCCGCACTGGCCATATGACTGTCCCATCGACCTCCTACCTGGCTCAGAGGTGCCTTTTGGCCGTATCTTCCCTTTATCTGAAGCCGAGTTAACTGCCCTCAAGGCCTACATAGACGAAAACCTTGGAAAAAAAATTCATTCGTCCATCTTCCTCTCCAGCCGGTGCAGGGATCTTCTTCGTGGAAAAAAAAGATGGGTCTCTCAGGCCCTGCATTGACTACAGAGAGCTGAATAAAATCACCATTAAAAACAGATATCCACTACCACTGATCCCGGAATGGTTTCAACGGTTTCGATCTGCCCAAATCTTTTCCAAGCTGGATCTTCGGGGGGGCATACAACCTCATCCGGATCAGGGCTGGAGATGAATGGAAGACCGCCTTCAGATCCAGATTCGGGCACTTTGAGTACCTCGTCATGCCATTCGGGCTTTGTAATGCCCCCGCCACTTTTCAACATCTAGTGAATGACATCTTCCGTGAACATCTTGACGACTTCTTAGTGGTATATCTAGACGACATACTTATCTTCTCAACCTCCTTGGAATTACACCGAGTTCATGTCAAAAAGGTCCTTACCATCCTCAGAGAACACAGGCTATACCTCAAAGCTGAGAAATGCGACTTTGAAAAGACTACAGTGCAGTTTCTGGGATTCATTATTTCCATTAACGGAGTTGCAATGGACCCACAGAAAGTCAGGGCAATTCAAGAATGGCCAGCCCCAACTGATAAGAAAGGGGTGCAACGTTTTATTGGCTTTGCCAATTTCTACAGAAGGTTTATCATCGGGTTCTCTTCTATTGTAGCACCCATCACGCAACTGACACGCCAGGGCAACCGCTTCCAGTGGACACAGGAGGCTCAGGATGCTTTCACCAAATTAAAATCTGTGTTTACTTCAGCACCTGTCTTACGGCACCCAGACCCTGCATTACCCTTCATACTGGAAGTAGACGCTTCCGAGACAGCTACAGGGGCCATTCTCTCTCAAAGACAGGGCCCCAAGTCTCTGCTTCACCCAATAGCTTTTGCCTCCCGAAAACTCAACCCACCGGAACAAAATTACGATGTTGGTGATAGAGAGTTGTTGGCCATTAAATTTGTCCTGGAAGAGTGGAGGTACCTACTGGAGGGCGCATCTCACCCCATCATGATTTTTACTGACCACAAAAATCTGGAGTATTTAAGGACAGCAAAACGGTTAAGACCCAGGCAAGCCCGCTGGGCTCTCTTTTTCTCCAGATTTAACTTCCACATCTCTTACAGACCCGGATCCAAGAATGGGAAGGCAGATGCGCTCTCCAGGATGTTTCCCGAATCGCCACAAACAGTGGAACCCAGCACTATCTTGTCGCCACAAAACTTTTTTCTGGTCTCCCAGGTTGATCTGTTGACCTCTATTAAAGCAGCATCCAGGTACTGTTCTGACCAGGAAACCTCTTCTCTGGAGAAACATGACGACCTATATTGGTCCAGAGGTAAAATCTTTGCTCCACTGGAAACAAGACATTTAATCCTAAAGAATTTCCACGACCACAAGTTAGCAGGCCACTTTGGAACCCAGAAAACCATTGAGCTAGTCTCTCGCTCGTTCTGGTGGCCAGGCTGGAGACAGGACTGTAAAACCTACGTTGCCTCCTGCACTCGCTGCCAGCGTAATAAAGGGGCAAATATCAAAAGCTGGGGCCTCCTCAAGCCTCTACCCATTCCGGAACGTCCCTGGGCAGAGGTCTCCATGGACTTCATTGTCAACCTGCCTCCCTCTGGAGGATTTACCACCATCTTGGTTGTGGTCGATCGCCTCTCTAAGATGGCACACTTCTTACCCATGGTGGGTACCCCCTCTGCTGCAGACACAGCCAGAATCTTCTTTAAGGAAATCACCAGACTCTATGGGGTACTCAAGAGCATCGTCTCCGACAGGGGTGTCCAATTCACATCCAAATTTTGGCAGGAACTTTGCAAGTCCTTGGAAATCAAGATCTGTCTCTCGTCTGCCTATCACCCTCAGAGCAACGGCCAGACTGAGAGGACTAACCAAACTCTGGAACAATACCTGCGTTGTTTCTGCTCTGCCTCCCAAGATGACTGGTCCTCCCTACTACCCTATGCTGAGTTCGCATACAATAATTCAATCCATTCAGCTACCAGTCAGACCCCCTTCTGGGCCAACTTTGGTTTTCACCCTCCGTTCCTTCCCAGCTCCATCCCTGAAAGTTCCGTCCCTGCTGTACAAAACCGGATAGCCTCGGTCCAGCTAAATTTCCAGAAACTTCAGGAGATGATGCAGAATGCCCAAGACAATTACAAAAAATTCTATGACACAGGAAGGAAAGAAAACCCAACCTTCAAAGTCGGGGAGGAAGTATGGCTTTCAGCCATCAACCTTAAATTACCTATCCCCTCACGGAAGTTGGGGCCAAAGTTCATTGGACCTTTCAAAATCAAACGGGAGATCAATCCCGTGGCCTTTGAATTAGCATTACCCAACTCCTATCGGATACACCCGGTCTTCCACGCATCTCTGCTGAAGTCTGTTGTTCCTAGCTCCTTCCCCGGAAGGGAAGAACCACCTCCTCCACCAGTTGAAATAGATGGTGAAGATGAATTTGAAGTGGAGTCTATTCTAGGATGCAGGAAGAGAGGGAGGCAACTTCAGTATCTGATTAAATAGAAGGGATACCCCCTCGAGGACAATTCCTGGGAACCTTCCAGAAATCTGCATGCCCCACACCTAATTAGGGCATTTCATCAAGAACATCCAGAGTTGATGACCAGCTTGGGCATCCGGAGCCCGCCCCTCGGGGGGGGCACTGTCATGGAAATCCCCTATTCAGCCGCCGCTGCCCTGCGCGCATGCGCGGTGGAACTGCGCTTTGGCGCATGGGCGTGCGCGAATGGTGCGCGAATGGCACACGCACATGCGCCATGGTGCACCAATCAGAACTCTGACAGGCCTATTTAAAGAAGCCTAGTGGCGCTGACAGGTTGCTGGTTTGTCGTCAGCTTCCTGCCTTGTACCTGGTTTCCTGTATACACATCTAAACCCTTGTTGTGACCCGGATCGACCCGACTACGCTGCTTCTCTCCTGGACCTGACCTTTGGCTTGCCTCTCGGACCACTTCTGCCTGCCCCCTGTGTTTGACCCTCGGCCTGTAACTCTGACATTCTACCAATCTCCAATCCCTGATCTCCTGCTTGTGTTACGGATTTGCTACTTGCCTCCAGCCCTGATTACCTACTTAGTATTCCTGGACTGATCACTTGTCTACTGTGTTAGACCCTCGGCCTGCACCCTCAGTACCTGTTTCTACAGCCAGTACCTGGACTCAGCCTACCCACTTGGCCCCTGTAGTGCCCTGGACTTGTGTCTTATTTGGATCTTGTGAGAGCCCTCATCAGCCTGGTGTTAGGCCCTCAGCCTGTTCCTGGTCAGTTCAGCTCAGCTCTACCCGATTCTCTACCAAGACTTCCTCACCTGCTGGTAGCCAGTGCCTCTTCGCGCCATCCTCTCCCTGTTCCACCTACAGGGGGCGGAGTGCGTCAAGTCGCAAGGGTGAACCACTCTCGGCATCTCTGCCTCGGTAAGTACACCCGTGACAGAAAGTCTATGCAAACCAGGTCCATTGGGCCCTGGCTCTCCAAATGGCCCATTGGGGCAGCCCTCTGGGGCAATGTCTTTCGTTGTATGCACCTGAGGCAGGAATGACAGTAGCTCTCCACTTCTTTCCTCATGTGAGGCCAGTAGAACCTGTCCCTTACTAGTTGGAGAGTCCTCTCGGCTCCCAAACGACCATGGTGATCGTGTAGAGCAATCAGTCTCTGTGTTTTTCCGGCAGGAGCAGCTGCCACTTCTCTTCTGGATCATCAGAGGGGCCCCTTCGGTAGACCACCCCTTGTTGCAACTGCAATCAATCCCATTCTTTCAGTAACAGCCGGGCTTCCTTCTCTGGGCTCTTCTGCAGCACATCAGACTGTTGATGTTCCAATGCCTTCAGCACCAGCCCACACAGTGGATCTTCCTCCTGATCTCTCCTGAGATCCTTTCTGGATAGCTTGGGAAGACCCTCTTGTACCACCTGGGAGATGTTGCAATAGCACCTGGGTACTCCCGCTGAGGACACTCCTACTTCTTCAGCCATGGCCCCACCTTTCCCGTGTTGACTTGTCCCTTCACAAAGGGCTCTTACTCCTTCTGGAGTAAGTTGAGTCCAGTCAGCACCGGCCCAAGACATGGTGCTGCCTGGGACCAAGAATGAAATGCTGCCCCCCCCCCCCAAAAAAAAAAACACGCCCACCAAAACGCCCCCACATTCATTATTTTATATCATGATAATTAAATGTCATTTAAAAAGTTATAGCGCCTACAAAATAGGGGATAGAATGAAATTTTTTTAAATTATTTTTTTTCCCTAGTAATGACGGCGATCTGCGATTTTTATTATGACTGCAACATTATGGCGGACACTTTTGACACATTTTTGGGACCATTCACACTTATACAGTGATCCGTGCTATAAATATGCACTGATTGCTGTATAAATGTGACTGGCAGGAAGGGGTTAAATATGTTCCTTGCGAGGTGATTCTTACTGTGAGGGGAGGGGACTGACTGGGGGAGGTGACCGATGGTTGTCCCTATGTACAAGGGACACAGCATCGGTCTCCTCTCTCCCTGACAGGACGTGGATCTTTGTGTTTACACACAGAGATCCACGTCCCTGGCTCTGTGACTGCCGTTCGCGGGTACCTGGCAGACATCGCGGCCGCCAGGCAAGCGCATCGGCACCCGCGTGACACAGCGGGCACAGCTTTTCCCCGATGTGCGCCCGATGCGGCGCGCATCGCGGAAGTAAATAGGACGTCCATGGACGCCCTCCCGGCAATTGAGCGCCGCGCGGCCCGCACTGTAGACGTCTTTTGTCTATAGCGTGGGCGCAAAGTGGTTAAAAGAATAAAGTTTTGCTTTAAATTACAGGGAAAACATGGGTACAAGACAAAGATCATCATCAGCCACCCACATTAAAAATCCCACCTAACTCACCCGTTTTTCCAGATAGGCAGAGAGGCTGCCCAGGCTCAGCTCACACTGTCACTCTCCAGGGCACAGCCACAGCCGCACAGGCAGATTTCCTCAGACCCTCACTGAAATCCAACCCTCACGCAGGAGATGGAAGATGGATGAGGTGTGTGGGCGGAGCAATAACAATTGATTGGCACGGAGGCTGAGCGCTGTGAATGCTGGGGCGGCCGCGGCCTCCTGACGTCCCTGGTTGCTAGGCAACTGTCGGGACTCGGCAGGCAATTTTAGCAACCAGTGCAGGAGACAGCGGCACCGCACAGGCACAGCGCACCGCCGACCAGCATCCGCTCAGCCTCCGCTCTGCCCGACGGAAGTAAGTCTGTTAAAAATATGTTGCCGGCCGGACTGCCGCCCCCTCCTAAATGCCGCCTGGTACCATGGTCCCATTGGGTCCCATGGTAGGGCCGGCCCTGAGTCCAGTCTTCTGAGGGATTTTGGGGGTCATGAGGCCTTCTTGACAGAGCATCCGCGTCTCGGGTACCAACCCCTGGTCTGTACTTCAGGCTGAAGGTAAATGCCGAGAGAGCAGCTAGCCACCTGTGACCGGTGGCGTCCAGCTTCGCAGTGGTGAGCAAGTATGTGAGAGGGTTGTTGTCCGTCTTTACTACGAATTCAGCCCCGTAAAGGTAGTCCTTCAGCTTGTCCACCACTGCCCACTTCAGTGCCAGAAATTCCAGCTTGTGAGTCGGATAGGTTCTTTCGGCAGGAACCAAACTTCTGCTCACATGGGCGATGGGCCACAGATGCCCTTCATGCTCTTGATAGAGCACTCCTCCCAGTCCATCTTGGCTGGCATCCACATGCAACTCGTATGGTTTGGCAGGGTCTGCATAGGCCAAAACCGGAGCAGTGGTAAGGCTCAAATTCAATTGTCTGAAGGCTTCCTCACATTCTGGAGTCCACTGGTCCTGGATGGACTCTTCTTTTCTTCTGGGCCCTTCTTTTGGCTTCCCCGACTGATCTGGGTTTACACTAACTTCTTCCTGATTCTTTAGAAGCTCAGTGAGTGGGTGGGCTATTTTAGCGAACCCTTCCACAAACCTTCTGTAGTACGAGCAGAAGGCTAAGAATGACCTGAGTTCAGTCACGTTTGTGGGCCTGGGCCAAGAAGTGACAGCTTCTAACTTCTTGGGATCGGTTGCCACTCCCTCTTCAGACACAATGTGTCCCAGGTAATTCACTGAAGGCTGGTAGAACTGGCATTTTTCCATAGAGAGCTTCAGGCCTTCATCATGAAGTCTCTTCAGGACCTTCTCCAGGCATTCTTCGTGCTCTTCCAAACACTATGACGTCATCCAGGTAGACTAGTACTTCAATTAGGTTCATATCACCCACTGTCTTTTCCATCAACCTCTGGAAAGTTGCTGGGGCCCCAGACAGTCCCTGCGGCATCCGGTTGAACTCAAAGAAACCCACTGGGGTGATAAAAGCGATCTTCTCTCCGTCTTCGGGGCACATGGGGATCTGATAATACCCACTTTTTAAGTCCAGCACACTGAACCACTTCACTCCCGTCAGGCTCTGTAAAGCATCCTCTATCCGAGGTGTGGTGTACTGGTCCTCCGGTTCAGGGTCCTATAATCGATACATAGACGTAGGGACCTGTTCTTCTTCCTGACCACCACTATTGGGGAGGCATAAGGACTCCTGGACTCCCGGATAATGCCCGTCCTTTTGAGTTCAGCCAGTTGTTCCCTCAAATCTTCCAGATCTCCCAATGGGATTCGCCTAACCCTTTCTCGAAACGGCTTGTCTTCCACCAGTCGAATTCGGTGGGTGGCACTCTTCGCCAGCCCCACATCAAATTCACTTTTTGAGAAAGCTGCTCTCCATCTCAGAAGTTGGGCTGTAGCTCTTTCTCTCCATGCAGGAGTAAGGGGCATGTTTTTTTGGGCAGAATTCTTCCTGAGGGATCTCTGCTGCTGGTCCTTCCGTCAGGCCACAGGCTGAGACTGGAGTAGCTGGGCTGACCTGTCCTAACAGTAGTCTGGCTGGCACCCTCACTGGCACAGCTGCTGTGTTGCGGACACTGACTGGAACTTTGCTGTGAGTCCTCTTCATTACCCTGGTGGGCAATACTTCAGGGATAAGCTCTAACCCCTTTTTTTCTTCCTGTCTTGTATTCTCAAGGACAATGAAAGGGCCTGGCTTTTTACAGCTTAACTTTATGGAGGCTCTCAGGCAGACTACTTCGCCGGGCTGGACTAACCTCTTTTCCCCATCCAGGGGCCAGATTTGTCCCACTCCCTCTTCAGGAGCCTCTTCCTCCTGTCTAAGGTCTCGGTATGTCTGGGCCAACATTGGATGTATTTTAGTGGGGAGGGTCCCCTTCTGCAGCACCAGCGGTGCAAGTAGCCTCCTCACTAAGTCAGTGTTTGTCCCAATGATGAGGGAACTTTTGTCAGCCCCTGGGGGATGAGGGCACACCACGACCAAGGTGTCAAAAGTCTCAGCCTCTCCTGCTGTACTTGGGTCGAAGGTGAGTCTGACTGGCAGGTAACCATCATATGGGAAGTTCTGAGTGCCTAGCCTCCATATCTCTAGTTCCTCCAATTTCTGTAATGGCAGGTGCTTGAGATGTCTGTTGTAGAAATCCCTGTAGAGCAAGGTTACTTGGGCTCCAGTGTCCAGCAGGGCTTTTGTATAAATCCCCTCTACTTGGATGAGGACAATTGGGGAGGGTCCCACTAGCTTGGGGGGAAATCCACTGAATGCGGTACCTTTGGCCTGCTTGGTGGCTTGTACCTTCGCCTTTGGTTTTGGGGGCCTCTCTCTCTTCGTCTGGGCTTGTTGGCGACCCCAGTGGTTTGAGTTATATGAGTCGGTGTGGAGTTAGCTATGGCAACCTTGCGCCCAGTTGACTCCTTCACTGGGGCCTTCTGAAGCTTTCCGCCGGCTGTTTGGACTTTTTCTCAGCTACCGGGCTTGGGCACACTCGCCTGAGATGTCTTCCACATTTGAAGCAGGCTCTCTGTGTTTGTTTCATAGGGCTGTTAGTGGTAGGAGTCTCCGGGGCCTTGAGTGGTGAGACTTATTCTGTCTGGGGTTTCACCAGACGAGTCATCAACATTGTCATCATCTCCAGTATTTCTTTCTGGGTCTGGACAGCTTCTCCAGTCCTGTCTGACTTGCGGGGAGGTGGTGAATAGGTGAAAACCATGATCCCTGTTCAGTGCTTGCTGCCAGTACACTGAGTTCCCGAGTGTCTGAGGGGACATCTACTGTATCTGCTGTACTTTGGCACTTGTGGTGCTAGGAGGTTGAAGTTTCCTCTGTTTTTGGTCCCTCTCAATCGCCATCTTATCTGCTTCATTCACTTTCTCAATGAGGACCTCATCCAGAGTTGAGGGGTCTTCCAAATGCTACTTCAGTTGTAGCTTGATATAGTCACTCCTCAATCCCGTAGTCACAGATCTCCGGAATTTCTTTTGAACTAGCTTGGCTTCAAAATGCTCTCCAGTTCCTTCTTCCTTTGATGCGGACAGCAAGTGGTCCTTGAGCTCAATGGCCCGGAATAGGAAGTTCTGAGGAGTCTCTCTACTATCCTGGGTCATATTTATCAGTCGATTAAATAACTCAGCGGCATCTTCCTCCTCATAATAGCTTTTCAGTATCCTCTTTAGCTGGTTCAGGGTAAATCCACTCTTCCTCTCCAACATGCCCCTGACACTTGAACCTGGGCTGATGGCATGGGATTACAGCCTCTCTAATTTCAGATTCCTGATATCCTTTCTGTAGCCCCAACTCTATTTGGTGTAGGAGGCTGGTGTAGGACAGTTTGTCTTTCTGCCCTCTTTCTCCTATCTGGCCGTCAATGCGAAAATCCTTCCGGATGCTTACTTCCTGCAGGCGGCCCTGAGCTCGTTTCTTCAGTACCTTCCCAAGTTTAGGCATTATCTGACCATCTTTCTGATCCTCAAAAGCGACACGTAACCCATTAATGCTTTCAGCTATCATACTGGAAGTCTCCTGAAACCTCTCTTGTATGTTACGGTACTGTCGTTTCAGATCAGCCAGCTGTTGTTCTGCCTGCGATTTAACAGCAGCCCCTGCTTTCCTGTCTAAGGGTTCTAACTGCTTCTGACTGGGATGTGTCAGGTGGAACTCAGTCTTTTCGGACAATTTTATACTGGCATCGTGGAAGTTTTCAGGGACATCCTGTCCCCACTCTATCAGTGCATAGGTGCAGTTGGTCCCACTGCAACCATGTAAGCCTTTCTATCCAGGGACAATGTTTGTACCACCTCTTTAATTTGTTTCTCTCCCCAGTCACTCCCTGGAAGTTCAATGGCCACGCTCGCTTCTGAGCGTGTCCCTTCTGCTTTGCACCATTGGACTACTTTGATGGGGTCCATGGTAGCACCAAGGGGCGGGCTTGCTTGTAGAATGACAGGATTCCGGACAGAGCCCCCACGTGTAGCTCTGACCCCCGAA